>CM076614.1:10570486-10898573 GCA_038502775.1 Hippodamia convergens | reverse complement strand
TAGTGCCTCATTTATAAACTTTTCAACTGTTCACGAGTGAGAATTTTCGATATCCTTCACTTTTCTCTTTTAAATATGCTATTACCTTAAAATATTCACTAACATCCACACCATTTTTTAACAAGGGCGCTCGACTTTATCATTGAAAATTTGCTCCACAAAGTTGATGAACTCCATATTTTTGATTTTTCTTCTAAGTGAGTATGCCAGGAAAACAGTTTCACTGAAGTCCCCTTCTACATTTTCTAATTTACACCAGGCAGGAAATTGTTATATGCAATATCGTACTGCTGAACAGATTTTTCAGGTAGGAGTTCCAGATTTGCTCTTCTTGCAGACTCTTCAATATCCAGAGGAACAACCAAATCGTCACTTTTATTAATAATTGGATTCTCGACAAACATATTAAGCAGTTAAAAACCCAAGACGAAAATTGGACAGGAACGAAATTCAAATGACAGCGTCTTTTCTCATTTGTTAGTAATGATAACGTTGGCAACGTTTGTCATTCACAACCATCTTTTGATTATTTGATTATTAAAATGCATTTTGAAGTTTATTGTCATTGCAAATTCGCCCATTTCATTATCAAAATAGGGCAGTTGTACAAACAACATTTTATGGTTTTTGTGTTAAAAGTGATTTTATTTTGTTTCACTCACAAAACAAAGCGTCACTTTTAACACTATCATGAATAACTATTAATAATAGTATATTATGTAACGAACACAAAAGATACATATTTTACATGAGTTTTGATAATTCGAACCAGTGCAAAAAAAACTATTTTTGTGAGTTATACACTATAGTATGTAACTGTTTTCTATCGTCCTATGCTCTAAGCTACCAAAATTTTGTTATCGAAATAAGCAGATCAATCACGAAACAATTGATCAAACTTTTTTTGTCAAGCCACAGTGCAAATCGTAGCTTATCATGTTTACACTCCCCATATTGTTGAAGAAAATTTTCATGGTGGATGCTTCGAAAATTGTGACTAGTAAAACTCCTTTATTCTTTCCAGGTGAACCCAGTAGCCACTTGATCAAAGTCCACTTGAAATTAGTTGATAATGCTGAGTGCAGACGACAATATCGCAAACACAAAATAAAGTACAAATAGACGAAGACCTCCAAGTGTGTGCTGGATCAGCAGATGACGAAAAAATTATGGACACTTGCTCGGTAAATACCTGATAGCTTCAATAATTTCAAATAAGAAACATGCGTTTAGAAGAATATCTAATATGAAAAAAAAAATTTCATATTAGGAACAAATTTTAAAACTCAAATTCAGAACAAGGTGGAGAGTAATCAGATCAAAAGAAAGATTGAAGCTCGTCAAAATAACCTTAATGGTAACATCTTATATACAGGGTGGCCATTTGAAAACGACATGCTCGGACAGGTCGATTTCTGTTTCGAGGGGGACAACTTAAGATGTAGGTTACGGACGCATAGCGCTTCAACCCTTGCTACTACAACCCTCACCCCAATTTTTGAATAGGGAAGATGGAGTGAGTGATACCTCATTTGAAAGGTATTTTTATACTGATTTCAGCACAGTAATTGTTTTTTCATTTTATGCATTAGTTCTCGAAATATTCTTGACTAAGCATTTGAAAATGAAGTGGTGTTTTCATGGCACTTGTAGTGTTTTTTTGTGAAAAAACCTTTCAAATGAGGTATCACTCACCCCATCTTCCCTATTCAAAAATTGGGGGTGAGGTTGTAGTAGCAAGGGTTGAAGCGCTATGCGTCCGTAACCTACATCTTAAGTTGTTCCCCTCGAAACAGAAATCGACCTGTCCGAGCATTTCTATCGAAAAAATTTATTTCGTCTGTAATCTTGTCTTTTTCGTTTTCAAATGGCCACCCTGTATTTCGAGAACTAATGCATAAAATGAAAAATGAAAAAACAATTACTGTGCTGAAATCAGTATAAAAATACCTTTCAAATGAGTATCACTCACCCCATCTTCCCTATTCAAAAATTGAGGGTGAGGGTTGTAGTAGCAAGGGTTGAAGCGCTATGCGTCCGCATAACCTACATCTTAAGTTGTCCCCCTCGAAATAGAAATCGACCTGTCCGAGCATTTCTATCGAAAAAATTTATTTCGTCTGTAATCTCGTCTGTTTCGTTTTCAAATGGCCACCCTGTATAAGCAATTCTAGATGATATTGATTGTTGAAATTATTTATTAAAGTTGTTTCTTGTCAAATCGTCAATTTAGAAAGAATTACTACTATACGACTTAATGCGTTTTGTTATTTATTGTATCACTTTGAAAACAGTTATAACTTTCATTTAATTTGGTAGAAATTTTGGTTTGTGAAATTGCCATTTACAACCTTCTCACTAACTTTGAAATGATTGGGAGATTCTATATCATTTTGGTTGTTTACATATGCACATCTCGTCTTGTTCATGTATGTATCATATCTTTCGACTCCAATTTTTTTTGCAAAACTTTGAATTGTGTCTATATTTATTACTTATTTCAATATTTATTGCAGGGTGACTCGGGGGGGCCACTCCAAATGACGAAATACACCCGACAGAAGCATTACTTAATTATAGGAATAACGTCCTTTGGTAAAGCTTGTGGTATAACAAGGAGTGCTGGAGTATATACCAGAGTTTTGTCCCATCTTCCATGGATCCAAGATGTTGTTTCGAATAACTGATATAAGAAAAATGCATGAGATTATTTCATATTTACTTTTAAGTGTTCATAGAGTGAATTAAACGATTCATTACAGTTACTTTTCTTTTTTCAGCGTTTAATAGAAAATGATACTTCAAATCCAAATCCAAATCAATTACAAAACATATTGAAATAAAGAGATACCTAGTTGAGGTTAATGCAACTATGGGAAGCAATGGGAATTATTAAGTTCTAACTTCACATTCAGAATATATATATATATATATATTCTTTTGAATAAGAGAGCTAAAATAATACAATAAATGTTGAAACAAAAAGAACCTAAGCTGAGGAAAAAAAGGAACGGGGTACACAACATTCTTCGTATGATACTATAGTATCATACGATACTATAGAGCCAGGGGAAAAAACCTCAGCCGAAAAAACCTGTCTCCCCGTTAAAAAATAAAAATAAAATTGTTGTATCTGAATATTCAATAAAGAAGGACATCACGATCAGCGGGACGGCTCTTCGGAGGAAGGATTTCCAAACACAAACTCCAACCTGAAAATAAAAAAAGCCAGAACAGCAAGAGAATTTATACTTCATCAAATTGATCTGAAATTTTCAACCCATTGCAAAAATGAGTTTGATATATTGTGTATGGCTCTAATGCCATCTTGGAATTTATAAATCGAACAATTATAAATTAGGTGTTCAACTGTTTCCTCTGATTCACCACATTCACAATTAGGACTATCAACCGAATTCCACTTGAAAAGCATGCTGTTGGTACGACCATGACCTGTTCTTATTCGATTAAGAAGGGACCATATTCTCCTGGGAAGGTTAAAACCAGGAACTTCATTCGATGGATCAGATATTAGATCTTTATTAGATAAAGAACATACATCCCATTCGGATTTCCAGATTTCGTTGTAGCTGAAGTTCGAATTCAGAAAGTTATTCGACCAAATAGGTTTACGAGATTTCAGTCTTGGAATTCTATTTTCTGGAACGTAGGAAAGTATCGGAAAAGAATCCGGAAATGAATTGAATTTATTCCAAGAATTCCAAGTTGCAGACTGTCTTCGAATATGGAGGAACTATATTCGATAGCACTGGTAGCCATTGGATAGGTGTAGATCGGATGGTTCCAGTAATTATTCTCATTGAAAAATTGAGCTGTGTGTCGATTTTCTGAACATGAACACTATTGAGCAAAACAGGGGCAACAATATTCAGCGGTGGAAAAAAACCAGGGCAAGGGCTGCTGTGCGAAGAGTAGTCGGGTCAGCACCCCATGACGTACCAGCAAGTTTCTGTAGAATGAAAAGTACATACAATGTTGCGAATGGAATTGGAAGTGAAATGAAATAGTTTTTCGTTTCTCTTATCAGTTATCTTATCAATGGTGGAATTTTAAGTACTTGCCTAACAAAAGATCCTTGCGGAAGTTCCCGGAAGGCTGAACGTAGCCACAACGACCCCTGTTCAGAATAAAATAAACACCGTCTGTAGATGAGAATATTTTCCAAGCCATTAACCAGTTACTATAAACAGTTTCATGCATGAAACGCTAATCTAGCAAAAGGGAGAGCCCCCTTTTGGGGGGAAAGGTCAAAACCAGGAACTCTGATGGAAGGATCAGTAATAAGATATTTATTGAAAAAATTGAAAGCATTTCATTCAGATTACCAAATTTCCTCGTCGATTCTATTCATATCGATTAGAAAATTTGACCAAAAAGGTTTACGCGACTTCAATCTGGGAACCTTATTATCTGGAATATAGGTGAGTATGGGAAATGAATTTGGAAAGGAATTAAATTTGTTCCAAAAATTCATAGTTGTTGTCTCTCTGCGAATATTTGAGAGGACTGGTAACCAATGAGTAGGTGTAGATCTGATTGTACCAGTGATAATCCTCATAGAAAAATTTAGTTGAGTTGGGTATCAATTTCTTCAAATGAACACTGTTCAACCAAACAGGGCAACAATATTCAGCAGTAGAAAAACCAAGGCTAGTGCTGCCGTTCGAAGTATTGTTGCATCAGCGCCCCATGAAGTACCAGCTAGTTTCTGACGGATGTCATTTCGAGTTTTGAGCTTCAACGCAAATCACCCAAATGGGCAAATTTAGAGAGAGTCAAGTTTGATTCCCAGGCATCTAGGATTAAAATTATGTTTTAAGGGAGAAAAACCGAAAGTGACACTCGATTTTCTATATTTCTGATGGTTATTTACATAAAAACATAAAACTTCGATTTTATTTTCATTCGGGCACAAACGCCACCTCAAAATACTATTTTTCATGATATACAAATATGCGGAACGGGTACTTTCTATTGTTTGAAAATTAGAATGATGGTAAGATAGCTTTTCCTCTGGGGGTATGTTGTAATGTGTTATCATCAGGTCTGGACTTTGCTCTTATTACCTTCTGAATTTCTTCTTTATATCCATTGACGATTAATGCATGCTGTAGAAGTTCAAGTTCATCCCCTAGAAATTCTGGCCAGCATAAACTTCGGGTTCTCCTTACGAGTTGTTTGAAAACTACTCGTTTCAGTTGTGGGTGATGATTAGACGTATAGATTCAAACTATCCTAATGAAAAACAATAATTCTGATGCGGTTTTGTCGTGATTGATGAGAATATGTTCTGTGTATATATTCAATGAAGTCGTGAGGTCACCTAGAAAACTTGTTCACTTTTAATGTGTGGGAATTCTCGTAGAACTGAATAACATCTCCAAAAGCTACTCAGTATCAAACGATACTGAAGTGTTCATGTCTTGGTTAAACTAAAAACATAAAATATGATGTTATTGTTAGCTGCTTTTTGGGTTACCTTTATTTTGATTTGTGAAGTTTCGTTTTCGAGTGGAGATGGATTTTACGAAGGTAATTATCTGATTTTTAAGTAATATCTACGAGAATCAGAAATGTTTTGATGGAATACTTCCAAGAAATTCAATATTCCCTTTTTTAACGTATACCTAAATATTTTAAAACGATGTCAAACAAAGAATTTCAAATTTGATTGGTTCATTTATTCTTACAACAAAAAATATGAATATACGTTTAAATTATTCTCATTGCTGTTGTAAGAAAAATAGGCATTCAATCCATCTCATATTGAAGCATTTGGTGCATGTATTTCACGAAAACTGCAATCTGTTTGTTCATGCTTGTGATTTTTCAAATGAAGACTTGTTTCATATACCTAATAAAATTTGTTCTATATATTAGAAAAAAAACAGAGTGGTGTTTCACCAATTTAGGAAACTCTTGTTTTCGAAAATGATTTGAGATCATGCCTTGAGTACTGCCCATTGCATCAAAATTTGAATTATTCCCCTATAGCACAAAAGTTCTAGGATTTATCTTCCGAACGAACACTACTGAATCAACCTGTATATAACAACCATTTTCTAGTGGATATGTCTCAGAATACCCACTGCTTAATCAAAGGAACATCAAAAATAATTCAGAATGCCTGAAACTGCAGAGAAAAATCTGAAATTAAAATAAAAGTACTCACTTAACTATAATTGAAAAAAAGTAATACCAGAGTCGATGATGAATTAGAAAATGCAGATTCGAAAAATGAACAATTGCAACATTTTAATTTCAATCAAATCATAGAACAGAACATATTGATGAAAAAATTAAAAATTTTCAGGTGACAAATGTGCAATTTCAGAACGAATGGTTTCAGGGAGTTTGCTCCCCAATTGCTAATTGTTCTTGGGCATTAACACGCATGAAATATCACCAACATGTAGATATTTGCAGTTATATGGGAAAGGATCCAATAATATGCTGTCCTGTGGATGAAAAACCCAACACAGGACAGCAATTGGTGGCCAGTGTCGGTAATTTGGACATATCTCAAAATTCGTCATTTCAACAAAGCATTGCTTGGAGTAGACAAAGTGAGTACAAATTAATAATTTCGAAAGAATAGATGTCGTTATTCACCATATTCAATTTCAATAAAATCGAAAATTTCATTCTTGGTTTCGTGAAACTTTGAATTTTAAATCAGGTGGTCAACCAATTGAATTCTTTGAAATTTGAAGAACCAGAAGTACAGATTTCATTCTACATCGTTTAAATATCCATTCAAAATTTCGTGGAATTCACTTAACCACCGTCTTTAATATGTGTTCTAACAATGAAGGTAATAATTAGATTTAATTGTTGGATTGTCCATCGATATTTCAAGGCTACATATTATAAAACACACCTACGTATAATTAACTTGAACATGAACTGTTTTCCAGAGAAGAAAGAGAATTAGATCTCAAATTGTTTACCGGAAATTTTACATCAAAGCATGTGTGTATTTTTCACCTTAATGATCTAGTTTCATATCAATTTTAATATTAATAATACTTATCGATATAATGGAAAAACTCACAATTAACTCAATTTACATTCATTGCGTCAACACCTGCCTGGGCCATCGCAATGCTTTATTTTAATTGGACAGTCGGATTCTCCCAGTCCGTATTCAACATTTTTTACCTGTTTTTTATTTCTTATATACATTTCTCTTTCGTATTGTGACATTTGCAATTCACGGATTCATTTCTTCATTGAACAGCTTTCCTTTTAATAATTCTCGGAATTTATAATGATTTCATAAAATTTCAGAATGTGTAGAATACTATCCTCCAAGACAAGTTGGCGGTACATTTGGTGTAGGAGGTGAACGTTCATTGGCACAAGAATTTCCACACATGGTGAGTAACCCCATTTTTTAACCCTTCAATAAAATTATGGACCAAATCATATCGGATGAATTTGGGGAGTTAATTTTCTCCGCGTTGGTATCTCTGAATATTCGTCATCAGGGTCAGTTGAGTTGAGCTGTTGTTGGCAACATTGTGAAAGCAAAGAATCGAATGAAGCGACCTCTTCCTTTCTTAAATGAGCTTTATAGATGGGTTCTTGTATTTGCATGACTATGACAATAACGTGTACTATATTATCAATATAGACAAGGCTCTCATTGATCTGAGTTACCTGACAAAATGCTTCAACTGACACTAATGATAAAAATTCACCGATGCCAATAAAAAAAATTGATCATGCAACTGAAGTATGCCCTATGGAGGTGCAATACTATTCTGCATGTTCTGAAGTTTTTATCTGTGTATTTCAAGGCAATTCTTGGATTTGGCGATGAGAACCAGAAGGAATGGAGATGTGGTGGATCTCTTATAAGTCTCAAGCATATCTTAACGGCAGCTCATTGCCTTTATTCCAGAGAGTTGTGAGTAGGTAAAATCTTGCTTCATCTCAGGTCATATGATTTCGTTGAGAACAGTCTCTTCAGAACTAAACGGGGGTTCTTTTTTTCATTTTTAATTTAAACTTCTCAATATGCTTCTTTTATAATTTAGTTTCGACATCAGAATCTTTGTGTTATTCCAATCCATCATACGGTATTGAAAATACTCGACCCTATACCTACTTTGAGTATTCCGAATTTTCGTCATTCTCCACAAGTTTTCTGATAGAGAAAGTAAATAGCGACAAATTACTCAAAAAAGTTTTTTTCTACTATTGACGTTTAAAATAAGTTAGAAGTGAATTTTTTCTTGGAAACTAACTTAGTGTTAAAAATATTTTCAACACTACATTTCCTTAAGATGAAATCATAATAATAATTTTAAGAATCGCGAATTTTTCAAGTTAAGCCTTTCTAATGATTTCCGGAAAAAATTCTCAGATGTTGTATTTTATTGTCACAAATTTGACAGATTTACTATAGTGCAGCTCCTTTTCCTTGTATATTTCTTGTATACATACCTAAAGCACTATATCCAACAGGGGATATGTGAAATACGTACGTCTTGGTGATTTGGACATCCTCAATGACACTGATGAGGCTGAACCGCAAGACTTCAATGTTAAAATGTCAATTCCACATCCAGACTATGACGAAGCCACCTTAAAACACGATATAGCCATTCTGATCTTAGATAAGGAAGTAAGAGGAACAAAATTTGTCGCGCCTGCTTGTCTTTATGATGGAGGTGATCTATATGAACAAGAACCGCTCACAGCAACTGGTTGGGGAATCACCGACTTTGGAGGTAAATACAGGATGGGTCATCAATATATTACATCCTTATTTTGAAGAGATATAATTTAATTAAAGAATAAAATAATAGTATATGAAGTAACGAACCCAAAGGATGCACATTTTGCAAGAGTGCATATTTTTTATTTCTGATTCTCATAGAGGGCGCTAGTTACACGGTTCGTACCAAGTATTTTATTTTATTTAATTTCAAGGTACTTTTAATAACTCGATACTATGTACAGGGTGGCCATATTTCGATGTTTTAGCACTACAACTTTTGTACCAGAGGAGATAGACAAAATCTGATACCCCATTCTCCATTCTTGATCTCTTTTTCGGAGAAACTGACAAGAGTAGTATTCATTTTTGGCTACCTTCTTTTGTTTTCGAGTTATAAGCGAAAATTGGAAAAATGGCGATATCGAAAAAAATTTATATCTCCGCCAATACTGATGATAGAGCTCTGAAAATTAAAATATTATAAAGGCACTTTTTTACGTAGAATCCAGTGGCATGCTCGCCTTTTTTGCAGGATTTTTAATTACGAAGCTATGACACAAAGTTATGTTTTTTTGAAGAGGAACACTAGATTTCTTTGCCATTTTCTGAAAGCTTAGTTTTTTCTGATTTCAAAAATATATAACATCGTATGGTTCGTATCAATAAATCAATATGAGTATAGAAAGTGGTCAAGAACCTATATTCATCTGAGTCTCAATACTTTTTATGGTTTCTATTGTCGATAAGCACAAAAAATTTAGTATCGTATAATTACCACAATTTCTTTCTAGTAGTCTTTTTTTTTTATGCTCTTGTTATAGGAAGCTACATTTTTCTGTGCTCATCAACAGTTGAAACCATAGAAAGTATTGAGACTCACATGAAAATAGGTTTTTGACCAATTTCTATACTCATACTGATACAAACTTCACAATGTTATATATTTTTGAAATCAGAAAAAATCAAGCTTTCAGAAAATGTCACAGAAATATAGTGTTTCCATTTAAAAAAAACATAACTTTGGATTATAGCTTCGTAATTGAAAATGGTACAGAAAAGACAAGCATGCCACTGGATTCTACGTCAAAAAGTGCCTGTAGAATGTTTTAATTTCAGAGCTCTATCATCAGTATTAGCGGAGATATAAATTTTTTTCGATATCGCCATTTTTCCAATTTTCGCTTATAACTCGAAAACAAAAGAAGGTAGCCGGAAATGAATGAAACTCTTGTTAGTTTCTCCCAAAAAAGAGATCGGAGTTTCAGATTTTGTCTATCTCCTCTGGTTCAAAAGTTGTAGTTCTAAAACATCGAATATGCCCACCCTGTACAGTTCTCGGAATATTTTGATTTGAAAATTTTGAAGTAATAACCGATGCTGGTATGAAGTAATGATAAATATTAATTCATTTAGCATTTGCTGTTCCCTAGCAGTCAGTACAAATTGAAGCCTATTGTGATTCAAAATACACTCTCCTTTAGAACATTCTTCGATATTGTCAAAATTTTTTTAGTGGATGCTTTGAAAACGGGTGACTAGTAGAAATCCTTTTTCTTTACAGGTCAACCGAGCAGCCATTTGATTAAAGTCTACTTGAAGATAGTTGCTAATGGTGATTGCAGACAGCAATATACCAAATCACACAATAAAGGACAAATTGACGACGACATTCAAGTTTGTGCGGGTTCAGCAGATGACAAAAAAAATTATGGACACTTGCGAGGTAAATACGTAATTACTTCAAAGATTGCAAATTGAAGAAAATATATTGAGTAGCTTGTATGAAATGAAAATAAATTTTTTACAATAGCAACAAATTTGAAACTAAAATTCAAAACAAGGTGAAGATTAATCAGATCAAAAGGAAGATTGAAGCTCGTCAAAACAACCCTGATGGTAATAACTTATATAGAAGCGATTCTAGATGTTTTGTTGGAAATATCGATTATTTAAATTCTTTAATTAGCGTTATTTCTTGTTAAATCGTCGTTTCCGAAACGAATATTTCTAGGTATAGGACTTGATGCGTTTTGTTATTCATTGTAATTTTGTGAAATTGCGTTTTTCAACCTGCTCAATAACTTTATTGCAAATTGAATATCTACAATATTTCTAAATAATTCGGAGATTTTATAATTTTTCGGTTGTTTACATATATGCGCATCTCGTCTTTCGACTGCACTTTTACTTTGTGAAACTTTGCATTGTATTTATATTCATTTCTGATTTCAATATTTATTGCAGGGTGACTCAGGAGGGCCACTCCAAATGACGAAATACTCCAAACAAAAACATTACTTAATCATAGGAATAACTTCTTTCGGTAAAGCTTGTGGTAAAACAAGAAGTTATGGAGTATATACTAGAGTTTTGTCTCATCTTCCATGGATCCAAGATGTTGTTTCGAATAACTGATATAAGAAAAATACATGAGATTATTTCATATCTATTTTTGAGAGTTCATCGAGTAAATAAAACGATTCATTGTAGTTACTTTTCTCTTTTCGGTATTTAGGTACTACAACATGATACTACATAGGTACTACGGTAGGCATCTTCAAAGGATTATTGGTCTAAGATTGTAACTAAGTCTACAGAATTGTTCGTGCTCCTTAATTCTCTAGTTGATACTTCGTTTTATTGTATCAATATACACTTTGCCGCAGTTTCAAGGCATCCGGTAAAACCCCTCGTTTCTGTTGTGGATGATGATGAGACTCCTTGTGTAAATATATATAAATATGATTACAATCAGAATGAAAACTATTTTACTTTCTGAAGCGAATAAAGTAGGTGAATGAACATCAAAAGAAGAAAAAAAGTCACAAATATACCTGTCACCTAATAACCACTTGAAATTAGAAATAGGTACGTTTACATCGTCTTCGATTCTCAAGTTACTCAAGATCTTAAAGCCCGATGATATTTTCGGAAATGCCCCCTCAAAATTTAAATTGTAGAACTGGAGACGTCATGTAACTCGGTCGATTTGGGAAAATTGAAGGAAATGCATCATCAGTCAATTTAGTACTTTCTCGGGGTATATTAATAACTGAACCTTCGGCGGTTGGATAAAAGTTATTTCTCAAAATATGGGAATCTACAAAATGTTTCATACAAACTACACTGTCATCGTTGACTTTAAAACTACTTTCTCTATGAATTGCGTCAAGCCATTTTCTTCTCCTCGCGGGATCTTTCGGAAATCTAAATACCAAAACTTTCTGATTAGTAGATTCATATAGTTGCTTTTGCAACCAGGCACGAGGCATAGTACTCAAATCATAGATTTCGAAATGAATTTCAATAAATATTTAAATGAGAAACCTTCCTGTTGATAATCCTTCCAGATATGAACACTCAAAGTCGAAAAATGCAATCACAAACTCGATACACACTCTTCTTGCAACTGCAACACTTATTTTCACTTTATTTATTGATTGAAAAACCGATCATACGATCTCGAAAAACCACAAACCTTTTTACACGTTGCCTGGTTGAATTTCTGCTGCGAACTATAACCTGTTACCTGTCTGTTCCTGTTGTTAGACAAGTACGAGGAAAATGCTCGATAAAGCACAGCGGCTTGCCTGTGTGTGCATCACGGGGGCCATGAGAACGTGCCCAACCAGAGCACTTGAGATTATAACAGATCTCACACCCCTACATCTGGTGATTGACAGAATGGCCCATGAGGCCATTCTCAGAATATCTAGAGAAGGCGCAGGTAATGAGAGAATTAGGGATCAGAGAGTGTGGAGCTCTCTGAGTAACTACATCTCATCTGCGAACCTTCCTAGTGATGTAATGGACAAGAAAGTAAGTACTGAGAAAAACTTCAGTACGATGCTATGCAAAAAAGAGGAATGGGAGCGGGAATACACCGACCAAAATTTCAAAGAAAATACTGTTAAATGGTATACAGATGGTTCTAAAACAAACACGGGACCTGGCGCTGGGGTTCACGGGGCCAAAGCCAAGTGTGCACTATCGCAAGGCCCCTGTGTGAGTGTTCTGCAAGCAGAAATATTAGCAATCGAAAGATGTCTAGACCTTAATCTAGAGAGGAACTATCAGAATTGCGACATAGCTATTCACTCAGATAGTCAAGCTGCTATTAAAGCACTGAACTCCTATGTCATCGACTCAAAGTCGACATGGGATCAAACTCAATGAGGTAGGCAAGGAAAATAAGGTCTCCTTGATCTGGGTTCCTGGTCATTCGGGAGTCACAGGTAACGAAGAGGCCAATAAACTTGCCAGAGAGGGTGCTCGGAAACCTCTCACAGGCCCAGAACCTTTCTGTAGTACCTATAGCAAAATGTACATATAAGGAGTTTCTGGAGAAGGAGAAAACTGAAAGAGAAACACTCTGACAGAATCTCCCAGGGTTGGATCACTCCAAAAAGTTTTTTCGGAATTTTGAAACTGCAAGATCCAAAAATATTTGGATCTCAATAAGAACCAATTACACCTCCTCACTGGCTTTCTTATAGGGCATTGTCGCCTCAGAAAGCACTTGCTGAGAATGGGCGTATCGGACACTGACGAGTGTAGATTCTGTGGGGAGGAGGAAGAAACTCCTATTCACCTAATCACAGAATGCTTTGGCATTGTAAGCCAAAGGAAACAATGCTTTGATCAAGAAACCTGCAAGAGTTAGGAATTAGCCTCACTGAAGCCTTCCGAGATATTGGATTTCATGAGATCTCTGTGACTGGAAGGCGAGCTGTAAAGCTTTGTCAGGGGGCACAATAGACCATCAGGTCGCAGTGGACTGTAACCCCTTTTAAACTATTAACCATTATCACCTGTTACGCTTCAAAACAGAACTGAAAGTACAAAGTCGTAACACTCTGAGCCTGGTACAACCCTTTGTGGAGGTTCCGGCAACGTCGCATTTCAAAGCAACATTCTGGCTTGTTAAATATCGTATGCCGCGGCTGAACGTTCGATTTGTCGAAGTCATAGAGGCCGATTTCTGTCATTTATATCATCAATCGTAATGAATTTTGTGGGTTATGGCCATAAAACCACTGAAAAGGGTGTAATACTGCCATTGCCTGTTATTAGCCGCCTTCCGAGAGGCGTTGCCCGACTCTCACGGACTTGGACGTTACAGGTTGGACTTGAGAGAGTCACCAAGTCACCAGTCAGGGGCAGAAATGCTATCTGGATCTCACCAGAGCGTTCGAAAGGACTATGCTTTCTTGTGGACAGCGAAATCTTCTGTCCTTCGCCTCCTAACATAAACTAAAATGTCTTCCACCTACCTGTTTTTCCTGGAAGCCAGAATAACCTAACACTTCAGTGAAAGTTATTCAATATCGCATATCTTTTTTTCCGCACTTCTGCCTAGTTTTGAGCCTGTGACAATGAATAAGTGGGATGAATTAAAACAGAATGAAGTGGGTTTAAACTTTTTACACGTGGTTTTATTAAAATATATTAATGTACAAATATATCAACCCTAAATGGACATACTAGACCTATAAAAACATGAGGGATCCAAGTTAACAATTTCATTGAAACTATGTAAAATACTGCAATGACAGTTACTAAATACAATAAATTATTATAGAAAAAATATCTATGTACACATTCCTATTAAAACAGAGTGCAATTTTTCAATCAAATCACATCCTTATTTCGGTTGTTTCAATTTCATATTCCATCTTTCCAAAAAGTTCAAATCCTTGTCTGTTCAGTGTATTTTGATTGAAAAAAAGGAGGAGGCTATCACATGACTCTTAGCCGAAGAGGAAGGCTTTTCTCAGAACTCAGACAACAGTTTCATCTACTTCATTGTTATTCCTGAAGAAATCAATTACCCGTAAACAAAAAAACAATTATTGTTGGTTTAAAATATATAGATAAAATTTTTAATATAATTAAAGAACACCCTCGTTGAGCAATTATCCAGCTGAGCTGCTAGGCCTGATCAGACTTATTTTGTTCGGGGAGAACATGTTTTTTAGATCCACTCTGAAATTATTCAAATTGAAATTTTTAGAGTTCGAAAAACTAATGGTAATCTTGTACCTTTCAGCATGTGACCTTGAGGCGGTGACGTCTCGATGCAGTTACGTTGCCAAATTGGGCAATTATTCAGGAATTTGAAGCGTTTAAAGCCGCTGAACGAAATTGAAGTGTGAGTATTTGTGGAAAATGAAAAAACGGAGAGTTTACAATTTTTCCAATCAAATTTGTTTATAACTAAACATCGTCTTTGAAAATAAATAAATAAACATCGACTTTGGATCTCCTTGAACAGCTGGTTTGTTGTGAAATTTAGAAAAATTAGCGAAAAACGACTACAAAATTTAAGTTAAAAAAAAATGTTGACATGAAAAAACCTTCACGTTTTGCGTCAAATTGTAATTATTTACTTTTGGTCATACTTTCTATGTTTTACCAAAAACAAATTTTAAATTTAAATAGCTATTCCTGGGTGTCGTAGGTTCTTTGTCAGTATAATTATACAGGGTTATTCACGAATATGGCTCTATAGAATATTTTTAGGAAAGACACAAGATTCAGGATTGAAATTCTAAAGGTGAACTTCAAGTAAGAAGACGACTTCTCGTATATTTTTGAAGGTTCTAGTGACATCAACTTTCGTTTTTCAAATGGCAAGACCCATTTTTTATTGCATAAATAGGTTCTCCATTGAACATTGAATTCTGAGTCTTTTTTATTCCAAAAGTTTGAATGTTCCGGAGAAAATGAGAAAATTCTCTTTAAATGGGGAAATAGGAAGAAAGGCTGATGCTTCTTTTCCGATAGCGTGATTTTCAGAATATGATACATGAGGTCAAGAATTCTTTGTCAAAGTTAGAAGTGATGAAACATAAAAAAATTTTCTTTTTATATTGGAATCCCATTTTTTCGAGGTATTGTTGAAGTCTTCGTCAAAAATAATAGGAGCATACGTCCAAGACTTTTATCCCAAAATGAATACTTTCCGAGATATTCGGGAAAAACGATTGTTCCTTCAAATTACAATCTCATTCCGAATGTATTTTTCTACTGGAAAATAATTAGCGGAGAAGTGAAATTTTTGGAAACTCTGTTATCGAAAAAATATTTTTTATAGTTCAGATGATAATTGAAAACTGAACTCGTCTGAACTATAATAAAATATTTTCTCGATAAGAGATTTCCGAAAATTTCACTTGACCGCTAATTATTTTCCAGTACAAAAACACATTCAGAATGAGATTGAAAATTGAAGACAAAATCGTTTTTCCTGAATATCTCGAAAAATATTCATTTTGAGATAAAAGTCTTAGACGTATGCTCTTATTATTTTTTGACAAAGATTTCAAAAATGCTTCGAAAAAATGAGGTTCCAATTTGAGAAAAACGATTTTTTGATGTTTCGTCACTTCTAACTTTGGCAAAGAATTTGTGACCTCCTATAACATATTCTGAAAATCACGCTATCGGAAAAGAAGCATCAGCCTATCTTCTCGGAGATTCCCAAAAATGAGAATTTTTAATGAAAATTCCTCGAAGTTGTCTGTATTTCAACAGAGTTCAATTTCGAGATTTTTTTTTCGTATTTCCTCATTTAAAGAGAGTTTTCTCGAAAAAATTCAAACTTTCGGAATCAAAAAGACTTGGAATTCAATGGAGAATCTATTTATGCAGTAAAAAATGGTTCTCCCCATTTGAAAAACGAAAGTTGATGTCACTTCCGGAAACACCGAAAGCCCTAGAACCTTCGAAAAATATACGAGAAGTCGTCTTTTCACTTGAAGCTCACCTTTAAAATTTCAATCCAGAATCTTGTGCCTTTCCTAAAAATATTCTATAGAGCCATATTCGTGAATAACCCTGTATATCAGAATGTAAACGCCTTTGAAAATTTAAAGAGACAATCATCACAAGTTAAATTAGTAAATGAAGGAAAAACAAGAAATCAGTTGAAGGAAACTCGAATAATTACTAAATTCAAATGCGAAGTCATGATTTCATGCATGTTCAATTATTCCTCTGTCAAAAATCTTTCAGGCGGCGCATCAGTTGACATTTGGCTTCTGCACCATCTGGCAACAACATTGACAAATGACACTGTTGGCGCGTGCGCAATTCCGTTCTCAACGTCTCACATGCCCAAAGTACAAGATTTTCAAATCATGTACAATCTAAATAGACAATCGCGAATTTCAGGTTATGTTAGGTTAGGTTTGTGCTCACTTCAAGTTCTGTGGTAAAATCGAATCATCCAGGCCGTACTTCCTAATAGCTACCATGCAAAGGGTCCTCAAAGTTGGGGCGAAATCTAGTACCAGCATATCACTATGATCAATGAGTCTATCTTCTATATCTTGACCATTTTCGCAAAAGTTCGGGAGAGGACTGAAACAAGATAAAATGACTGCCGTGTTAAGTGGGAAAAAACGATATTAACCTTGTGCCCCGAATAAAAACGCACGATTTCCAACTAAAACGCAGGCCTGCCTGCGTCTTTCGCATGGTTCCTCACCGAAAGCTTTAATTTTCTTCCATCGCAATTGGCTTGGGTCGAATTCGTACAAATCGTTGAAATGTTTGCCTTGAAGTGCGTTATAACCTCCAAATATGTACATTTTATCGTTGTGCACAACTGAAAAATTTCATTAGGTAATTGACTTAATGCTTTATACACTGCGCAAAAAAATTAACGCACATTATGGAAATCTCAAATTTATTCTACAACTGAAGGTGTTCTCAATGATAATTATTTTTATCAGAATTATGCATGCATATGTTATCCACTTTCAACGTTTTTCTTCAATACAGATGTTTTTTCCAAGCAGGAATGAAAAAAGAAGATATTATCAGATTTTGAATGTATTGGCTCCATTCTAAAATCAGTTGTTTTTGATCAGTTCTAGTGATCAATAGTTTTTCTTTGTTTGATTTTCTACTCTCGATCGCTATTCAACAGGAAACACGCAATTGACCCAATAGGAATGTGCCCCCAATAATTTTGCGAGAAGGGTGCAGAAAGCTTTGGAGTTTCCTATACAAGTGTGTCCAGAATGTTGCAGCGATTCAGGGAGACAGGTATGAATGTCCGAAGACCAGGACAGGGTAGACCACGGGTAACAACTGCCATTCAAGAACGTTACTTGAGAGTTTCTTCGTTGAGACAATGGTTTGCAACCGCTCCCCTCCTTCAAAATCAGCTTGAGCAAACTCATGGGGGGCAAATTAGTACTCAGACAATAAGAAATCGCCTCAGAGAATATGACTTAAGGCCTCATGTCGCGGCAAGAGGCCCAGCTCTTACCCCAGCCCATCGAAGGGCTCGATTGGATTTTGGGAGAGAGTATATCCATTGGGAAGAGGCTGATTGTCAAAGAGTTCTCTTCACAGATGAGTCTAGATTCTGCCTCTACCATTGTGATCGACGTTCCCTTGTATACAGACGTCCACATGAAAGATATGCTCAGTGCAATTTCCTTAATACTACTGGTTTCGGGGGAAGATCGATTATGGTATGGGGTGGAAAATCTTTGACTGCTCACACAGACCTAGTGGTCGTTGATAATGGAGCTATGAATGCTGATAAGTATATAAGAAACATTCTTGAAGAGCATGTAGTGCCATTTGCCCCATACATTGGTGAAAATTTCATTTTTATGGACGATAATGCTAGACCCCATCATGCGCGCATCGTTCAGGAATACCTTGAAGAGGTTGAAGTCTCTCGAATGGAATGGCCACCAAGAAGTCCAGATCTCAATCCGATTGAGCAGGTTTGGGACAACATCAATAGAAGGCTGAGAAGTTCAGAAAATCATCTAGCTACTCTTAATGACTTAGGAATCCAACTCGGAGAAATCTGGGAAGGATTAGATCAGAACATTTTAAGATCACTCATTTTGAGTATGAACAGTCGTTGCCGAGCTGTAATTAACGCAAGGGGTGGAAATACCAAGTATTTAATCACTTATCAGCATTTCAGTAATTTGAAAATTGTTCATTTCTCTTCTTTCACATAAGATTTGGTGAAATCCTGAATTTTTCTTCCATTTAATGTGTCTTGTTTCGTTCAAAATCTTCCGGAGAGAATATAAAAAATAAGTTATGAAGTCAATGTAGAGTTAACTTTCAATGAATTTGAGATTTTCAGAATGTGCGTTAATTTTTTTGCGCAGTGTATAACGTTTTAGTACTTCGTACATGCCGAGTGACTCCTTCTTCCACAAGGTATATCGCCAACTGTGACAGGCCTATGCCAGGTGAGAGTTGTTAAATCGAAGTACCACAGAACATTCGAGTATATTTCTATCGAATTCAGCGGTGAGTCAGTCACAAATGTCGAGCCTCTTCCTCCGAAAAGATAGATCCTATTCTTTATACAAACAGTTGTGTGAAAATCTCTCACAGAAGGTTCCATACCTAAAAAAAATTATTCAAATCGAAAGTAAAATCCTGCTAACTAACTAACCGGAAGTACAAACGTATCGCCAATGCATCTTCCTCAGATCCAAATAAAACACCGTCCTGGCAAAGGCATCGGAACCTTCCTCATAACCTCCAAAAATATACATGCAATGGTTCCATACACAAGCAGTGTGACCATCTCTAGCTAAAGGAATATGTCCCGTTACAGTCGGGGCTGTCCAACAATGCCATATGGTATCGAAACAGAACAGAACAGCGCACGAGGCCCTATCATTTCGGCCCCCCCATATGTATATCTTATCACCGTAAACTACTGCGGTGTGACCATATCGTTTATAAGGAAGAATATCATCATTTTCGAAGTACGGTAAATCGCTGACAGGATGCTTGGTCCATCTAAAGGTCGTTGTGTTCAAGACGTGAACGTCCATGGAGGTGTACTCTCGGGAATTTTCACCGGTACAGTAGCCCCCAAAAGAATAAATCTTGTGACCCACTGATACTGCTGCATGATTCACTCTTTTTGGCCCTCCTTCCAAGTGCGTTATCCACCTCATGCTTAAATTTCACATTTTCTAAACATTTTGTATATTCATATTATCCAACGACCTTTGGAGTTTTTAAGATTTTTGCAGGATTCAAAACTAAAAACCTTCAATTTTATTAAAAATAGTCATTGAGCACATGTCAAAGTGACAGAAGTTGCAAAATCGCGAAACTCATTTCGATAGTTTTGGAACTACCAGTAATGTTCCATGAATATTTATAAACACGGAAAATTCCTCAACCTTCGTTATTGTTCTAGTGTATTAATTAAAGTCACCATAGAAATATTTTTGGATATTTGGAATGAGCCATTTCATTCATTCCTTGGTTTTGAGGAAAATGAAAATCGTAGTTCAAATTGATACATGGTATTGGCAAGCCTGGATGTCGAGAACAACAAATACAAATTCCCAAACAAATCGCTGTCACTTTCATTCTAAGTAATCAATCAATTCTGAAAACTGATAACTTCAACGAAATACGAGAGATTAATTGAAGTCAAGCAAAGCAACAAAGCCCAATTATAATCGCAAGGTGGTATATAAACATTGAAGGAGGTTAGTCTCAGTTTCTGCTTTTTGTTCATTCACCGAATGCCTGAGGTGTCCTGCTGAAGCCATACAAGAAGATATGCCAGAAACCAATATAACTTTTTGAAATACTCATTTATCGATATTCATCACATATCAGTACAAATCTTAAACAAGTCGAAAATGTATATTTAATAGAAGGAAATCATCAATCGAGGGACCAACAGTGCAAATGCAAAAAGTCTTAATTTACCAGATTGAAATGGCTCATTCAGGAAAACAGCCCTTGCTCCAAGCAGGGCAAGATGTGGACTCAGATTTAGACAAAGATGACAACTCGGAAATTATCCTTCATGCCAGTATAAGGGATAACTCCAGGATTATCCCCGGACAAACAAGGGATAAATATTACCTAACATACTTCAGCTTTTACTTGTTGGGAATTGTTGTTATAACACCTTGGTCGTTCTTTGTTACTGCAAATGATGTGAGTATTACGATTTTGATTATATTCCTCAAAAATCAAGAGTTAATCAGAAGGTATTTTATTATTTGTTTAAGAATTTTTCATTCCAATATCCTTTCATTCATTGCTAATTTGAATAATAACCCAAATTTAATCTTCTGCTTAAAGAACAGACTCAATATTGTTGCATTGAAAAATATTCCATTGTACTTAATCAATTTTGGTACCATGAATTGAAAAAAAAATTCAAGAAAACAAATACAAAATATCTTTTCTTCAATTCCATTATGTTGTTGATGTCATATTCATCTATAATTTTCAAAAAATGTATCATCTGATGTTATCTTTTTGCCTAGTCTGAAAATTAAGTTGATAGTAGCAAAGTTTTTGTTCACCTCTCAAAACTAGGAGTTTTTTTCACTATTTAAAAACACTTGCAACTGAAGAGGACATTTTATTTCTGAGAACATATTATTAAGAACACATTTTTATAGCTGTTGCATTGTTTAAGTCATATTTCTATTGAAATCTTGGAAACATTAAATGATACTTGTTTTGTAAATTAGACAAAACTTGTGTGATTTAGCGAACAATGAAACAATATTTCCAAGTAATTCTGAAATAAACAGGGTACCACTGAATGCAGTAATTTCAATTTTTTGACATTGATAGATTTCACAGGTAAAAATTTAGAAACAAATGGCAGGTAAGATAAGAAGATAATTAGGTGAATTCAATTAGAAAAAGAAATTACAGATGTGGTTTATTATCAATGCATAAAAGTCAAATTCATATTATTCATCTGAGAAAAATAGGAATATTTCTTGTACACTTTTTTCTAGGTGCTGGCTTAAAAAGAATAGATCACTTCTGATTTAAAAAATTATAAAGAAACTGAATTCTTGAATCTTTACAAACTTTTTTCACTAAAAAAAATTGTGGAAAATTTACATAATACAGATCATATTAAAATATTGATGAAAAAATATTAAATTGATGTTTGAAATCGCAATATTTGAAGTAAATATTCAAATCAGTCGATTTTCGAAATTAGGTTATCGCGAATGGAATTAAAGGGATTAAAAAGCAATATTTGTTTGGTTGATTTCAATCATCTACAAAATTTCTTCCGTACCATGAGTTACTCGCGATTAAAATAACAACATGTGTTTTGTTATTTGATATGATTACATATTTACATTTCATCGTGATTAATATTGTCTTTTCAAAAATTCCACTTTTGATAAGTTAGGATTATCAGTTATAATTTCGTCATAATTATTCTCAATAAAATGGATAATTTACTAACTTCATAAAGAATATGATGTCATCCAATAAACTCATGCAAATTTGTATTATTTCGATTATGTGTAAATTATCAACGAATTTTTGATTTCATTATTTTTATTATGTTTGACATTACAATAGTCTTCTGGGATTATTGGAGGTGGTCTATTAGGAATTATTTCGCCCTTTTTTCGCCTACATCTGCGGTAGGCATCTTCAGAGGAAGAATTACGGTAGAATTGCTGATCACCCCAGATTTATGCGAATATATTGAAATCGTGAGCACAAACTTGATAAAATGAACACGACAATGAATAATATTTGAGCTCCTCTGATATTTCGAGTTTAATCAGTGACTGTTATACTTTCGAAGTTGTCTACTAAACATGAAAAAAATGCAAGTACTGACCTCGAAAATCACATGTCTTGATGTTTATTCGCACCAGTACCGCTCTCTTTCTGAATTAACAAACACCAATTAGTATAAAGCTCCTTATCGCTATGATGATGATAATTTTCTGCCAATAAATGATAAGTGAGCCAAAATAGAACAACATTTTACCGAAAACTTTTAGTTTCACGAAAATATACAAATTATTCTGAGAATCTTATCAAACAAGACGAGAAAGAATAGCTTTTCATCGGAGCAGAAACTAAAAACGTTGAGTTCGCCTTTTTTCAAGAAGTGTTCATGATTTTAATGAAAAGTCCAGTGAAATTGTGCGACAGAGAAAAAATTAACACATCTAATATGTCCACACTTTTTTGTTTGATATGGGACTTGAATGAAACGAACAAAAATAGTTCGGAAAAACTACTGTCTTGGAGAATTTAATCAAATTCGAAATGACAAATGGAAATTCAAGATATCGAACTTTAGAAGGAAATCACTGGATCATATGAAATATTCCTCCATGTTAGATTATTCCACGATTTTTCAAAGATTACATACATTTGAAAAATATTAAGCATTACAAAGTATCCCATTTTGGTTGAGACTGATGCACTGATCTCAGCTATTATTACAGACAGAGACATGCCATTTTCTGTGAAACTTTCTGAGCCATAAACAGAAATATTCCATCTACTCTTGTTCTTGAAATATAGGATGAAATCGAAAATGTTCACTTTTGGTGGAGAGTGGAGATGATATTATTTCACAGTGTATAAGATACAAAAAAAATAGAGACTAGAAAAACACTGCTTATAATAGATATCTATACAAAGAAGTCGGTCGCTTTTTCGAAAAAAAAATTCTAAAGCAATTTTTTCAAGATTGGGCACAAACTCATATAATATATAACCTAATCTTTGAAGATAAATTTTAGCTTAAAATATCAGAAGAATCCATATTTATGTTGGTGTTTTCATAGTTGACTATGAGTTTTTTCAAGCATGCATTTGGTTATTACTTTTTCAAAACATCATGTGATTTGAACCTATTTATTTAATTTTATTTTAAACATATCAACACTCAAAATATCAATCTACAACATGAACTTAAAAATGTTGAAAACTAAAAATATATCTCAATCTAAAACTAAGTCGGCCGTTTTGTTGCCTACACCATTTATAACTCAAGATTGGATGAACTGTTTGTTATGAAAGCTTTTTTTAAAATCTTTTACGACAGGGTTAACATAAAATACATTGAAACTCTGAAAAATTCGATGAAATGGAAAAGAAAATAGGAAATAATTTTTCTTCTTGCGAATAACGCTAGTAGGTGTCGCTACGGTTTATAACGTTTTCGTGAAAGTAATATTCGGCGAACTACATTTTCTAATAATATTAACGCATCTGAGCCCATATTTTATTACACCTATCTTTCTTCCGAACACTACGGAAGATTTTACGACGAAATGTTTTGAACAAATCTTCATTCCACTATTATATATGTAAACAATTACTGATTATTTGATAATCAATTATTGATTATTTTGTGAGGTGACTACAGACAACCATTACCGGTAATTCCAAAATCGACGGCTGCCGATGAAATAAATGCTTGTCTAAAATCATCAACTTCCAATTTGGCTAGGTAATAAAGCTCTCAATTGAGTTGATTGCGGTTGGAATAGTACCAATTGATATTTGCAGCCCACAAAAATGCTAGTTAATAATAAATATTAGTATTTTGTTATGCATATTCAATTTTTATGCAAACATGAATATGGATTTTCCTTATTTTTTAACCTAACGTTTATTGAAGATAAGGTTGTAATACATCAATGCATTAAGAAAGAATTTTCAAAATTATTAATTTACGAAATTCATTGCTCAAAAAATGTTCATTTGAACGTCTTGAAATTCGAAATGTGTAGCGTTTGTAGCATCATTTTTGCAACAATAGAACTTTTTTTTTGAACTTTTTTAGGGTTTTCTCACCCAGTTTTCGGAACAAAAATGATTATAAAAATTTTCATAATTGACTTTGCTCCATTTCTGCATTTTCTGAAACTTTTTAGGGTTTTCTCTCCCGAACAAAATTAATTATAGAAATTTTCCAATGGATTTGGCCCCAGGAACCCTAAAAAACTTTCACAAATTCCAGAGAAAGAAAATCAATCATGAAATTTTTCTTCCGATTGATTTTGTTCTTAAGACTGGTACTAAAAACCCTAAAATGTCCAAGAAAAATGCAAAATCGACAATATATTTCAATCGGTTTAAGGACCTTTTCATTCGCCAATATGTCGATTAGCGCATCTGTTTCGAAACCTTGCTTCATAAAAATCATAATCTCATATACGGAAATATTTTAATGATATCACGAATAGATACTTCATATGTGGTCTCAAAAATGAAACAATACGAATAACATTTCGCTCCTTGTGCAACATGTCCTTCTCTCTCTCTCTCTCTCTCTCTCTTTCTCTCTCTCTCTCTTTCTCTCTTGTCACGAGTTGGCCAAAGTTCGATGAATCCTAGAATTTTTCTGCAGAGAATCCTTATCGCAAAACGATTTCATGCTTTTATCTTTTACCATACATCAAGAGAATAACAACAAAGTTGTATAACGGGCCGACCCAAAACTGAAACAATGCCATCTTCAGGAATTGCGTCAACCTATTTTTTTCAATATTTAAGAGGCATTGGATTTCCAAGAAGATTCGTTTTTATAATCAATATATTTGTGTACTCTGAACAAATGACGATAATCTCCAATTCAGTTTAAATATTTTTTGGGGTTCAGTCCTACACCCTGTATACATACAGTATGGCAATTTTGAAACACACAACCCCAGTTGATTTTCAAGGGGGATTTTAAACTGCTTTTAATGTAATTAAATTCTTCAACTTCTAAAAATATTCAACTGAAAAAACAAAAAACAAGAAATGTTTTTTTTTTCAGTATTGGATGTACAAGTTCAGAGATGTAAACACAAATGTTTCCTCGTTTATGAACGAAAAACAGACAACCTTACAAGTGGAATTCACGTCTTTCCTAAACGTAGCAGCATGTGTCCCTACTTTACTGTTTTTGATCCTCAATATTTACTTGATCAAAAGGTATGACTTATCGAGTATTAATTCACAAATACTTCTCCAGATGTTAGGTATTATACTATGCTAAATGTATGCAAAGGAATATCATTTACTGAATTTTTCCTTGTTTTTTAGGGTTTCACTCAGCGCTCGAGTCCTCACTGTGATGATAATCATGTTGATTTTATTTATAATGACTGTGATTTTTGTTAATATTAATACTGACAAATGTGAGTAAGGTTACTTATCTTCTGCGTTAAACTCAGTATGAATTTTTTCTAATAACCAACTTTTTCACAGGGCAAGAACAATTTTTTGTTCTGACGATGGTGACTATGATTGTACTTAATGGTAAGCAAACATCCCATAACCTGACGTTAATTGAATCATTTTATATTATCGTCCGCATACGTTAACTTGTAATGATCAACTCAGCATGAAAAAACATCATTTTTTAGGTCTAGTAACTTCAAAATGAAATTATATAAAACAAAATTAATTATAATTTTTTTCAATTGATTTTCTTTCAGCGACTTACAGAAAAAACCTAAAATTATAAAATATTTTATAATTGATTTTATTCCATTTCTGCATTTTCTTGGAAATATTAGGACACTATTTCTCGGTCTCTCAAGAAAATAATTATAAAAATAAATTTTATAATTGATTTTGTTCCGGAGGAACAAAATTAATTATAATATTTTTCCAATTGATTTTGTTTCAGAGACCCCGAGAGAAGACCAAAAGTAATTTCAGGATGGAACAAAATCAGTAATAAAATTCGTTTTCTAATTGATTTTGTTACAGACACTGGCAGAGAAAACCCTAAAAAAGTTCAAGAAAAATGCAAAAGAACAGAATAAATTATAAAAATGTTGTTATTGATTTTGTTCCATTTCTGCATTTTCATGAAAATTTTAGGGGATCATTTCTCGGTATCTGCAACAAACTTAGTTATAAAAATGAATTTTATAGTTGATTTTGTTCGGGAGGAACAAAATTAATTACAATTTTTTTCCAATTGATTTTGTTTCAGATATCCGGAGAGAAGACCTAAAACAGTTTCAGGAAGGAACAAAATCAATTATAAAATTCGTTTCCTAATTGATTTCGTTCCAGGGACTGGCAGAGAAAACGAAAAGAACAGAATAAATTATAAAAATTTTATTATTGATTTTGTTCCATTTCTGCATTTTCTTGAACATTTTAGGGGATAATTTCTCGGTATCTGCAACAAAATTAATTACAAAAATAAATATTATAATTGATTTGAGTCCGGAAGAACAAAATTAATTATAAATTTTTTCTAGTTGATTTTTTCAGATCCTAAAGAAGTTTCAGGAAGAACAGAATCAATTATAAAATTCGTTTTCTAATTGATTTTGTTCTAGGGACTGGAAGAGAAAACCCTGGAAAAGTTTATGAAAAATGCAAAGGAACAAAATCAATTATAAAATTTGTTTATTAATTGATTTTGTTCCAGAGACTGGCAAAAAAAACCCTAAAAAGGGTTATTATGAATTTTATAGGCCCCGTCACCGATTTTAAAAATATTTTGCACGGTGAATCTATAGGACTTCCTGAAACTTCAGTCTAAATTACAGCTCAGGGGAGGCAGTAATTTTCGAGAAAAAAAAATAAGTGAAACTCATAAATATACTCCATTTACCTCGGATACGGCTCTGATATAGTCTTATATAGTTTAGTTTAACAAGGTTAGGTTATGCAAGGTTAGGTTAGGTTCATTTTCCCTACCTAAGGTGGAAAAAAAATTGTAAAAAATTTTTAAAAAAATTGGACAACAAAGAAAACATCGATCCGCATTCAGGTTAGGTTAAGTAAGGTTAGGTTAGGTTAAGTTCATTCTCCGTACCTCAAGATCACAAAAAAATACAAAAAAAATACAACTGGGCAAGGTACCTACTAATTACCATAAAATTCGTTTTTTAATTGAAAAACGATGAAAGAAATCAATCATAAAAATTTTCTTAATTATTTTCTATTTCTGCATTTTCTTGAAAATTTTAGGTTTTTCTTTCTCGATCTCTGGAACAAAATTAATTATAAAAATAAATTTTATAATTGATTTTGTTCTGGAGGAAAAAATTTCAGGGAAGAACAAAATCAATTGTAAAATTCGTTTTCTATTATCAATTGTGAAATTCGTTTTCTAATTGATTTTGTTCTGGAGACTGGAAGAGAAAACCCTAGAAAAGATCAAGAAAAATGTAAAGGAACAAAATCAAGTTCATTTTCTAATTGATGTTGTTTCCAAAACTGCCAGAGAAAACCATAAAATAGTTTGAGAAAAATTCTTTCAGCTATTAAATCTAACAGTGGAATAAATTGCCTAATGAAACAATTTTTGACTTATCAGGGTGCAGTGCAATACTGAGTGGCAGCATATTTGGCATAGTGGGAAACTTCTCTTCGATCTACATAACAGCAGTCAACAGCGGTCAGTCCCTCGGAGGAATATTCGCCGCCATTGCCGAAATAATCTCTTTGGCCGTTGGGGCCTCATCTACCCATGCGGCATTCGTTTATTTCATCATAGGATCCGCCACAATACTTCTCGGCATCATTGGCTACATCCTCATGGTCAACACCATCTTTTTCAAGTATAACATCAGGGTGAAATCTCTGGAAGATTACTCCGATTCCAGTTCTCTAATCAAGGACGCCGATTACAGTATGATTTTCAGAAAAATCTGGACCATAGGGATAACCTGCTTCATGGTTCTTTTCACCACTACTTGTGTTTCACCTGGTGTCACTGTTTTGGTTGAGTCCGAAGGAAAAGGACATAGTAAATGGAGTGGTTAGTAAATTTTTAGTCTATTGCGTCATTTTATTCTTTTATTATAGTAACTAGTTGGTCAGGAGATCTACCTGATACCTCCAATACGAGGGTGGTTCAAATATGATCGAGACAAATGCTGTATATGGCGCGCATGTATGTTTTGAAGGTCGTGGCTTGAGTATGTGATAGATGGGTCCCTTACCATAAGTGACCAGTTTGAGTGTCTGGCATCTTCAGGAGTTATATTTCAGGAGATGTCCCCACTGAATGCTCGAAAGATCGGGTTACATTGAACGATGGCCGCGAAAGCCTCAACCAATTCATTTTGTAAATTTGTTCGACAGTAAATAAACGTGTCTAGGATCATACACTGCGCAAAAAAATTAACGCATATTCTGAAAATCTCAATTTTAATGAAATTTAACTCTACATTGACTTTATAACTTATTTTTTATGTTCTCTCGGGAAGGTTTTGAACGAAACAAGACACATTAAATGGGAGAAAAAATTCAGGATTTCACCGAATCTTATGTGAAAGAAGAGAAATGAACAATTTTCAAAATACTGAAATGCTCATAAGTGATTTAATACTTGGTATTTCCACCCCTTGCGTTAATTACAGCTCGGCAACGACGGTTCATACTCAAAATGAGTGATCTTAAAATGTTCTGACTACATGCGTGGAGACATACACTGCGCAAAAAAATTAACGCACATTCTGAAAATCTCAATTTTAATGAAAGTTAACGCTATATTGACTTTATAACTTATTTTTTATGTTCTCTCGGGAAGGTTTTGAACGAAACAATGGAAGAAAAATTTCACCGAATCTCATGTGAAAGACGAGAAATGAACAATTTTTAAAATACTGAAATGTTGATAGGTGATTTAATACTTGGTATTTCCACCCCTTGCCTTAATTACAGCTCGGCAACGACGGTTCATACTCATAATGAGTGGTCTTAAAATGTTCTGATCTAATCCTTCCCAGATTTCTCCGAGTTGAATTCCTAAGTCATTAAGAGTAGCTGGATGATTTTCTGAACTTCTCAGCCTTCTATTGAGGTTGTCCCAAACCTGCCCAATCGGATTGAGATCTGGACTTCTTACTGGCCATTCCATTCGAGAGACTTCAACCTCTTCAAGGTACTCCTGAACGATGCGCGCACGATGGGGTCTGGCATTATCGTCCATAAAAATGAAATTTTCACCAATGTATGGGGCAAATGGCACTAGATGCTCTTCAAGAATGTTCCTTATATACTTATCAGCATTCATAGCTTCATTATCAACGACCACTAGGTCGTTGACATACCATAATCGATCCTCCCTCGAAACCAGTAGTATTCAGGAAATTGCACTGAGCATATCTATCGTCTGTATACAAGGGAACGTCGATCACAATGGTAGAGGCAGAATCTAGACTCATCTGTGAAGAGAACTCTTTCCCAATCGGCCTCTTCCCAATGGATATGCTCTCTCGCAAAATCCAAACGCGCCCTTCGATGGGCTGGGGTAAGAGCTGGGCCTCTTGCCTTAAATCATATTCTCTGAGGCGATTTCTTATTGTCTGAGGCGATTTCTTATTGTCTGAGTGCTAATTTGCACCCCATGAGTTTGCTTAAGCTGATTTCGAACGAGGCGAGCGGTTGCAAACCGTTGTCTCAACAAAGAAACTCAGTTGTTACCCGTGGTCTATCCTGTTCTGGTCTTCGGACATTCATACCTGTCTCCCTGAATAACTGCAACATTCTGGACACACTTGTATGGGAAACTCCAAACCTTTCTGCAATTCTTGTGTATGTCCACCCTTCTTCTCTCAAAACTACCGCTTGGGCACATTCCTCTTGGGTCAAATTGCGTGTTTCGCGTTGCATAGCGATCGAGTGTAGAAAATCAATCAAAAGAAAAACTATTGATCACTAGAATTGATCGAGAACAACTGATTTTAGAATGGAGACCATACATTCAAAATCTGATATCATCTTTTTTTAATCCTTCTGGAAAAACATCTGTATTGAAGAAAAACGTTGAAAGTGGATAACATATGCATGCATTATTCGGATAAAAATAATCATCATTGGGAACACCTTCAGTTGTAGAATGAATTTGAGATTTTAATAATGTGCGTTAATTTTTTTTGCGCAGTGTATTTGAGCTACCCCCGTAGATTGAATTACTTCCGATTGTCTATTGATTTGGAAAGAAACGACGAAAGAAAATTTAAAAAAAATATCTTGCACCTGTTAATTGATCCAGTATCCAATTCGGTTTGTATTCGAAAACTTTTAAATCGATTTCTTGTGTTTGTTCACAGACATCTTTTTTGTCCCCGTCATCAACTATCTGTTGTTCAACGTTTCCGACTACATTGGAAGATTATCTGCTGGCAGATTCACCAAAGTAATATTTCAGCTCTTTCAATCAGGGCTTTCCTTTCAAAATTGGTTTTTTTCCAGCCCAACAACTTGATTGTATTGGTGGTTCTGAGCTTCTCAAGATTGATATTTGTGCCGTTACTACTCCTGTGTAATGCGCAACCTAGGCATCATCTGGACGTTGTTTTCTCGAGGGACTACGAATTTATTATCATACTGGCGCTCTTTGCCTTAACCAATGGATATTTAGTGAATGCAGCTGTTATCAAAGCACCTCAGTGAGTATATGTTTTTTATCAGTGTTTGGAACATTGTGTTACCCATAGGCGGAAATAGGATGTTGTTTACTCACAGAGAAGAGTGCACCGAGCGACTGAGCTTCTCAATTAGATTTTAAATACTGCAAATCGTTGTTGTACGTAGTATACACCTTGTTTTTGGACCTATCAGTGAATTAAATCAGTTCTAATATTCAATCAATGTGAGTATAGATTCATTATTCATTCTATTAGCCTTGTAAATGATTCTACAAATAACAGAAAGGTGATATATATTTTTTTAGTTACGGTGCTGTTCCTGTTTCGAATTTCGTTACAATATGATGTGTTACAACCAAAATTCAAACAGTTTAATCGGTTTTTTGGTTAACAAATCGAGGGATACAATTTACATTGAATAATTTTTTATCGAAAAGAATTATTGTTTTTTCGCCACCATGTTTTAGTAGTGGCGGAAAAGCCTTCAAAATATTTTCATTCAATATGGGCACTCAAAACTTTTTTTTTAATATCTATTTCCAATTACGTGCAATTGCCATTTTGCGGTTAAAAAAATTACAATAATTTTCAGGACGCCTCAAAATTCCTCTAAAAATCACTTAATTTTGTCTGAACCTACCTTTACCTCGGGGTCAGTCCCCTCAGAATTCCCTGAGTTGTGCCCCTCATAAAAATTTCTATTTCCGCCTGTAGTTATCACTCTTATAACATAATTTGTAGGTTAACATTTTTTTTTTCTTATAGGTTGGTTGAGCAGCATGAAACAGAAGTTGCTCTCTGTATTATATCCGTTTTCATAGGTTTTGGCATGGCGTTTGGTTCGTTATCGGGATATTTGATTGTTAAACTTCTGTAAGGAAAAAATTAGTCAAAATAGCATTCCTATCGGATATTTGTATCCTCTGTTTCGACTGCTGGTAGCACCGTAGACATGAATTCATATAGTTTGGTAGGTTTATATGTTTCAATGAAGCAGCAAAACATTTTTCAGGCATTTAACAATGACATAACCTCATTGTGATGAACATTCATTGAAATAAGATGACTTTTGATCAGTACTAGACATTAGTACAAGTTCTTTATTATCTCATAAGTAGAATAAATTTCATAATTTTTTTGGCTGGTTGCAAGGGGAACACGATATATAAACTTTTTGGATGAGATGGTATGGGCAGAGCCCCAGTTATAAATAAGTTCTCATTCAATCAAGGTAATTATCCTAAATTTTCATTCTCATTCAATTAAGGGCACTCTAACTGATTGTCACTGGATTAAGAAAATTAAGGAACAACATAGAAACACTTAATTGAAAATAAACCAGTGATTTTAAGTGGCATATGACGACTTCTTTTATTGCTGCACTGATATATTATTATCTTAAATCCCATCAAAGTGGTAGATTAAATATGTTGTAATGACTATCATGAGCTACTGAATGAAAGGTACATTTTCAACAGTGATTTGACTAAAACAAGTGTTCCTGAAACTCTTTTAAGATTTCAGATTAAAGTTAAAACGTAAGTCCCTCATAGTGTTCAAATTTGAAACGACACTTTAATATCTGAAAAATGTTTTGAGGTTATGATTTAAGATTCCAGTGATGTTCAGTGTGATTTCGTTGTGCAATAGCTATCATATTATGTAACTGATTAATTTAAGCCTTATATCATAAAATCGTTTCATAATGTTACAGCTTAATATTCTAAGTGGTGCTTAATATATCAAGTTGAATATAATATGTATATCAAATAAATTAGGACAGTTGATGGAGAGATTTTTTAAGTTCAGGTTATACTGTAATATTCCATTTAATTTTAGCTTTAGCTTACTTTTTGATATGTTGGTTTTAATAATCTCGAAATACAACTTGTGTTCATTTTGCATACCATGTACCTTTTTTTATGAAGGAAATAATTGGAAAAATATTGTAACAGAATTTTATTTTACTCCAGTGGAAAGTTTTATTTGTTTCAGTGATTTTTTGTGATTTATACTCGCGTACTATATTTTTAGTTCCATTCCTTATTTATTTACGAATTTCTTCCTATTCGAAAACAATTTCAACTCTTAATCGAAATTTAAAGAATGTTATACATTGTTGTTATAAAATTTTGAGTTTTTATGAAAAAGCTTTATCTATGGTTTTAATGAATTATATCATTAAATTAATTGACTGTGATGTTGTGAACCTATATTTAATTCATGAAGTAGATTATATTTATACAATTGTTATTTTATGTTATGCGTTTGATAGCTTTAGAACTGTTTTAGTTTTACTATACTGTACTGTCGGTGTAATAGTCTTTAATGTATTTGTTCCAGAACAAGATGTACCTATATTTTAAGAATAAAACGAAATATTGAAATCATATTCTGGCAATCTTATTCATCATCTCAGTATATATATTTCTCAAGGTTTTTCTAGATACAAGAATAAGGTAGGATCAAGAAATGAAAAAATCTTCACCTAATTCAATGTAGGCAGATAAGATATTTAATCACAGTTTTAAGAAGAGTGAGCTAAATTGTTCATAATGATTACGCAAAGTTGAGAAAGAATATTGCGATGTTTTCATCATTCTCATTTTTTATGAAGGAGATTAGTTGTTTCAGATTTACAGTATTTACAATAGATTGATGCTTTCTACTTTTGAAAGTTCGACAATTTAGAAATTTTTCTCTGAATTTTCTCTTTAGTGCGACGTGTCTTCATTCCGTATGAAAAAAGATGCACTAGGAGGAAAAAGGGGGACAGGGGGCCGTGCCCCCCATAGAAGAAAGAAAGAAAAAACCGGAAGGTGGTCCCATTACATGAAAGTGTCTTTCCTGAATAATATTCCAGAAATAGATATCTCACTTTTCTTGTATAAGCCGAAAATTATAAGAAAGAATGTGTCCACTACCGCGAGGGGCTGACTTCCATATTTACCAGTATAAAAGGAAAGTGTCGCTTCTGATGATCATTTCTGGATATTTCCCTTGTTCACGATTGCAAATTCCTTTGATTCTAGGAATTTTTTACACCTCAAATGTGTTCTTCGCCCAGAATACCACCAGTGGTTGATTTTTGCCAGATGTAGTTCACTCACAGAGAAGAGTGCACCAGATGAGTGAGCTTCCCAATTAAATTTTACATACTTCAAATTGTTGTTAGACGGTAAGTTATCGAGTGATTATTATACAGAATGTCCAGAAAAGGTAGGGGGTATTTGAATCTGCGCTGGGACCAAGCAACGGAGAGGTTTGCCACTCAATTTTTCAAATCCTTGTCTGAATTTTAATAAAGACAAACGCTCTTCCGATTTGCTGTTTTGTTTGTATTATTATACAAATGTCCCACACTCTTTTTGTACACCCTGTACTTCCCAGCTGAATCCGAATCGGCAGTAAAAAAAAAGGGTTTGCATTTGAAATTTCAAAGTTACGGCTCATATTTCTAAAAATGCTTTTCTGTCCCGGAAATCTGATGGTCCATTCGATTTTACGGTATCAGAATTCCGATTTTCCACCTGTGCGCGAAATGAATTCACCGTTTACAAAGTTTTAAACCACCCGATATAAAATATAAACTGCTCTATTAGGGATATTGTATTCAATCGTTTTGAAAAGTATGTAATCTTCGAGAAAATCGCTGTAAAATCATTTAAAACTCAAAAACAACGTGAATCGATCCAATAAAAATCAGTATGAGACATTTCGTCAATCTGGTCGCCTTTTTTCTGAGGTTTGGTTCTTTGCATATGCTTCATCAATGTTCTCATTTTGAAATGGAGTCAGTTGAAACGAGTTTTCTGAAAATGACAAGACGTAAATTAACAAACGCTGAGGCTAATATAGGGCTATCGGAATGCTACAGGGTGGCTTAACTCAGGTTGTTGTAGCGGCCCAGCAAACACGGCGATGCAAATGTAACTCTTATGCGATGTACTGTTTACCTCCCCAAGCGCTCGCATTTGCATCCAAATGTCCGCCACATCAAGTACGCATTTAGGAAAAATGAGTAGTTGAATATGCGATCGTAAAACTGGTTACGAATGTAACTCCATTTCTTGTCACATTTGTGACGCTGATGCGAGTTAATTTTGAGACCACTTTCCTTTATTTCCTTCCGACGTCGCATAGGAATTTTGATGTGATACTAAAAGACATCTTCAAATAGGAAGCCATTTCTCATCGCATTCGAGACATATTTTGTTATACTCATTGCGTACATGAATATTATACCATTTTTGATGGGTAATTAATTCAATGATTGCAGGAGAATACTAAAAAAATTTATTCGAACAAAAAATATAATAATTAGTAAAGTCAAGATATAGAATACATTCGAATACAAAAAAAAGGGAAAAAACGAAACAGAAAAATGTACAATTGAGAGAGTGAGAGAATTAATTATTTATTTGGGTTTTCAATCTACCTTTCCTTCCTCTGTCTGGCATGTCGAAACTATTCCTTCACATAGATTTCGAAGTCCTTCTCGGAAATTCCACTGTTCTTCCTCACCACATCTGAAAGGAATGAAAGTAAAAGTTGAAATGATTCTTTTTCTTGTTAGCAAGATCGTTATAAGTTCGATTATTTGAGAAATAATATTAGATTATAGGAGCAAGTTTATCAATTTTGTTCAACTATTCAATTTATGTTCAACCTATTTCAATTGATGGGAAGATAAAGATATAACGGCGATTACTGCGAACGATTACTACGTTCTTATAGGTGTCAAAATCATTGAAAAATTTCTGGACTACAAATTTACAAGAAATATTCGAATAACTGCAAAAGTTATATTTGACAGTATCGCGGCTACACCTCGAATCAAATACTCACTGAATGAAATCTTCATAACGGCACTTTTAGCTGTTTTGTAATCAGACCCTTGTCATGTCCGTGAACAAAGTTTAGCTGTTTCATCGGTGAGGGTTCTTTTGAGACATCTCACCAACTCACCACGAAATCCTTGCTTCTGTTACCCCCAATGGCTTCATATGGTTTTTACTTGAAAAGTATATTTCGTGTAAAGTTAGAAATTCAGTTTTTGAAATTATAAGTCATGAAAATTTCGAATGAGATCGGATTTGAATGCAGTTTCACTAAAGAATTATGTAATTTGTTCAAATATAAGCTTTCCAAATATGGTGATATTAATTACTAAGAAATCTGTTCCTATATTTTATAATTTCTCAAAAATTAGACCAAAGGAACAAAGGAAATAGTTTCTTTCAATTATACTCACTCTCTAAATAACAAAACTCAAATTTCATTCGAATGCTCCAACTGTGTTATTGTGAATTTCGCAGAAAACATCACCAATTTTGCCAACCCTGTACAGCACAAACTATTTCAGACACGTTGATTAAAACCCAATATTTTGAAAAGTGCTGGGATTGCCTATTCTACGGATTTTTGAAATATTTCTAGAACCAAATGAAATAAAAAAATATTCAACTGCAAAAATGAAGACAAATCTCAGAACAAAACTTTTTTTTAGATCAAAAAGTTCTGCGCCAACACACATATTAAGACTTCATTATACGATTATTATATGTAGCTACAACTGAAATATCAAAATATTTGATTTACAACAATAACTAAAAGAATTTACTTACCAATGAATACACTCAAATTGCAGAAAACCAAAGAATTTGAATATCGGATCAAACGAACAGCGAACTTCTCGAAGCGAACACTAGTCACAAAATGATGGTGCATCATGGATCCAAAAGAAAAAACCCAAGTGTAAAAATTGTTTTCGTTGAAGTTGTCAGACGCAAAACCAACCCCCTTTCTTCTCACCACTGCGAATTCCATAGTCCAAACCGGCTTCCCGAGAGAAAAATATCCCGGCCGAATGTAATTAGGGGCAATAAAACCCAGATGCGGTAGTTTCTCTACAGTTAAAGATCGAAGAAATCCTTATATTATATTACTCGACGCTCTTTGGCTATGAGTCACATACGAACGAATATTTGCATCTCTTGGGAATCACATTTGAGATATCTTTATTCATCGTCAAAATGTTGAAAATTTTTATTCCACATTTCGTTGACAAAGCGATATCACAAAATTAATAGGTTTTGGACGCATATGCGACATCACAATGAAGATTTTATTTCATGTTGAAAATGTAACGCCACAAAAGTGTCAGGCGATGTAACGTGTTTGCTGGGGGAAGGGCTCCAAGTCAGCCAAAGTGTGATATCTCGACTTTGGAATAGGTTCAGGAAGACAGGTTCTGTGTTGAAAAACAACACCTGCTCAGGATCGTTTCATCATCGTTTCGGCGAGAAGAAAGCCTACATCTACGTGTAGAATGCAGATGGGCTTCAAGTTTCTATCGAAATCATCAGACGATGTTTGAGAGAGGTGAAACTAGGTTCTAGACGTCCATTAAGAGGAGTTCCAGTTACACGTGACCATAAGCGTCAAGGACTGGAATGGATAAGGTAACATATCAGTGTCATTTTCACTGATGAATCCAGATATGTACGATTTTCAGATTCTCGAAGAATCAGATTAGGGACAATCCCACGCATACCCCGTAATCGTCGCTATGTCCAAGAAGTCCATCCATTCCGAGGGGGTAGTGTTATGGTATGGGCCGGGATATGCTTCAACGGGCGCACAGATCTACACATTTGTCCTGGATATATGACTGCCTTACACTATAGGGAGCATGTCATTGACAATGTTTTGCCAAATTTTTACGTTGTTATTGGTGAAACTTTTCAATTTCTACCCATAGTTGAGAATGCGAGGAGCTTGGTATACCACATTGACCACGTTTACCATTACCTCCGCACTCACCAGATTTGAATTGCATAGAACATGCATGGGATATGCTCCAAAGAATATTAGATAATCATCAACCCACCCCAGAATCCTTAAATGATCTGAGAGAACTTCTTCCCCGTTTATGGAACCAAATTCCTCAAGAAATGTTTAACCTCGTGTGTAGTATGCAAAGAAGATGTCAAGCTGTTATTGATGCCCGTTGAGACCATACATTGTATTGATAGTCTCAAAATGCTAGACTAAAATCAATTTTATTTTCTGCAACTTGAAATCATATTGATATGAATTTTCATCACAAAATCTCATTCAAACTAAATTGTTTCGCAATTAAAGTCAATATCCCTAACCATGTGCAACAGTTCATTTCGACATTCTCATGATATAGTATATTATCACATCTCAGAATAAAGAATTTCCCAACTTTTTTTCACGTGTAAGTCATTCAAAACTGCAATGCAATTGCGTGCAAGATTTCCATAATTCCCATCGACTCACCCTCTGCGCACGCTAGCTCTCCAAACCCCCGATCAATGCTCTCATTGGCGACGCAGCATTAAGGGTTGAAACGTCCGCATACACCAAACAAACAGGTGGGAACTCCGAGAAAAAAATTACCGCAGAACCCGACAACGACAGAGTACCTCCAAAATTCCTGGAAGGTGCAGAAGGTGGTCAGAACGCTTTGCAAGGTGTACCCGAGTCCCGGCGCTGCCCGTAGCGTCTGGGCCTTGCCGCAGACTTCTTGTAACATGGTGGCGGACACCGACCATCCTGCAGCCTCTGAAAGCCACGACAGAGACGGGCTGGAGGCCGACATCACGGAGCAGACACACAGGACCATCTTCGATATTGTTAAATCTGGGTGAGTTTTGCTGGTGTTGGTAGAGATGAACCTAACCTAACTTAACCTTACATTTGTTCTGTTAGAGGTTAGGTTGGTGAAGGTTAGAATTATCATTCTGTATCTCTTTTTGCTTTTTGAGTCATCTTTCTTCAGGCTCAACCCAAATAGACCTACCGTTCCGTATAAAGAACAACTATCTAAAAGTTTTCTATTCATGCTCATGATAAAGAAACAAAGAAGGCGTCAATATCAACACATAAATTAATGCTGTCTTCAACACTGAATATAACCTACAAAGTGCTTCAGTATTCAAATTCACTTTGAAGCCATGTTAACTTCATAAATATATCAATTGTTGCAATACCTCATTTTGTCCAGTTGTCTATTTTTTCATATGTATTCATTTCATCGCGTTTGCGAATGAAATAATTATATCTATGCTTGGATAAATAATATTAGAGGCCAATTCATCTTCTCCATGATTTCAAATCCTGATTTTTGCTATGTAAATGAAGGCGTTCTTTTAACGGAACGGTAGGATTGTCACCTACTATATTACCTGAATACATTGTTATAACTATTGGAAAAAGAATCTGACATTGCATGAGATACTACATCATGCAGATAATCTGGATAATGATTTCAGAACCACCTGATAGCAAAATTTTCTTCTGCTCATAATTCAATAGTTTTCTGTAAGTGAAATAACAATAATGTTGCTTATGCGCCTACTAATTTCTTATTCGTATTTCCATGCACCAAACAAAGTAATAAGATATTCACCTAGGGAAAAAATATCATTGACCAACCAAAACTCATGCAAGATTACAATATATGGGGGGGGGGGGGCGCTGACTGATCCCCCTAACATGAGTTAGAATCGTATTTCGACAAGGACAAAAATTGTATTTTGCACTTCTTGCATACTGCTTTGACATGGTTGTTCAAAACGCAGAAATGGTAACAAACTAGACTAGCTATCATCGCAACAAGATTGCTGGAAACTAATAGAAAAACAACAAAAACAGGACCATCGAAGCAATCAAAGAGTTTACACCAATCTTCAAGATAGGTCAGATTAGACCACCTGATTGTTTACCAGAATAAAATAAAAAAATTGTGAAGTGTACCATAAAAACTAATATTTTATATGTATGAAATGTAAAATAGCATTACATCCGAAAAATTGCTTCTATAATTACCACACATTATAATACAATGTTAATTTTTCTTAGAAAGAATTTTAGTTTCTCAAAAACCTACCGTTCCTTTAAAAGAACACCACAAATTTCAATTTTTCGTGGAAAATAAGTACACATCAAGATGAAAAATATGAAAAGCCTAATTTAAACCATAATCTGACATAATTCTCATTGAAATGAAAGAAAAAAATTTCAGGTCTATTTGGGTTAAGGTGAATTAGAGCATTGAAATTTGTTAAATTTGAAGTTGGGGAATTTCTCGAGGGCTATTCGAGTTTTTTCTGATAAAAATGTTTTTTCACATGAAAAATTGTCTTCATAATATACCCACCAACTATATATATTCTTTTGATTGAAAGAGCTAAAATATTACAATACATATTGAAACAAAAAAGTACCTAGCTGGGGTTAGTGCAACACAGGAAAACCATACAGGTCTGTAGTATGATGAAATGAGGAAAGGGAAAAAACACCAGAGAAAAAACCCTGACCTCACCCGTGCTAGAAAAAAAATTTACTAAAAATATGATATCAGAGGATCTTTGAGGACATCTACGTGATCAGAAGAACATCTTCATGTAGTTCTTCTATGGGCAGCAGAGGAAAACAGACTCTTCACCAATCTACCCGAAATTCTAGATCTGAAATAAAAAAAGACAAAAGCAGAAAAAACTAGTTATTTAAAATCAATTAAATGGTTTTTGAAATAACCATCCATTTCAGAAATGTTTTCTTCATAAATTAGTTATGACAGAAATGTCACAATGTTTGGAAGAAATGAAAAAACCCAATCAATTTCCCCTTTTCGAATCGTTAAACATAGGAAAACTTATAACACAACAAGCTTAACCGTAATTTGGACTAAGTGAAAAATCAATGAGTACATAACTTTCAATTGTCATCCTTTACGAAGAAGTTTCTCTGTTGCCATGTGGGTTTCTTAGAAGATCTCAACACCATGTTCAGTGGCTAATTTCGGAACGTAATCACTCTTCTACTTCGAATTCCTCCAATATTCAAATTCAAATTATCAGCCTTGCTCTCTGATCTTGAGGGTTCTTTCGAACCAGGTACGACCATCCTAGTGATGATTTTTCGGAACTTCGGATGTTTGAAGACCGCTGAGGGACCCTAATGAAAGGAAATCATCTCTCATAGATAAACCAAACATCTAATATTACAAGAAAACAGAATATTTTTCAGGACCAAAAATTGCGACATATTCCGAGATTTGTCAAAATGACAAAAAAACTGCTTCAACCACAAGGATGAGCTGTTTCAATTTAAAATTTTTTTGGTAAAACATAGATATTTTCCTGAAAACTTAATTTGGGTTGTCTCTCCCAGTCTCTGAAACAAGAAACAATTAGAAATTTTTTTTAATAATATAAGAAAGGCCGCTGCGTAAAAATTTGAGCACTAATTTGTCAGGGGTCAAAACTTTACGAGAAGAAATTGTTGCCTAACAATGAACAAAAAAAACAAAAATCAGAAAAATTGTCACGATTCTACAAAGGTGAATGAAAACAAGTTTTTGTTTGACGAAGGAGTCTGATTTAGACTCCGAAAAGTTACGCTTAAGATTTCAAAGTGTTTTCTTTTTCCATTAAATCAAAATTAAACTCAACGTTTACAGTGATGATTCAATTGAAATTGATTGCGAGAGCCTATTTATTCCATCAGAAAAACAGAAGGTTGAATAATGAATCGCCTTAGAGGAGATACGTGTATTGAAAACTTAGTAGTCTGAGTCTGTTCTTCATTTAGATTATTACAAATGTGAGAATATCATGATCGAGGAATCAATAATTATGATATATAACGTTGGTCTATAAAGGGAATGCTAATTATTCAATTGAGACGACATTTACAGTGACTAACTGCTTTTAGTAAGCAGGAATAGTGTACATCAGAAAAATAGATTTTACAATTGAAAATTATGAGGATTAACATTAGATTACTATGTATGAATTAAAACCACTAACCCTTTGGTTTTGAGAAAGCAGAAGGCTTGAGATCTTACTTGCCAAGTGATTCAGATGAATGAAATTGAGAATTTTTTATTTATAATGAGGAGATCATACCAGTTGAATGGTTTTATCAATATTTGAGGAGACCGCTCAAGGTGAAGCAGGAACTTCACATTTACTACAGGGTAAATTTCCAAGCCTTTTACCCATGATGTCCCAAACATGTTCTATGGGCGAAAGATCGAGGGATCTGTGCGGCAATGGCAAAAGGTCATAAGGGTTGCTTCAAAAAAGTTTAGGCTAACTTTGGCAACATGAGGTCAAGCAATTACACAAGCTCTATGCATTTTAACAACAACTGAACATCGACGTTTGATCTCCTCGGACAGCTGGTTTTTTGAGAAATCTAAAAAAATTGCTGAAAACGACTACAATATTTAAGTTTATCGTTGGTAATATCTCTAATGAAGAGCTTTCAATAATTCATGCCTTTCATTATTGAATTTGGTTAAATAGCTATTATTAGTTATTAATCAGGTCTTCAAAAACATTCAAAGATATAAGAATTCAAATTTTTATTCAAATTTTCCTGCCTTGCCTACAAAGAATTTATTATTTCTTATTTCTTGGTTGATATCACATTTTGACACCTTTCTATTCAACATGATATTTCAGAAGTGGAGTTAAAACACCTTACAATTTCTTTGTATGAAATAGGAAAATTGTAAATTTTCTAGTATTTTTTAATCATCTAACATCACCTGAAAGAAGATATTGAGTTTGATTTAACTTTCCTACATTTACACTTAGCTGATTAATTCATTGAAAATCCTAAAGAAATACTCTTTGCATATCAACATTGAATCCACTATATATTATCATTGGTGTCACTTGATTTGTCAATTTGATCATTAAAATTGAGTATAATTCATGAAATTTCAGAGCTTGAAATGTTATATTTACAACTAATCTAGTTGCTCTCGTTGGAATGAATTAAAACGTCATATTTCCATTGGTTTATGCAATTGTATCAACACGTTGTGTAAAGTTAGTTGCCTAACGTCCTGTAACCTCAATGAACGGTAAGATACAGAGGACGGACAATATCACTCTGGCAGAATGGCCAATCAGAAGAAAGTGGGCGTTATTTTCGAAGAGTGACCCTTCGGTCCACTGATCTTTCGAAGGAATGAACTTTCGAAGTTCTTCCAAGTAATTTTGTGTCCTTTCCCAGTATAATTACACATATATAGTGCCTAACGATTATAATATTATTTCAGGGAAATATCCGAAATAGAGGAACTGATAGAAAAATCCGGCACTCAGGTACTTCGATTCAGGGACGAATGGGGCTACACCCCAGCCCACTGGGCTGCACTGGACGGCAATGTAGAAATTATGCGATTGATCGTGGATAGAGGAGCCCCTTTCGATCTCCCATGTTTGGGCATCCAAGGGCCTCGTCCAATCCACTGGGCTTGTCGAAAAGGGCACACTGCCGTTGTCCAGGTCCTGTTGCAAGCTGGGGTTGCTGTTAACGCAGCGGATTTCAAAGGTAGATATGGATGGTAACATCTGAGATTCATTTATTTCAACTACCACTTACTGCTACAGCCATTTGTTGCAAAATAAACCTAATAGATGTCATGCACTAAGCACTGTTGCCTGTTTAAAACTCTAGTTTCTTTCAGAACTCTAGGTACTTTCTATAGAAATTTGAGACTTTATATATGTTGGCAGGTTTAACGCCACTGATGACCGCTTGTATGTTCGGTAGAACAGCCACAGCCGCCTATTTGTTGGGCATGGGGGCCTTGAATCATCTCGTGGACATAAACGGAGACACAGCAATGCATTGGGCTGCCTACAAAGGCCATGCTGATCTCATTCGTCTTCTGATGTATTCTGGAGCTGATCTGCAGAATTCAGATCATTTCGGATCGACTCCCCTTCATCTTGCTTGTCTGTCTGGGAATGTTACTTGCGTGAAGCTTATAACTGAGAAGGTACTCACAACTATTTGCTTATTTTCTTACACTTATTCACACTCTGAAGTTTTGCATCAATTTTTTCGGCAGCTTATTTGTGGGCACATAATTTTTTGCCCTTTCATTCTCTAGCCCATTAATTTTTTGTACAATACTTTGCAAGCATTTTTTATTCTGCCCGCAACATCATCAGCTGATTTTTTGCCCCTTACTTTCTAGCGCATTTGATTTTTGCCCACTACATCAAATTATAAGTATACTAGCTGATCCGGCGAACTTATTTTCGCCTTAGAGATGAGTAAAGTTGTACTAATCATTGGTTTTTTTAAGAAGAAAATATATTAGGTTAAATACAAAAAAAATACAAAAGTACAAAAAATTCAATTGCATTGAAATAGGTATCTACAGGTGGACAAAATTGGTGATACTTGAACTACAACTTTTTAACCGTGAGAGATAGAGGAAAATGAATGACACGTTATGGTGGTCTTCTTTAGAGAAACTGATAATGCCATCAACTGCATTCCTCTTTTTTTTTCGAGTTATAGGCCAAAATTGAAATTTAGGCGATTTCAACTTTGGCCATTATCTTCGTATTTGTTTGTGCTAAGATGTTGAAATGAAAACATTATACAGGAACTTTTTTCATAGCAATCCAGTAGCTTACTTTGGTTTTTACCAATTGGTTTCCTTGCTGAGCTATAACATAAAGTTGTGTTTTTTTCTTACGGAAACAATAGTTTGAAATAGCTTGGAAAGAATCTCCATTTTTTTCCCGTTTCAGAAATATATCATACATCATACATCGCCCTCAGATTCATTCAGATATCATGAAAAATATGGTTTGTATGTAAAATTTGAAATATTAAGTATCAAGTAGAATGACTCACAGAATATGTCTCTACTCATGGTGTCATTATTATTTTGCGATTGAATACTTGATTCAATTCTTCGTGGTTTGATCTCTGTTCAGAACAACTGTCAATTCGAAATCATTATTGCCACTAAAATAAAACATTTTAACATATCATATTTCTTCTAGTTTTCAAACATTTCCATATTGCCAGCAACAATGACTTCGAATTCAAATAATTGACAGTGGTTCTCATTGTCACGTGACTTTTCTAAGGAAAACATAAGAGAAGGAAGGACTTATGCAGATCCCATGAAACGAACAGAAAATTTTTTCTTCATGTTTTAGTGAAATTTTCTGAAGTTATTTTGATCGAAATGTACACTTTGTCTCACATTGGGCCATTAATTTCCATTCATATATTCATATTTTCAGAGCAACATCGTCTTGGAGCCCTTAGATAAGAACGACAAAACTCCTCTGATGTTAGCCCAAAGCCACAGACATTTCGATATTGTCCAAGTCTTACAGTCCGAAATAAAGAAGAGGAAAACATGGTTCCCTCCAATAAGTGACGTATGGGGTCTCCTGTTTGGAAAAGGAGGCCATTCGAAGGCCCCCCTTTGTTTCTTTTTGTGCTCTGTGCTGCTTTGGGGTTATCCCATGTATGTCATCAGGGTGAGTATAGAATTATCGTATTGTAGTGTTCGAGAAAAAAATTAACTGAAAGTATTTGATGACAAAGGATTTTGAAGGTCATTTTCATGTATTTATTCTTCTACAAAAAGAAACAGAATCTCCTTTAAACTCTAAATGAAAAAAGCAGAGTATTGGAAATTCATATATTAGCATGTTTTCTAGTAGTAGACCCAGTTTTCCATATTTCATATGATTATGAAGTTTATTAATTAAACCATCTCTTCAAACCATATGATGCGGACAAACAACAACTAATGATGTCGCTGTTTTCAAGTTTCTATTGAAACCGTTCTTTTCTTACGACTGGCAACTCTGCCTCAATGAGCCTCTCTTATCAGAAATGATATTACAGATGTCTGAAGTCTTGGGAGTTATTTAAAACTACGAGTTTCCGAACTCGTTTTTGTATTGCATAGCTTTTATCTCAGGCTTTGAGCGCGGGGACCGAATGTAGAAATTCCGTAACGAAAAAACCTAACACAGCCGTGTATCGTCGGTTCAGTTCGGCAGACCTCGGCACGGTGTTTGGGTGCTTGCGACTAGACGGATGCGTGCAGCCACTCTAGCAATGCAACATGGAGTCGGCAATCTCGCTGTTCCCATTGAACGAACGACAAATAGTTCATTAACATCGGATAGAAATGTATAGCCAAATGCAAACATTTTCCATTAACTTCAGCTCTTGCTCTAACTATACATAAGTCGCAAGGTGGAAGTTTTGACGAAATAGTATATGAGTATAGTAAATCACGTTCTCAGGAACTCGTCTATGTGGCACTCTCTCGGGTGACTGATATTGAAAAATTGTATATTACGACAAAAATGATAATTCTGCAATTCAGTTTTATCATAATCGAAGGCAAGCTGCATTGACTGCATCTTTGTTGCAAGAATTCAAAAGACTGTCTTTAAATAGTGTTCAGACGATAGGTTAAAGTGTCTTAGATTTCATTAGTAATAGAAATGGCATTTCAATAATGACTTTCAATTGCCAAAGTCTACATAGTCACAAATACGATTTACAAGATTCAGTTACGAGACAAACCAATGTGTTACTTCTTACCGAAACATGCATGACACGGGATGATAATCCGATTGAAATACCTAATTTCAATTGTATTCTCCAATTCAAACGAGATACTGTTCCAAAAGGTGGGGAAGCTATTTACCAAAATACTAATAATGTTACTAATATTATGACTCCAAATATTGAAATAAATATTGAAGACGTTAGCGATGTTAATGTTAGACGCTCATTTGTTGGAGATATTTGTGATTGCTATGCAAACTTAGAAATGACCTACATATAGTCATGGTAGCAATTCACATTTCTCCGAATCCAAAATTGGACGAGGTAGAGCATTTTATTCATCTCACTTTACTGGAGTACACTGAAGAAGGGTCGAAAATAGTTGGTACAAATGGTAATAAATTTCCACTTATCTTGGCTGGCGATTTCAACATTAACTTCGCTGATGAAAAATCAGAGTGGTTGACAACTTTTCTTTCGGAAAAATTGAATTTAAAAATGAATAATGATCCACAAGAATCCACAACAAAATATGGGACCACTATTGACGCGGTATTTTCCAGATATTTAGAAGACATTAAGTATCAATCTTATGCTTCTTATTTCAGTTACCATAAAACTATAGTTTCAATGATAAACATTCCTGAATAACCTATATGTATTGTAAGATAAATAAAAAAAAAATATTTTAAATCAACAATATTATTTTCTTATTTTTGAATAGATGCTATGCAATAGCTTTACCTCGGCAGTCCTCGAGTGCCACATGTGTTTTTGCTTTACTAATCCCCAACTGTCAGATGTCAACACATCTTTCACTTGTCAACACTGACAAAAATGGCGGCAAATACAAATTTTTAACATTCCGCCCTCTTTCAGTGCATACCAATCACCTGGAACATTCTCAGAGCCTCCCACTACTGTTTTATATACTGGAATATAGTGATGTGGGTGTGTTGGATAGTGGCAAACCGAAAAAATCCCGGATACCTTCCGATGAACACAGATTCCTACCACAGAGCCATAAAGCAGATACCTTACCACGACAAATGGAAGAAGAGGAACACCATGATCAATCGCCTCTGTCACACCTGTAAATGTCTACGTCCTTTGAGAGCCAAACACTGCAGAATATGCAACAGATGTGTGTCCTACTTTGACCACCATTGCCCCTTCATTTACAACTGTGTGGGGTTGAGGAACAGGACTTGGTTCTTCCTGTTTGTGATGAGCGTAGCAATAAATTGTTCGTTCACTATTTATTTCGCGACGTACTGTATAGCTATAGAGGGCTTTGGAGTTATGTATGTGTTGGGATTGGTGGAAGCCTTCGTCTTTTCTGGATTGGGTTGGATACTCACCTGCACTTCGGTAAGTTCGAGTACTGTTTGATGCTATTCAAAAAACTTGAGAATACCTATGTATGGAAACGCTCTTTGTGAAATTACTATTAGGGACTGTATCCAGATAATCGAGTTGGAGATTGTAGTGTATAGCATTTATTGACATCATTCACAATCATAAAATGAATAAGTCACCCGCAATATGAAGCTAATACAGTAAAGAAATACAAATATTAAAATCATTTATAAACTCAGAGTGACATTATTCAACTAAAAACAGAGAAGTTCAACATGAGAGAGGTCAGATGAAGTCTTAGACTTTGAGATAGTTCCATTAATTCAGAATTAAATTCAACGTTTACAGTGATAGAGCAATCCAAATTGATTGCGAGAACCTCGCGTAATTATTAACACAGGGAAACATGAGAATGTTCATTCTTGGAGCAAGTAGTCATTTCCATGTGAGGAGTCTAGAGAGATCTGAAAAATCTATGAGAACTGCGAAAATATATATCTTAGAGGATTCAAATACTTTAGTTCAACGCAATAGAGATTTCATTTGAATGAAACGAGAGAAGATTACCATTATTTTTGATGATTTTCATGATCTGAAACGTGGGCAAATTTTCAAACTTTATAAAAAGCAGGAAAATTACATGGAAAATACATCAATTGATGATTCTGAGAATTCACATACATTTTTGATTACTTACTTCAAGAAATGAACAACATGAACAGTGATTATGCGAGGTGTTGTGTTTTTTCTAAAGCAAACAATAGTTTGAAATGGCTTGGAAAGAATCGCCCTGGTATTCATTAAGATATCATGAAAAATATAGTTTGTATTTGAAATTTGACTTAGTGAGTATTAAGTAGGCTGAATCAAAGAATAATACACTACGCAAAAAAATTAACGCACATTATGGAAATCTCAAATTTATTCTACAACTGAAGGTGTTCTCAATGATAATTATTTTTATCAGAATTATGCATGCATATGTTATCCACTTTCAACGTTTTTCTACAATACAGAATACAGATGTTTTTTCCCAGCAGGAATAAAAAAAGATGATATTATCAGATTTTGAATGTATTGGCTCCATTCTAAAATCAGTTGTTCTCGATCAATTCTAGTGATCAATAGTTTTTCTTCCGTTTGATTTTCTACACGCGATCGCTATGCAATGCGAAACACGCAATTTGACCCAAGAGGAATGTGTCCAAGCGGTAGTTTTGCGAGAAGAAGGGTGGACATACACAAGAATTGCAGAAAGGTTTGGAGTTTCCCATACAAGTGTGTCCAGAATGTTGCAGCGATTCAGGGAGACAGGTATGAATGTCCGAAGACCAGGACAGGGTAGACCACGGGTAACAACTGCCATTTAAGAACGTTACTTGAGAGTTTCTTCGTTGAGACAACGGTTTGCAACCGCTCGCCTCCTTCAAAATCAGCTTGAGCAAACTCATGGGTTGCAAATTAGCACTCAGAAGAGGCCGATTGGGAAAGAGTTCTCTTCACAGATGAGTCTAGATTTTGCTGATAAGTGTATAAGGAACATTCTTGTAGAGCATGTAGTGCCATTTGCCCCATACATTGGTGAAAATTTCATTTTTATGGAGGATAATGCCAGACCACACCAGGAGTTCCTTGAAAAGGTTGAAGTCTCTCGAATGGAATGGCCAGCAAGAAGTCCAGATCTCAATTCGATTGAGCAGGTTTGGGACAACCTCAGTAGAAGGCTGAGAAGTTCAGAAAATCATCCAGCTACTTTTAATGACTTGGGAATGCAACTCGGAGAAATGTGGGAAGGATTAGGTCAGAACATTTTAAGATCACTCATTTTGAGTATGAACCGTCGTTGCCGAGCTATAATTCACGCAAGGGGTGGAAATACCAAGTATTAAATCACTTATCAGCATTTCAGTATTTTGAAAATTGTTCATTTTCCTTCTTTCACATAAGATTCGGTGAAATCCTGAAATTTTCTTCCATTTAATGTGTCTTGTTTCGTTCAAAACCTTCCCGAGAGAACATAAAAAAATAAGTTATAAAGTCAATATAGAGTTAACTTTCATTAAAATTGAGATTTTCAGAATGTGCGTTAATTTTTTTGCGCAGTGTATGTCTCCACGCATATAGTCAATATTATTTCCCATTGAATACTTGTTTGATCCCTATTCAGAACAACTTGGATACCCTTAATTTAGGTCCATATATCCCAATACCTATATTATACCTTAAAAAACAAACCTTTAATTCAACTATTTTAAAAAAAAGTTTGACTTTTTTCTTTTATTCCAGGTCCTCCACGCTTGCATGAACCTCACCACCAACGAAATGTTCAATTACAAGAGATACCCGTACTTGCGAGACAGAAGAGGTAGATACTTCAATCCTTTTTCAAGAGGGCCCTTCTTCAATCTCATCGAGTTCTTCTTCTGCACACCTGAGGAATATGAGGACGACTACAACTACGAGTATATCTGATATACGAGCAAGCAAACCCTCGCAAGGAAAGGTTGAAGTTTTTGGAAAATTAGGATATTTTTGTATGCTGCTAAATTAAGTGTTCATTCGAAGGAGCGAACACATTTGGATGGGACTTTTCCAGAAGCCATAATGATGTTGACTAGCTTCATGCAGCACATTTCGAATAACACCCATATCTTCTCCAGTGGTACTCTCTAACTGTACCTACATTGTTACAAAAACATCTTTTCATTTCTAGATAGTTTGGAGATTGGCGACTGACAGTTTAGGTTAAATAAGGATAGGGTTTTGATTCTTTAAAATTGCTGACAAGCTGTGCAACAGCTATGAGTGAAGTAAGTTTGAGACAGAAAGCCGGTGGAGAGGTGTAGTAGGTTCTTACTAAGATCCAGATACCTTTTGGATCTTGTATTTTCAAAGTTTCGAAGGAACTTTTCGAAGTGATCCATCACTGGGAGATTCCGCCAGAGTGTTTCCTTTTCGGCTTTCTCCTTGTCCAGAAATACTTCTTAGTAAGTACATTTTCTTAGACTACAGAAAGGTCCTGGGCCAGTGAGCCTTCGTTTGCTTTGATCCAACCTGTCAGCAATTTTGAGGAAGCATGGCACTTTTAGACCTAATTTGCCTGTACTAGGTGAAATTTCATACTGCCATTTTATTCATTATCCAAACATTCATGGCAAGAAGTAGATCCATTAACTATGTCATAATGAAAAGTTAAATCAGAATCACGAAAACACAAAGCTCAAAAACACGTACAATTAAATTTGATGTTTAGATATTAACTCAAGAAGTGTCTTATTAAATTTATATAAATACTCGATTGAAATTATGTTGCAAATGCCTGTTTGTTGTCTCGATATTTTATTTGTTTTTTATTCTAATAAATACCTCATTATTAATAAATTCCTTATTCATTTTCATGTTTAAAAACAACATTATACACCCCGTATGCAATCAGGGTAAGTTGGGATTTATACGCTCTGTGGATCAAACATTTTTCAAATTAATTTCAATAAACTTATCAACTCAAAATGACGATACGAGGCGTATCCTGAAATAAAGTGTACTGAGGCTCCCACGAACGTAGGGAATATTTTGTCACTATGTTGGATAGTCACTATCATATAGTTTTATTCCTAACCTGTAAAACACATAGGTGTAGGGAGGTCCGTAAGAATGTACATGACGATCTGAGGAATGGTAGCTTCAAACTCTGATATACAGGGTGTTTGATCTCAAACGCTCTACCCCCGTATATTTCTTATCAGATAGTGATTGGAAAAATTTTCCGAAACACGTCGACGTGATGAGACGAATCAATTCAAACTTAAATGATTTCTGTTGGAATTTTATACGGATAATGATAAATATTATATTCGCCTCTTAGTTGATGTTTTTTCTTAATCGAAAATCCGATGTTTTTATTCATATTGTGAATTTTTCAATTGAAGAGATGAGAAATTTATCTATTTTTGAAAAAATATGTCAAGACCGTACCCGAAGATGGGTTGTTTGGTGAAGAAGGAATCAATAAATCAATCGAATAGGTCATCATTTTTGCCGACCCAAAATAAAAGTTTACGAGCCACTGGTTATTTCTTGTTCAGTACTTGAATCTTGACAACACAAGAAATTATAGATTATTCCTAATGTTTACAAGGGTTTGTTTAGAACTAAATAACTACAGGATAGGTCTTATCGAGTTTACTCATTTTGTTTCATAAAAAACTTCAAAGTTCGAAAATGTAAATTGGTACTAAGGTTTCCTGGCGATCACAGCTACTGACGGGAAGGGAATTTTGGGTCTTTGATCTTCTCCATAAACCATCTGTTCAGTGCGAACTATTCTCGTGAAATCTTCTTTGTATTTTTCTTGGTCGATTTCTGGTATTCTACTCAGAATATGATCTTGAGACGTTAAGGTTTCTGTAAAAGGAAAACGAAATGATCTTATAATAAATATGGTTGAATTGTCTAGTCAATAACGCAATAAATATACAATGCTGTTGATTAAAAGATACATCTGGACAAGGGAAAGAAGAAGTCAATACACTTAGAGTTTCTGGAAAAGGAGAAAGCCGAAAGGAAAATACTCTAGCAGCATCTTCCAGGGATGGATCACTTTAAAAAGTTCATCTCGAACTTTAAACTACAAGATCCAAGAGGTGTCTGGCTCTTAGTAATAACCAACTCACCTCTGTCAGTCAGAAAGCAACAAGAGGAATTTTGTTTCAAAGAAGGGAATGTTGCATAGATTTTTAAATACCCATATCATTCAGTTTCCTATATCGCTAAGGAAGTCTTTTACTTCTCACCTAACATAACATCCTCAGGATCTTCGAAAGCAAAATCTTTATATTCCTCAATTTTTACAGTCTTTAACCCTGCAGCCTTGAGGTGATCATTAAGAGTGTCAACAGGAGATTCGTACTCGATTAGACTCTTCCAATTTTTAAAATCGCTGGTGTATGGCGCCCATTTTTCTATTTTGCTCAAGCTCCTGAACACTTCAGGTACATGACTTCTGGTACTCCAAGCGAAGAATGTTTCACCTTCTGGCTTCAAGAGATCATGGCAATTTTTGAAGGCTTTTCTGGAACGAGAAACACAAGGGATAGCGAAAGAATACATACAATCCATTGATAATTTTCCAGCCCACAAGCTGTTTCCAGCTTTGACGAATTTTCTACCCTATAAAGAAATCGTCAAAAGTTGTTCAACTTGTTGAAAATAAATGATAATTTTTTGTGTGTGGAATCTTCACTGTCTCATCACTTGAATGAAAACAATACACCAAATGTTAGAGAGAATACAGATGTATTCGAAGAAGCAAGATGCAAGATGACGAGCACTTTGAGCATTTGAGGAAAATTTTAACTAATACTGTTTATTGAGAATATAAACTGCTCCACGTGAGTTAGAGATATCGACTTAAATTGCAAAAAAAGATAGTTTAATTAAGATTTTGTGATGGAAATTCATATTGATATGATTTCAAGTTGCAGGAAATAAAATAATTTTAGCCTATCCTGAGCAGGTGTTGTTTTTCGTCGCCCACCAAGCCTTGGTCTTTCCAACACGGAACCTGTCTACGTGAACCTATTCCAAAGTCGAGATATCGCACTTTGGCTGACTTGGAGCTTTTCCGCTAAAACAAACTGAGTAAGGCCACCCTGTAGCATTCCGATAGGCCTATTAGCCTCAGCGTTTGTTAATTTACTTCTTGGCATTTTCAGAAAACTCGTTTCAAATCGAAGCCGTTGATAAACTGACTCCATTTCAGAGTAAGAACATTCATGAATCAAACTTCAGAAAAAAGGCGACCAGATTGGAAGAAATGTCTCATACTGATTTTTATTGGATCGATTCAAGAAGTTATTGAGTTTTGAAGGGTTTTACAGTGATTTTCTTGAAGATTACATACTTTTCGGAACGATTGAATATGATATCCCTAACTCTTGTGGAGCAGTATTTTTCTTTCAATAGAAATTATACGATTACGATCAATGAGGACATCTCTGTTTCATTTAGTTTTATCTGTACCATAGGAGTGTTTTCACAAATTCTAATTCGTTGTTGAGGTATGGAGGGTAACTCTTTTAAATGAGACACCCTGTATAATGAAACTCTCACTTGATTTTCTTGTTGTCGCTTCTATCTCAGGCAACACCGAACACTGCCTGCGACTATCAGCTGCCCTGGTAGGTTTGCTATTTCTCCTCTTTTAGGGGCGTTACAATGTAACATTCTTAAAGTCACTGAGTTAACATATTTTTTTCATACTACAATCTTTAAATTACGTCTCCAAAGTGATAAGCATCTTTGAATGTAGACAATACAAGAAATAAGTAGCTACTTAGCTTAGGCAATTTTCTTCTAGGGGGCGCTTTGAAGTCCAGTTGCAATTGGAGATGATGGTACGTTCTAATATAATCCATTAAAACCAACAAGAAAATGAAGATACCTACCTTAAATCTGGTACATATCCAAAACAGAAAGAAGAAAAGGCGAAATCAAAACGATCTCTCAAGTCATCCGGCATTTTATCAGCGGATATATCCAATATTCTCCCAGTAATCCTGGGATTTTTAGGCACAGAATCGAAGTATTCGATCATAGAATCTGCTCTGTCTGTTCCCACAATTTCCTTGTAATATTTGGGTAGCAGGCCTTCGATTCGGAGCAACATAGTCCCAGGGCCAGTCCCTATGTCCACCATGCTGAAATTCTTCTTTTTCGTGAATTTGAAGATGCCTTCATTCTGTTTGAATATTTTCGGAACGAACTCTAGAAGGAAAACGACCTTTTGGAACTTCTCAGGTGATACGCCCATTTCAACAATATTCTGAATTAGAAGATTAAGAAATTATGAAATTAGAATGAATGCTTTAACAAGAGTCAAGAATGTTGCAACCACAAGAGTACTCAAACTGATCAAGAAATGGCAGTTGTAACTACAGAAGAATTAGAATCAGGTTTGGAAAGTGCCAACATAACATAAATTTATGTTAAGATTTAATTGATAGGGGCCAGCGGCGTCTCATTAGGGTAGGCAAGGCAAAGACCGCCTACCTTGGGACATCTGATATCTTGCATGTTTACTACTACTTATAAAAAATATGTATAATTCAATTAATACAATTTTCGAATGGAAATTATCACGGTAGACTTGCGGACACCTGCCAATCTTTCGCTATTCAATAAAAAACATGACGAAACATTTTCACGTTCTTTGAAGAACTATTTGTATAACAATCACCAGTGTAGTAGTTCCTCGAGTTAAAAAAAGATTGCTAAAGAACAATTGGACTATTCAGGATGTGCCAAAACTACAGTCTACAATGTATCTCTTCACTTGTATAATGGAAATGTCAGAAAAAACATTTAATGACTTATTTTATTGGTAAAACTAGCCATTTGGCAAATGAAGAATTATCTCTTGAAGCAAACCTCTATTTTGGTCTCTCGCTGAAAATTCAGAATCAGAAATCAGAATAATTGTTGAATTATCCGATATCTGAAGTCAAGATTTAAATTGAGGTTATAATGATAATTTGGAATCTGATACTGACAGTTTTTTATCGTACAGTTTTTTCGAAATTGAGAAAATTTAACCGCAATTAATCAAATATCAAATTTTTGTATGTTTCGCAGTGAAAGTCATCACGAATGTGAAAAAAAAAACATTGGCAAAGCGAAAAGATTCGAATTCTACCTTTTACTGATATATGATTATTGATTTGCAACTTCAAAATGCTACCTGATTGTGAATTTAACTACATAATCAAGCATATTCGATCTACGAATCTAAAACTATTCATTTAGAGTAAATAAAAACTACTTACAAGGTTAAGGTGATGATAATCCTATCACAGATGTATGCTAGCGCACAATTGATATTCATTGAGAGTGCGAGATGCTTACAGCGTTGATAAGAATTCGACTCAAATAAACTGCCCGTCATAATTAGCGGAATTTGAATCATTGTGACACCCACAAGGTATCACAATTCAATTCGCTAAAGCAAGAATAGAAGTAATGATACATTCAAAGTTGTTTTTTCACGTGTTTAACTTTTTTACAGGTTGTCAATATGAAAACTTGCCACTCGCCAGGCCAAGTTTCATAGTATAAATTTTAAATTCACTTGACGATTTAGAAATGCAATTTCATCATTTTCGAAATGAGTGTTATGATACAATCTTCTCTAATAAATATGCTTTTCAGACACATGTTTGATCTTGACGACCATTTTTGATAATTTGATGGAGGCTGCACCAACTAATAGATGTATGTACATACTTGAACATTTACAGGTTCTTAACTCTTAACAGTAAAAATAAGCGATGAAAGCTGTTGATGCTTCGTTCTTATTAGATCTATGGAAATGTGAAGCCCTGTTTCAACTTTTTTTGAAAAGCAATTGAAAGCACAACAGTTAGAATCATGTCATGTCCATTCAAGTCATGATAATGATAAAGTTTATAAATTTAACCATCTGTCCATACTGTAACTGTAAATATTCTTCTAGCTTTTATTCAATTCTAAATATAATTAGTCTCTCTAAAATTTTGAAAGGAACAATCACTAATCCAACTACTTGGATCAGAAATTTTTTTTACGCGTTTTAAAATCGCTACTTTAATTTGCTCGGGAAAATTGCCAGTACTGAAAACACACCAGAAAAGAAAGAGTATATCATAAGTAACAAAACAAAATGAAGAATCCACTAGCGCTAATTATAAATTATAACTTACAACTGCGGCTACATTTTGAGAGAGCAGAAGATGATTATCTAATCTTCTTTGGAGCATATCCCATGCATGTTATATGCAATTAAAATCTGGTGAGTGCGGAGGTATTGGTAAATGTGGAATACCAAGGTCCTCACGCGCATTCTCAACTATGGCTGCACGGTGCGGTCTAGCGTTATCGTCTAGAAATTGAAAAGTTTCACCAATAGCAGCGTGAAAATTTGGCAAAACATTGTCAATGACATGCTCTCTATACTGTAAGGCGGTCATATTCCCAGGACGAATGCCCGTTGAGACATATCCTGGCCTATACCATAAAACTACGCCCTCGGAATGAATGGACTTTTTGGACATAGCGACGATTACGGGGTATACGTGGGATTGTCCATACCCTTATTCTTCGAAAATCTGAAAACTGTCTTTATCTGGATTCATCAGTGAAAAGGACATTACGCAATTGATCGTTCCAATTTATATGTTGCCTTGCCAATTCCAGTCTTTGACGCTTATGGTCACATGATAATGGAACTCCTCTCAATGGACGTCTAGAACCTAGATCCACCTCTCTCAAACGTTGTCTGATGGTTCCGATGGAAACTTGGACCCCATCTGCATCTTGAAGAGGATTCCGTACCATTCTACACATAGATGTTGGCTTTCTTCTCGCCGTAACGATGATGAGACGATCCTTGGCATTTCCAACATGGAACCTGTGTCCCTGAACCTATTCCAAAGTCGAGATATCACAATTTGTCTGACTTGGAGCCCTTCCGCTACAACAACCTGATATAGGCCACCCTGTAGCATTCCGATAGCCCTATTAGCCTCAGCGTTTGTTAATTTACCTCTCAGCATTTTCAGAAAACTTGTTTCAAATCGAAGCAGTTTATAAATTGGCTGCATTTCGAAATAGGAACATTCATGAAGAATATGCAAAGAACCAAACTTCAGAAAAAAGGCGACCTGATTGACGAAATGTCTCATACCTTATTGGATCTATTCAAGTTGTTCTTGAGTTTTAAATGATTTCACAGCGATAATCCAGAAGATTACATACTTTTCAAAACGATTGAATACGATGTCCCTGACTCTTGTGGAGCAATATATTTTCTGGGAGGTCTTTGCATATTTCTGAAATTTTTATTAGGGATTTCTCTCCCAGTTTCTGGAACAAGAATCTTTCAGAAATTTTTTTTTAATAATTGAGGAAAGACCCCTGCGTAGAAATTGAACACTAATTTGTCAGAGGCCGAAACTTTAGAAGAAAAAATTGTTACCTAACAAAAAAGAACTTTGAATTCTGAAGCGTAACGTTTCAGAGTCTGAATCAGACTCCTTCGTTCAGACAATTTTTATTTTTCATACTTCCCAGAATCGTGCTGAAAACGAATGTTTCTTGTATTTCGTACTTTTCATAGACATGAATGATGAATACAGGGTGTCGAGGGAATAACTGTACATACTCTTACCAGAGATAGAGTTGGACTAGGTGATTACTGATTGACTATGAAAAATTAATTTCTGGATTTCCCTAGAAAGCTACAGGGTGATTTTCCAACTTCATTGAAATACTTAGACCATCATAAAATCCAAACTTTTTGACGAATATTATTGAAACTTCGGAGGTTATTGGCACATGCTAAGGTCGAGTCAGAAAGATATCCATTATTTCATTATTCCAGGACCGGATTCATTAATCTTCATTTAAAGTGTTCAGGGTGAAACAAACACTTTGTATATCGAATTACAAATAATTGATTTGCTTTTTATAAGGGAGCTTAATTATGCTTCCATTTGTGGTATCGCTTGAAGTTGTCACATCAACAATTATTTTTTTATGAAATTTTGAATTTGGATAAGGTTCGAAAAATTGAATTTATTTACCTGAACAGAACTTAGTCATTTTGTGGAGGTCGAAAATAAATGAAAAATTTTCTTAAAAAAGGTGAGAAAGACTATAATAATTTGTTGATATACTGGGTGACCACCTCAGACGCCGATCTCATTGCGATGGAGTAAATGAAGGTATATTTCGAAAAAAAAAATTGGAAGTGTTTAGGGTATACATCAGCATATTTCAAAATTATTTGTATGTATACCGGGTGTTCGACAACAAAGATATTGACCAAAGTGACACTTCTTCCAATGTAAAAACCTCTAACTGAATTAGTAAATCGCGGAGTACCTCCAGATTTCAAACCGCTAGATTATTTTTTATGGGGAAAATTGAAGGATATGGTATATTCTGATGAGATCTAGTCAAGAGAACAGCTGATGAACAGAATTATCAACTGTTGCGATATTTGAGAAATAATGGCGATATGATTCGCAAGGCTGTATCCAATTTGAACATTCGGCAAGAGAAATGTATACAAGCCAATGGTTTTCATTTCGAACCACTTCTGAAATAATGTTGACTCAGCAATTCATTCGTTCCTATTTTCATTTTTATTAGGTACTCTTTACTGTATTTTAGTTTCTTTCATTTGTTACTGTTTCGTTATGGAATGTGCTTATTAAAGCTCTGAACTCTTTTGAAAATTTTCTACTAATATTTCCAATTTTTCGAACTTTATCCAAATTCATAAAAAAATAATTGTTGATGTGACAACTTTAAGCGATACCACAAATTGAAGCATAATTAAGCTTCTTTCTAAAAAGCAAATCACTTATTTGTAATTCGAAATACAAAGTGTTTGTTTTACCCTGAACACTTTGAATGAAGATTCATGAGTCCGGCCCTGGAATAATGAAATAATTGATATCTTTCTGACTCGAGCTTAGGATGTGTGAAGAACCCCCCAAGTTTCAATTATATCTGTCAATAAATTTGGATTTTATGATGGTCTAAGTATTTCCATGAAGTTGGAAAATCACCCTGTAGCTTTCTAGGGAAATCCAGAAATAATTTTTTTACAGTCAATCAGTAATCACCTAGTCCAACTCTATCTCTGGTAAGAGTATGTACAGTTATTCCCCGGACACCCTGTATAATAGAAGGTACTTATTAATTTCCAGAAACTTTTAGCTCAGAAATAAATTCTGAGCATTTGCTCATTGTAGGTTCAATACATCGCAGGTACGGCAAAATAACTATACCGTACTGGGGATGCCTCGATTCGTAACCATCGGGTCGGGATACCTCGATTGCTTTCGTTTGTTTTGCAAGAGATGCCACTTGAGTTGTTTTGATATTTCACTATTCGCACCCTTAATGAGTCTCAATATGTGTTGGTGCTAGTGAAGTAGTGTTTGTTCGGCTCGTAACTTTGAGTGATTTGATCTTGATCGTTTCTTTCAGAAGATTAATTATTTTATGCGAACAAAATGGCCAAAAATCAGACAATAAAAAAAACTACAAGATAGTTCTTTTCGAGTTTACTCATTTTGTTCTATTAAAAAAATTCAAAATCCGATAATTTAAATTGGAACTACAGTTTCCTGGCGATCACAGCAACTGAAGGGATAGGAATTTTGGGCCTTCGATCTTCTCCATAAACCATCTGTTCAGTGCGAACTATTCTCGTGAAATCCTCTTTGTATTTTTCTTGGTCGATTTCTGGTATTCTACTTTGAATGTGGTCTTGAGACGTTAAGGCTTCTGTAAAAGGAAAACGAAATGATCTTATAATAAATATGGTTGAATTGTCCAGACAATAACACATTAAATAAACAATGCTGTTGATTCAAAAATACATCTGAACAAGGGAAGAAGAGGCCAATACACAGTTTCTGGAAAAGGAGAAAGCCGAAAGGGAAATACCCTAGCAGAACCTCCCAGGGATGGATCACTTTAAAAAGTTCCTTTCGAACTTTGAAGCTACAAGATACAAAAGGTATCTGGCTCTTAGTAAGAACTAACTCACCTCTGACAGTCAAAAAGCAACATAAGGAATTTTGTTTCAAAGAAGGCAATGTTGCATAGATTTTTGAATACCCATATCTTTTAGTTTCCGATATCGCTAAGAAAGCCTTTTACTTCTCACCTAGCATAACATCCTCAGGATCTTCGAATGCAAAATCCTTATATTCCTCAATTTTCACAGTCTTTAACCCTACTGCCTTGAGGTGATCATTAAGAGTGTCAACAGGAGATTCGTACTCGATTAGACTCTTCCAATTTTTAAAATCGCTGGTGAATGGCGCCCATTTTTCTATTTTGCTCAAGCTCCTGAACACTTCAGGCACATAACTTCTGGTACTCCAAGCGAAGAATGTTTCACCTTCTGGCTTCAAGAGATCATGGCAATTTTTGAAGGCTTTTCTGAAACAAGAATCAGAAGGGGTAGGAAAAAAATACAATCAATTAATAATTTTCGAAACAGCTTAGCCCACAAGCTGATTACAGCTTTGACGAATTTCCTACTACATACAGACATCCTCAAAAGTTAATCAACTTGTTGAATATAACATGACAATTTTTTGTGTGTGTGGAATCTTCCCTATCTTATCACTTGAATGAAAACAATGAATCAAAAAAAGGGGTTTCGTTCGAGAGAATACAGGTTTATTCGAAGATGCAATCTTATGACGAGCACTTTGAGCATTTGAGGTAAATTTCAACTAATACTGTTTGTTTAGAATATAAACTGCTCCACATGATTTAGGGATATTGACTAAAATTGCAAAATAATATAGTTTAAATGAGATTTCGTGATGAAAATCTATATAAATATGATTTTAAGTTGCAGAACATAAAATAAATTCCTCTAAATGGACGTCTAGAACGTAGATTCACCTCTCTCTGATGGTTTCGATATAAACTTGGACCCCATCTGCATTTTGAAGAGTATTACGTAGCATTCTACACGTAGATGTAGGCGTTCTTCTCGCTGAAACGGTGATGAAACGATCCTAAGCAGGTGTTGTTCTTCGTCGCCCACCAAGCCTTGGTCTTTCCCACACGGAACCTGTCTATCTGTACCTATTCCAAAGTCGGGATATCGCACTTTGGCTGACTTGGAGCCTTTCCGCTACAACGAACTGAGTTCGGCCACCCTGTAGCATTACGATAGCCCTATCACCCTCAGCGTTTGTTAATTTACCTCTTAGCATTTTCAGAAAACTTGTTTCAAATCAAAGCAGTTTATAAATTGGCTATATTTCAAAATAGGATCATTCATGAAGAATATGCAAAGAACCAAACTTCAGTAAAAAGGCAACCAGATTGACGAAATGTCTCATACTGATTTTGACGAATTGTCTACCATATACAGACATCGCCAAAAGTTGTTCAACTTGTTGAATATTACATGATAATTTTTTGTGTGTGGAATCTTCACTATCTTATCACTTGAATGAACAATAAAATAAAAAAAAAGTTTCTTGTTCGAGAGAATACAGGTGTATTCGAAGATGCAATCTAATGACGAGCACTTTGAGCATTCGCGTTAAATTTTTACTAATACTGTTTGTTGAAAATTCTACAATTAAAGGTGTTCTCAATGATAATTTTCTTATCAGAATTATGCATGCATATGTTATCCCCTTTCAACGTTTTTCTTCAATACAGATGGTTTTTCCCAGCAGGAATAAAAAAAGATGATATTATCAGATTTTGAATGTAATTTTTCCATTTTAAAATCAGTTGTTCTCGATCAATTCTAGTGATCAATAGTTTTTCTTTCGTTTAATTCTCTACACTCGATCGCTATGCAACGCAAATCAGAGAACATTTTAAGATCACTCATTTTGAGTATGAACCGTCGTTGCCGAGCTGTAATTCACGCAAGGGGTGGAAATACCAAGTAATAAATCACTTATCAGCATTTCAGTATTTTGAAAATTGTTCATTTCTCTTCTTTCACATAAGATTCGGTGAAATCCTGAATTTTTCTTCCATTTAATTTGTCTTGTTTCATTCAAAACCTTTCCGGGAGAATATAAAAATAAATTACAGTCAATGTAGAGTTAACTTCCATTAAAATTGAGATTTTCAGAATGTGCCTTAATTTTTTTGCGCAGTGTATATACTGCTCCAGAATTGTTAGGGATATCATATTTACTCGATTTTTCTTAACCACCCTGTTTACGCTGCAGACTTACCTGCTAAAATTAATTTATTTCCTGCAACTTGGAATCATATTAATAAGAATTTTCCTCACAAAATTTCATTTAAACTATATATTTTTTGCAATTTAAGTCAATATCCCTAGCTCATGTGGAGCAGTTTATTTCTTCCAATAGAGATTATACGATCAATAAGAACATCTCTGTTTCATTTAGTTTTATCGGTACCATAACACCCGCTAACTTTGTGAATATTCACTTTATAAGAACAGAAACTGCAGGTTCTTACAGATTTGAATCCATGCATACATTTGTGCAACAAAACTGCCCACTTTCCTTATTAAAATTTCTGATGGGGTCGCAACAAACTTTGTATCCCCCTGCCATCAAAAATCGACCTGTCGGAGGGTTTTCACAAATACTGATTCGTTTTAGATTTATTGAGGGTGGACACTTTCAAATGAGGCCCCCTGTATAGGTAATAAGACTCCTACTTTGAATTCCTTATTGTCGCTACTATCTTTGGCAACACCGAACTCTGTCTCCGACTATCAGCTGCCCTGGTAGGTTTGCTATTTCTCCTTTTTTAGAGGCGTTACAATGTAACATTCTTAAAGTCACTGAGTTTACATATTTTTTATAATACAATCTTTAAATTACGTCTCCAACGTGATAATCATTTTTGAATGTAGACAATACAAGAAATAAGTAGCAACTTAGCTTAGGCAATGTTCTTCTAGGGGGCGCTTTGTAGTCCAGTTGCAATTGAAGATGACGGTACGTTTTAATCTTATCCATTAATACCAACAAGAAAATGAAAATACCTACCTTAAATCTGGTACATATGCAAAACAAAAAGAAGAAAATGCGAAATCAAAACGATGTCTCAAGTCATCCGGCATTTTATCAGCCGATATATCCAATATTCTCCCAGTAATCCTGGAATCTTTAGGCACAGAATCGAAGTATTCGATCATAGAATCTGCTCTGTCTATTGCCACAATTTCCTTGTAATATTTGGGCAGCAGATTTTCGATATGGAGCAGCATAGTCCCAGGGCCAGTCCCAATGTCCACCATGCTGAAATTCTTTTTTTTCGTGAATTTGAAGATGCCTACATTCTGTTTGAATATTTTCGGAACGAACTCTAGAAGGAAAACGACCTTTTGGAACTTCTCAGGTGATACGCCCATTTCAACGATATTCTGAATTAGAAAATGAAGAAATTATAAAATTAGAATGAATGCTTTAACAAGAGTCAAGAATGTTGGAACCACAAGGGTCCTCAAACTGATCAAGAAATGGCAGTTGTAGCCACAGAAGAATTAGGATTAGGTATGGAAAGTGCCAACATAACATAAATTTATGTTAAGATTTAAATGACAGGGGCCAGAGGCGGCTCGTTAGGATAGGCAAGGAAAGGACAGCTTACCTTGGTAAATCTGAAATCTTGCACGCTTACTACTACTTATAGAAAATATTAATGATTCAATTAATTTCAATTTTCGAGAGGAAATTATCACGGTACACTGGCTGATACCTTTTTCCAATTGCTTTATTTACTTTTCGATATTAAGGCCAGTGGTTTTAACAAGAAGATAACAATCAGAAAAAATCATTGCTGGAATTGAAAAACATAAGATCTCTAGATGAGTAGTTTTTTGAGTTGAAAAAAAAGATTAGAAAAGAACAATTGTACTATTCAGGATGTGCCAAAACTACTGTCTTCAATGTATCTCTCCATTTGTATAATGAAAATGTCAGAAAGACAGTTGATAACTTATTTGATTCATGTAACTTTCCATTTGGCAAAGAAGGAATTATCTCATGAACAAAACCATTGTTCTGGTCTCTCACTGATCGAATATTCAGAATCAGAAATCAGAACAATTATAAAATTATCCGATAACTGCAGTCAAGTTTTAAATTGAGGTCATAACGATAAAACCAGATAATTTGGAACTAAGAATCTTATACTGAAAGAGTTTTCCATCGGACAGTTTTTCGAAATTGGGAAAATTTAACCGCAATTAACCAAATATCAAAATTTTGTATGTTCCACAGAAAAAGTCATCACGAATTGGAAAAAAAAACATTGGCAAAGCACAAAGACTCGAATTCTACCTCTTATTGTTATTTGATTATCGATTTCCAACTTCAAAATGCTACCTAATAGTAAAGTTAACTACATATTTAAGCATTTTCGATCTACAAATCTCAAAATATTAATTGAGAGTAAATAAAAACTACTTACAAGGTTGAGGTGATGATAATCCTATCATAGACGTATACAAGCGCACAATTGATATTCATTGAAAGTGCAAGATGCATACAGTATTGATAAGAATTCGACTCAAATAAACTGCCCGTCATAATTGGCGGAATTTGAATCATTGTGACACTCACAAGGTATCACAATTAAATTGGCTAAAGCAAGAATAGAAGTAATACATTCAAAGTTGTTTTTCCACGTGTTTAACTTTTTTACAGGGTGTCAATATGAAAACTTACCACTTGCCAGACCAAGTTTCATGGTATGAATTTTAAATTCACTTGATGATTTAGAAATGCAATTTCATCATTTTCGCAATGAGTGTTGTGATACAATCTTCTCTAGTAAATATGCTCTTCAGACACATGTTTGATCTTGACGACCTTTTTTGATCATTTGGAGGCTGTACCAACTTAAAGATGCACCTATAATTGAAGATTAACAGGTCCTTAACATTAAAAATAAGTGATGAAAGCTGTTTATGCATCGTTCATATTAGATCTATGGAAATGTGAAAGCAATTGAAAACACAACAGTTAGAATCATGCACTGTTCTTTTACAATTGCTGGATCGATTGCATATACAATGATCTTTGTTGTAAAAATTGCAAGCATTTCTATTCAGATTGCCAAATTCCCTTGTCGCTTCTATTCATATCGATTAAAAAATGTCAGAATGACAATTCTCGTAATATGTCTCAGTTTTTGCTCCTGAAAAATATTCTGTTTTCTTGTGTTATAACATGTTTGGTTTATCTATGGGAGATGATTGCCTTTCATTGGGGTCCCGTAGCGGTCTTCAAACATCTGAAGTGCCGAAAAATCATCACCTGGAAGGTCGTATCTGGTTTGAAAAAACCCTAACGACCAGAGAGCAACAATTTGTGGATTTTGAATTTGAATATCGAAGGAATTTCGAAAGGAAAGTGTGATTATGTCTCCAAATTAGCTGATGAACATGGTATCGAAGAGATTCTTCTGCAAGAAACCCACACGGCAACAGAAAAAAAAATCCTTGTGAAAGAGGACAGTTGAAAGGTTATGTATTAATTGATTTTTTTACAAGTTTAGCATGTTATGTTGAAAAATTATCAGTTTCGTAACATTAAACAGATTCGGAAAGGGGAAATTGATGGAGTTTTTGTTTAATTTTTTTCATTTCTTTCAAATTTTCTGACATTTCTGTCATAAATATTCATAAACCTCCGAACATTATTTGGCCAAGAAATCTTAATGTTGATGTTTTTTAAAGTAGCAAATGCATTTCCAAAATCCATTCAATTTATTCTGAATAATCGGTTCCTTTTCTGCTTTTGTCGTTTTTCATTTCAGATTAAGAATTACGAGTCGTTTTGGGAAGAATCTGTGTATCCGAGCCCATCGACGGATAACATGAAGATGATCACACTGATGTCTTTCAAGATTTTCCTGATATTTTATGTTATTTTGTTTACGGGGAGGCAGGTTTTTTCGGCTGAGGTTTTTTCCCTTGGCTGTATAGTATCGTATGATACTAGTGTTGATAGTATCGTAGGATTCTATAGTATCATACAAAGAATGTTATGATACCCCGTTCTTTTTTTACCTCAGCTCAGGTACTTTTTGTTTCAACATTTAATGTATTATTTTAGCTCTCTTTTTCATAAGAATATATATAAATATATATAAAAAAATTTTACCAAAATGGTTTACGCGCCTTCAATCTGGGGACCGTATTATCTGGAATATAGGTAAGTATGAGAAATGAATTTGGAAAGGAATTGAATTTGTTCCAAAAATTCGAAGTTCAAGTCATGAAAATAATACTGTATACTGTTAAGATTCTTCAAGTGTTTATTCAATTCTAAATATAATCAGTCTCCCTAAAATTTTGAAAGGAACATTCAATAAACCAATACGACGGTAATTACTTGGACAAGAAAAAAATTTTACGCGTTTTAAAATTGCTACTTGAATTTGGTCGGAAAAATTGCCAGTATCGAAAATACATCATAAAAGTAAGAGTTAATCATACGAAATAAAACACAATAAAGAATCCACCAGCGCTAATTGTAAATTACAACTGCGAACATTCTTCATTATAAAACATTTAAAATGCTCCACATGAGTTAGGGATATTGACTTAAATTGCAAAAAAATATAGTATAAATGAGGTTTTGTGATGAAAATCCATATGAATATGATTGCAAGTTGCAGGAAATAGAATTAATTTCGGCCTGTAGGTCCGCAGCGTATACAGGATGTTAAGAAAAATCGAGTAAAATAACGAAATTTTATTCCCAGAGAATTCAAACATTTTAAGACTATCAATACAATGTAAGGCCCCTACGGGAATCAATAACAGCTTGATATCTTCTTTGCATACTACACACGAGGTTGTTGAACATTTCTTGAGGAACTTGGTTCCATAAACTGGACAGAAGCTCTCTCAGATAATTTAAGAATTCTGGGGTAGGTTGATGTGTATCTAGTCTTCTTTAGAGCATATCCCATGCATGTTCTATGCAATTCAAATCTGGTGAGTGCGGAGGTATTGGTGAATGTGGAATACTAAGGTCCTCGCGCGCATTCTCAACTATGGCTGCACGGTGCGGTCTAGCGTTATCGTTTAGTAATTGTAAAGTTTCACCAAAAGCAGCGTGAAAATTCGGCAGAACATTTTCAATGACGTGCTCCCTATAGTGTAAGGCGGTCATATTTCCAGGAAAAATGTGTAGATCTGTGCGCCCGTTGAAACATATCCCGGACCATACCATAACACTACCCCCTCGGAATGGATAGACTTCTTGGACATAGCGACGATTACGAATTGTCCATACCCTTATTCTGCGACAATCTAAAAATCGTTCATATCTGAATTCATGAATGAAAAGGACACAACGCGATTGATCATTCCAATTCATATGTTGCCTTGCCCATCCCAGTCTTCGACGTTTATGGTCACGTGTTAATGGAACTCCTCTTAATGGACGTCTAGAATCTGGATTCACCTCTCTCAAACTTCATCTAATGGTTTCGATGGAAACTTGGACCCCATCTGCATTTCAAAGTGTATTCCGTAGCATTTACACGTAGATGTAGGCTTTCTTCTCGCCGAAACGGTGATGAAACTATCCTAAGCAGGTGATGTTTTTCGTCGCCCACCAAGCCTTGGTCTTTCCAACACGGAACCTGTCTCCCTGAACCTATTTCAAAGTCGAGATATCACACTTTGGCTGACTTGGAGCCTTTCCGCTACAACAACCTGAGTTAGTCCACCCTGTACCATTCCGATAGCCCTATTAGCCTCAGCGTTTGTTAATTTACGTCTCGGCATTTTCAGAAAACTCTTTTCAAATCGAAGCCTTTGATAAACTGACTCCATTCCAAAATAAGAACATTCATGAAGCATATGCCAAGAACCGAACTTCAGAAAAAAGGCGTCCAGATTGACGAAATGTCTCATACTGATTTTTATTGGATCGATTCAAGTTGTTATTGAGTTTTGAATGATTTACAGCGGTTTTCTGTAAGATTGCACACTTTTCAAAACGATTGAATACGATATCCCTATGTCTTGTGGAGCAGTATATTTAACTTGAAGCATTGCTTGTGAAGAGTACTTAGGACGATACAAGATTCAAAAAGACATTTGTTAACCCTTAACTGGTATGGCAGGGTCAAAATTGACCCTACGCAAATCAAATTGTATCATAGCCAGATACGGAGAGATTCTAATTCCTCCCCCTTCCAGCTATTCTCCTAGTGTATTGATATGACTAATATACGCTAGTAATTTTTATGTTAGCGTCTGGCATAAAACCGTGACAACAAGCTTGTGGTCAAATTTGACCCTGCCAAACCATTAAAGTCATAAAGTCAGTGGAACCAACCGACGATTCCATTAGACTCCAAAACGAAGCTAGGTGTTTTTATGCCAATGAAACGATAATAAACATTTCAATTCATGTGCTGAATGTAAAAAAAATTGTTTGCAACAATCAATGCTCGATCAGATCACTGTGCCAAATTTTCTATCAATATGAACATATAAGGAAATAGTACTAAATAAAAAATGTTTGTTAGAATTTTCCTGGTTTCAATTTTTCACACTTTACTGCCATATATACTTTAGAAGACACTAATCCCAAATCGAGATTCGAGTAAAAATTCATTATTTTCGTAGTTGTTTTTTCTCAAAAATAAATTATAGTATTTTTTCAAAGTTTCTGAAAAATTTATTATTTATTCATTCTTCATGTTCGGAATACAATAAATTCATTTTCACCGAGTAGTTTGATTACCACAGAGAAAAGTCCATATTTTTCTGAATTTGATAAAAAAAATACACAGGGTCAAGATTGACCCTATCATACCCTGACAGTTAATTTAAAGCACCATACCAGTTAAGGGTTAATATGAACATGACGGAATATAAAACATAATAGAAAGTGCCAACCCATCGTTTCAAAATTCTACCGCCAGAGGCGCTCTATGTAACTCAGACTCTCTGTAAACTCCACTCGTACGTTGAACCAAAGCTTCCAAAATCCTGTCGGTACTTCTTTCTCAACGAGAACTTGGCGGTAGGAGCGAGTTGTGAGATCAGGCACCGTCAAGATAAGGATATCGTTTGCTGCTTTTATTTTACTGACCTGTACAACATTTAAAACTTTAGGATATACGAAATGGGCTCAGATGGACCGGTCATCCAACTCACAAAAAATCCAATTGGGTCTGGTCATGGGCGATGGAGTGCTTCTTCTTGGATTCTTCTGTTGTCCGCCTGTGGTTGTTTGTGTTTGCCCTCGGATGATTTTGTTTTGGGAGAGGCAGGAGCGTAGACAATAATAGGGAACTAGATTTCATTTTTCGCTTGTATCCTATCTTTTTGTACAACTGCCATTAAAAGTGACACTTTCAATGACACCAAACAATGTTACAATTGGTTGCTTATGTGGAAGCGTGTTAAAAATATTCTTAAGATTAGTGTTAAAAATATTTTTAGCACTCTATTTTCTTATGATGAAATCAGATGAGAAAAATTCAGCAATTGCAAATTTTCATGATCAATATTCAACAATCATTACTATTCATCGTAAAACAATTCCTAACATTAATGCCCTGTGACGTTAGGGAGCTTCGTAACACATTATCAGAATATTGGATGATGATGATCCGAAATCTGTTGAGGTTGGGAGAATTTTTTCAGCAATGACATTTCTATATGCAATGGCATGATCAACATAGCCCTCGGCTACCGTCGTAGACTTCCATCCACCATGTTTTTCATATCCGTAATATTTGCTCCTGATTCTGCTAGCAATGAAGCGGAGGATCTTCCAAAACAGTGTCCGGTATATTGCTTTCGTTCTGGCAGTTTGAGGAATTCGGCAACAATAGATGGAATTTTACCAAATGTATTAATACCAACTGGATTGGCAGTGCATTCATATTTCATGTATTTCAGGAAAAAAATTGCGATGTTTGATGATAGAAGGGCGCAGTGCAAAGTAGTACTTATGAAAATAGTCTACATACTTCCCAATAATACTGAAAGAACGACTGACTTTCGTTTTTGTATTTGGAAGTTGTATAATCAATGATTTATTTGTTATTTGGATGTCTTCCACTGATTAATTACAAAATTCTACAAGCCGACAGGCTCCAAATAATCCGAAAATAGTTGAAACCTTAACCATCAAGTATTTCTCATCTGGTGCCTCCTTTATAAACTTTTCAACTTGTTCACGAGTGAGAATTTTCGATTTTTTGGGACGATATCCTTCACTTTTCCGTTTTAAATTTGCTATTACCTCAAAATATTCACTGACATCCACACCATTTTTAACAAGTGCTCTTGACTTTATTATTGAAAATTTGCTACACAAAGTTGATGAACTACATATTTTTGATTTTTCCTCTAAGTATGCCAGGAAAAAAGTTTCACTGAAGTTTACTTCTACATTTTTCAATTTACACCAGGCCAGGAAATTGTTATATGCAGTATCGTACTGCTTAGGTCACTTTTATAAAAAATTGGACTCTCGACAACCATATTAAGCAGTTAAAAACCCAAGACGAATATTAGACGGGAACGAAATTCAAATGACAGTGTTTTTTCTCATTTGTTAGTAATCATAACGTTGGCACCGTTTGCCATTCACAACAACATTTTGATTATTTGAATATTAAAATGTATTTTGAAGTTTTTTGTCATTGCAAATTCGCCCATTTAATTATCAAAATAGGGCAGTTGTACAAAAAACATTGTATGGTATTTGTGTTAAAAGTGATTTTATTTTGTTCGTGAAATTATTCAATTCTCTCCGCTCATTTCACAAACAAAATAAAACGTCACTTTTGACACTCATATCATAAATAACTATTTTTTCGAATTTTCTAGCGGAACTGAGAGCAAATATAGAATAATTACAACTTTCTTCTTCTCCAAACGTGAATGGACCTATTCTCATAAAGTTCATAGTATTCCTGTCTTTTCACTCACATCCTGGAGAGTCTATTCAAAATAGATAAAATGAGAAAGAGAGGAAGTACTGCAAGGACGAAAATAGTTTACTCAAAGGAATTCTGTTAATTCTAGATCATTGTTGTGGAGGACAATGGGTTTAACATAATATATGCATGAAGGCGAGATGACCTAACCATTATCCAGTCATGAAGAAGGGAAAATTTATCAATAAGTGAGATTTACAACCAATATTGTAAAGAAAATCTGAATAAAATGTTGAATTGATATTCTTATTTTAAGACGTATGTTTGTATGAGAATTTTGGTGGTTACATTTGAAACTAAGGAATAATCAACTCATTTTAAGATATCCAATCGAATGTAACGCCCCTGTGAAGCGTTTTAACTTCCTGAAGATAATGAGATAGTCAAGAACGCATGCCGTTATTGATAAAAAAACAAGATCCTAGCTTTATGTAGCATTAGAAGTGTTATTCATCAGAAACCTTAAATCCGGTTTCTGTTGATTTGAATTTGGAACTGAACATGTTGAAGGGCCTGAAAGGAGTCGAATGGATCTATGGCAGAGGATAATTTCTTTTCTAGGTTTTGTTTTTTTATTCGGGTTTTCTTGAGGAAGAAATACAAAGGATAAAATTTGAGTTTTGATATATTTTATGTGTGTTGATATAATTAACCGATGAAATATTTGCATATTTGCATGTTTTCCAATAGAAATGCTCTGTGTAAAAGCCTATAGGTATATAAATATAAACAAGATATATTTTAACATATGTGAAGAGAGGAATGAAAATTTTAATTAAATTTGATTGGGAAATTAAACTTCTTCGTTGAAATCTTTAAAAGGCTGTAAGTGCTGACCTGTCTGATATAAATAAACAATTTTCGTATATTCTTATAAGGAATTTGATGCTGGTTAAGTTTCATCCCAAAGATTTTCCTTATGAATCGACGAGTGAATATTTAAAAAACAAAAATATAGGAAGAAAATTGGTGAAGAAAATTACCACCTTTAAAAAAGTTTTCGTAAATACTTTTATAGGGTAATTCAAGGAGACCATTTTTTAGAATATTTTGAAAAACACTCGATTTAAACACATGAAATTTTAAAGTGAAGCTTCGTAAGAAGAGATTAATTTTTGCGAAAATATTTCATTTTTATATGTAATACCTAGTTTTTTCATTGATAATCAGATTACCCATTGTTTTCATGTGTCACTTGCACATTATTCTCAGATAATTCGTGTAAATCTGAAAAAAACCTTAAAATTTTCTCAAATAGGGCCTCAACCTCAACAATATTAAGAGCATTTACAGGATTATTCACGAATATGGCTCTGTAGAGGATTCAGGAAAAACGATTCTTTCTTCAATTTTTAATATCATTCCGAATGTGGTTTTATACGGGAAAATAATTAGCGGTGAAGTAAAATTTTTGGAAATCTCTGTTATCGAGAAAATATTTTCCATAGTTCAGATGAGTTTAAGTTCTTGAATTATTACCTGGGATGCGAGAGCAATAGCAGATGATAATTGAAAAACTGAACTCGTCTGAACTATAAGAAAATATTTTCTCATTCCTCAAATTGGGGATCCAATTTGAAAAAAAAAGAGTTTTTGATGTTTCGTCACTTCTAACTTTGACAAAGAATTTGTTACCTCCTGAAAATCACGCTTTCGGAAAAGAATCATCAGCCTTTCTTCTCGCAGATTCTCAAAAATGAGGACTTTTAATGAAAAAAACCTCGTCTCTATTTCAACAGAGTTCAATTTTGATATTTTTTCTTGTATTTCCTCATTTAAAGAGAATTTTCTCGGGAAAATGCAAACATTTGAAATAAAAAAAACTCAGAATTCAATGGAGAATATATTTATGCAATAAAAAATGGCTGTTCACCTTTAGAATTTCAATCCTGAATCTTGTGTCTTTCTTAAAAATATATAGATTTCTGCATGAAAATTGCTAATTTTCTAGCTTCTATCAGAAGACATACCAATGCTTCTCCTTCGTTAATTTAAAATTGAATTGAACCTACCGTCATAACGAAAACCTTACAACTCATTTTTTTTTTCAAATGAGAACAATATTTTTTTTATTTTCTAGCTGGCATCTAAGTTGAAAAATAGTATATAAGTGTAACACACCCTACTGCTTTAAAATGCTTATTGTCCTAGATATACGGTAAAATCTTCTCCTTTTATCCGGTTTTATCCATTCACCAGAAGTTATTCTGAAGAAAATAAAGGGTTTGCAAACCCTTTTAGAATAAATCCTCTACATGAAAAGGATTTATTCTGAAAAAAGTGATGCAATTCATCTCTGGGAAGATATACCATAGTGATGTAAATTTTTTATATCATCTGAAAGTAGAGATTTCAATCAATAAAACGCCGAACAAATTTTTTGAAAAATCAGATATTCTGAAGTGAGTGAGAATTGACATAAAAAGGTAAGTTTTCATCCAATTTCGAGAGGAAAATTTTTTTTTCGTAAAAGACAGAAATCAGAAACTAGTTTAGTTGAATTGATCTTATGAAAACTGAATCCTACTTTCATTTTTTGTTCATTTTTAATATTTTCCAAGGCTTCAGAAGAGATTTCAATCAATCAAACGCCGAACAAATTTTTTGAAAAATCAGATATTCTGAAGTGAGTAAAAACTGACTGAAAATCAGGGTGCTTTTCCTATATCGATAAAAAACTTACAGAGTGTTTGGGGACATGAAAAGGAAAGTTTTCATCCTATTTCGAGAGGAAAATTATTTTTTCGTAAAAGACAGAAATCAAAAACTAGTTTAGTTGAATTTGTCTTATGAATTCTGAATCCTACGTTTATTTTTTTGTTAATTTTTAATATTTTTCAAGGCTTCAGCCCTGGTCTATGAACCTTTCCAATTATTTGAAAACTTCTTTATTGATTTTGTCTCAAGTTTCGTTCAGTTTTAGTTGTATTTCACAATTTTCACTGTATAATAGTATATATTCTAAAACAAGTTGCAGAATGAGCTCCTATTCCAACACGAATGCGAAATTCGAAAAGTTGGAGTGTTGGAATTGCCTTCTGCAACGAGTATTAGACAAAAGTTTTTTCATTTCAACTGGAAAACTCGCGAAATTTAAATGAAAATTCAGTTTAGTGACTTTCTCATTGCATCTTGGCAGTTGGTGTCACTAACGAAATTTGACAGATTGCGGAATTTCAATTGATTTGATTAGAAAATTGAGTGGATCGGAAGTCAGTACTGACAACCACAAAACGAAAAATATAACTGAAAACAATGATGTAATGAGTTTCATTACAGCACTCCTATTAATACTGTAATGAACTCATAACGATACTGAAATAGAGAAAAAATGTTTTTTGTATTCTGAAGGAAGAATTGAATTGAAAGTTCAATCTAATGAGAAGAAAGTACTGAAGTAATTAAAAAAACATTCTCCCTCAACCAAATATGAGATATTTCAACATTGTTGGATCGTAACCGATACAAAAACAACTAGACCAGGAAAATCATCTATTAGAAACCAACTATCGCCCAAACTCGCTCCCAGAGAATGTAAATTTGGGACCAAACATGTTCCGTAAAAGGGCTCGGTCCAACTCAAATGATCACCATAGTAAAAGATAAATTCTACTTGTTGGGGGGCACTGAGAGCGACCAAATCAAAAGTGGCTCCTCTCAAAATATAAAAGGTAGTGTCGAAATCAGTATTGCTAGTTTACATGCAGCACACATCAAAGGTTCTTGGAAAAATAGGGATTCGAAAGATCTCGCAATGAACAACGCTGCACTTTACAAGAAAAAGAAGGGACTACAGCAAAGCGACGCGATTTACGTTGTCGAAAATTTTTCGAGGTATCTCAAATGGAAGGACCAGAAGGAAACTATACTGGATGTTGGGTGCGGGGATGGCCAGACTTTGTGCGAGGTGCTGTTGCCGAAAATAGCTGATAAGGTGGAGAGGGTGGTCGGAGTAGATTCCTCCAACGAGATGGTGGAGTTCTCTAGGGGTGAATATGGGTGCAAAGATATTGTTTTCGAGGAGTTTAACATTGAGAGTAGCGATGTGCCTGAGAAGTACCAAGGGAGGTTCGATCATGTATTTTCGTTTTTTTGTCTGCACTGGGTGATCAAGCAGAGGTGAGTGAGTTTCTTCAATGATTTATGTGAAAAAAAATTATTCTTCTGGAATTTTTTTCGGGTTTTTTCTCCCAGAGTATGAAGTATAAATCACTTGGAAAATTTTTTAAATGATAGAAGAAAGGCCTCTGCGTTAAAACTTGTGTACTAATGTGTAAGGAGCCAATTTTACAAAAAAGTGTTGAAAAAAAACTTTAAAACTTCGTAACGTTTCGGGGTCCATATCTGACTCCTTCGTCAGACAAATTCTTAAATTCATGAAAATCGTGAAAATTTTCGATTTATCAATTTTACCTGTTTTCATTATTAGGTAACAATTTTTTGAAAAGAATTGACACCTGACAAATTGTTACACGAGTTTTAGAGCAGGGGGCTTTCTTCTATTATTTAAAATTTTTTCTAATTTTTTTTTGTGTTTCAGAAACTGGGAGAGAAAACCCTTGAAATTTTTCGGAAAAATACAGAGACCTCCCATAAAATATTTCATGAGATAAAAAAAAAAACTATTATTGAATTAACAATAGGGCGAGTTTTTTTTTCAATCATTCATCGAAAATTCTCTACAGCAAGTGGAAATGATAAAAGATTTCAAAATTTTTGTGGCCTTCGTATACAATATTCAATCTGAACAAAAAAGTTTTTTTGTGCCAACATTAAGTTGAGTTTGATATTCAATGAATAATCAAGAAAGTTCTCTACTTGGAGATACAGGGTTCTTCACGAATATGGATCTATAGAATATTTTTAGGAAAGACACAAGATTCAGGATTGAAATTCTAAAGGTGAGATTCAAATAAGAAGACGACTTCTCGTATATGTTTTGAAGGTTCTAGGATTTCCGGTTTTTCCGGAAGTGACATCAACTTTCGTTTTTCAAATAGAAAGACCAATTTTTTATTGCATAAATAGATTCTCCATTGAATTCTGAGTCTTTTTGACTCCAAAAGTTTGAACTTTCCCTAGAAAATTCTCTTTAAATGAGGAAATACGAAAAAAATGTCAAAATTGAACTCTGTTGAAATACAGACAACTTCGAGGTTTTCCCATTAAAAATTCTTATTTTTGAGAATCTCCGATAAGAAAGGCTGATGCTTCTTTTCCGATAGCGTGATTTCCAGAATATGGTACAGGAGGTCACAAATTCTTTATCAAAGTTAGAAGTGATGAAACATCAAAAAATCGTTTTTTTCAAATGGGAACCCCATTTTTTCGAAGCATTTTTGAAATTTTCGTCAAAAAATAATGGGAGCATACGTCCAAGACTTTCATATCAAAATGAATATTTTTCGAGATATTCGGAAAAAAACGATTTTGTCTTCAATTTTCTATCTCATTCCGAATGTGTTTTTTCACTGGAAAATAATCAGCTGTCAAGTGAAGTTTTTGGAAATCTCTGTTATCGGGAAAATATTTTCTTATAGTTCAGAGGAGTTAAGTTTTTCTTTATTTTTTGAAGCTTAGGATAATTTCCGCAAATTCTTTATTCTGGAGAATTTCTTTTTTTTCATGATCGGGAATTTTGAATTTTCAGAAATGAAATTATTACATGTTCTGTTAATTAATCTTCCAAAAGCATTAAAAATTATTACAAATAATTTTTTTTCTGCATTCCTGAGAATTTTTCACGTTGACTTTACTAATACTTACATTGAGAACTTAAAACCAATTGTTGCTCTCGCGTTACAGATGATAATTCAAGAACTTAACTCGTCTGAACTATGGAAAATGTTTACTCGATAACAGAGATTTACAAAAATTTCACTTCACCGCTAATTATTTTCCAGTATAAAAACACATTCGGAATGAGATTGAAAATTGAAGAAGAAATAATTTTTTCTGAATATCCCGAAAAATATTCATTTTGGGATAAAAGTGTTGGACATATGCTCCTATTATTTTTTGACGAAGATTTCTAAAATGTTTCGAAAAATGGAGTTGCAATTGAAAAAAAAAACGATTTTTTTGATGTTTTATCACTTTTAACTTTGACAAAGAATTTGTGACTTCCTGTGTCTTGTAAGAACACAAAATTCAATTCAAATAATAATAATTATATTATTTTTTTTATTATGACCATTATAAACCGCTACATTCCATGATTATACCAGATTATTCAAGCGACCCAACTCTCAAAAGTAAATTTAATGATTTTCACTGAATATGTGGCCATTTAAAAAAATTTATTTTTCGTGAAACCTCGTATTTTTTGAGAAATTAATCATTGAAAAAAATGAATATTGGTGAATTAAAAAAAAAATAGCTGAATTATCTGAACGCAGCTCTGTTCAAATAATCACACTGCTAATGTTTTCTGAGGGTTTTCTCTCCCCTCTGAAACAAGAAACAATAAGAAAATTTTTTCAAATAATGAAAAGCACCTGCGTAAAACTTGAGTCCTATTTTGTCAGGGGCTAAATCCTTGAAAAAATTGTTGTCTAACAATGAAAAAAGAGAAAACACTTCGAATTCTCAAGCTGTGTAACGTTTCGGAGTCTAAAACTGACTCCTTCATCAGACAATTTCTGGATTCAGAAAAGTTCTGAATCGTGAGAAATTTTCTTTCTCTGTTCTCATTGTCAGGCAAAAATTTTTTGAAAACATTTGGCCACTGAAAAATTAGTGCTTAAGTTTCAAGCAGCGGCCTCTCTTCTATTATTTAAAAAAAATGTCTAATTTTTTCTTGTTTCAGAGATCCCTAAGAAAACTTTAACATAATGATTTACATCGTCCAAGGAAATTATTGAAGTCATTTCCAATAGAATTAGGGAGCTTACAAGTATTTCCTCAAGGTTCATTCCAACGAACAAAAATCTTAAATTGGTTCTAATGAATTTTTCAAAAAATGATTGAACCTTAAAATTAAAATTCACCACAGCAACAAAGAAAACGTTCGAGAACTACAAAAAGGTAGTATCTACCATACAAGAATTTTTAAAAATATTTCACCCATCTTCGAAACAACTAATAAAGTTATTTTGAACGTCTGCTCGTATGAACTAATTTTTTATTTTCGAATTGTTAGTATTACTGATGATGGTGTATCCCCACAGGAAACACTTTAAGTTAAATCCCATTTCCAATAACCACATATCAAGAAAATGAAATCATCTAGACAATTCCAGCTGTTTTTAGTGGTAGTTTCCATTCTTAATTAACCGATACATTCTAGATAAAACAAAATCATGCGTGTACAAATAAACGTCAAGGCTTTCGAAATCCGGTGTTTAAACCCATTAAGGTCTTCAGAGATTATCCTATCACCCAACAAACATACCACAAAACTTCTTCTCTAATCAGGAAATGGAGAAAATGACGATCACGTTTGTATGGGGCAACTAAGAATGAATTAATTATTAGTCAGGAAAAAGAATGATAGTGGTAGGCCTATACAACTATTTTAAGGTCGATGCCCTTCCAAACTTTCATAGTAAAAGACACATGTGCCTCCATCCAGTTAAACCATATTCGAATTGAATGATATTAGAATGAATATACATATCTACTCTGAATAAGATGATCAAAGTTTGAGAGCATTTTCAGCAATTGGAAATATGAAAAAATTTCAATAAAATGTCTTTTCGTGATGAAAAAAATTCAAACAGTGTTACTTTCAGTACTTATTTTGTACTTGATGAAATTGAATTAGAATCACTCCTAAATTAAATTCAGGGGTGTTTTATTTTATGGGGTGAGATTATTCCTAGTCTCAAAAGAGAACTAGTTATTATATAAAATTTTTTGAAATTTCAACCCTTACATTTTCAGTTTTTAATTTTTACAAAAATACTTGGACAAATAGATTTTCAAAAATTTTAATATGCCACAAGTGGTTCCAGACCCAATATTCCTCAACCTCTTACGATATTAACATGGAGTTGAATCATAAACAACCCCTTCCACAAATTATTCCATAATGAATTTTTTTTTAATTTGAAAAATTGTTGTGAAATACATTTGTTCGCAGTTTCAGGGTGAATAATTTAAATATAATTTCATTTTTCACACCAAAATCTAGATGTATAAAGCTGACGGTTATAAATCAGCAAGGGGTGATAATTTGAAAAGGTTTCAATTCTGAAACTTTTTCATCTATTTTCTACTAGTTCTATTTCTGGCCAAAGAATCATCTCCAGACTCTTTCGGTGTTGTTTCTCAACACCTCTTGTACATTTATATTTACTTTCATAAAAATAATTTTTAATTGTTGAATTTTTCAAGTTTTTTCTCAGTTAATGTTGATCAATGCAATTTAATAAAGTTGGAGTACTTAATACTGAATTGGAACGTGAAAATGGTGCATTTTATCCAAAAGGAATAATCTTCGGGTAAAAATGTTCAAAATCCATAATTACAATACAAAAGAATAAATATTTCTCTATTTCAGTATCGTAATGAGTTCATTACAGTACTAAAAGTAGTGCTTTAATGAATTCATAACAGCATTGTTTTCAGTTTAATTTTTCTTTTTGTGGTTGTTAGTACTGACCTCCGATGCTATCAATTTTCAAATCAAATCAATTCAAATTCCGTAATCTGTCAAATTTCGTAAGTCACACCAACTGCCAAGATACAATACAAAAGTCACTAATCTGAATTTTTATTTGAATTTCGAGAGTATTTTACAAAACTTGACTGAAATAGAGAAAATATCGTCTACTAAGAGAAAATATCGTCTACTACTCGTTGCAGACGGCAATTCCAACACTCATGTTTCATCCTGAAACATTCCCCTTTGCTGAAAGTTACTGATTTTTTTGTTTGTATCCGTATCCTACAGATTGGCGTTTTAGGTATGCGATTAACTTCGTATATTTTATTTTATTATTAATATTATTATTTATTTTATCCGCTTTTGAATAACATCCATCAACAAAGAGACTGATAAAAAATTCAGCAGCATTTGCTTATTATCGCGATTGTTTCATGTACCTATTCTCTTGTTTTTTTCAGCGTAGCTTTCCAGAACATCTACAACATGTTGAAACCTGATGGGGAGGTGATGTTGACCTTCTTGGCCAAAAACCCCATCTACGATATATACGAGGAAATGTCCAAAATGGAGAAGTGGTCGAAATACAAGAAGGATTACAAAAAGTTCGTTTCGCCCTACCATAAATCATCGGACCCTGAAGAGGAAGTTAGGACCATACTGAAAAAAGTTGGTTTTCATGTTAGCGTTTGCAGATCAGAAAGGAGATGTTATTTGTACCCCAATATAGCAACGGTGAATGGTGAGTAGTTAGTAACAGTAATTATACGATCCTCTACATTAGTTGAGGAAGATTACATCTTTCAATATTGTTTTTAATCGTTACTTATTTTTCGGTAAAGGCGTCTAGAAAGAAATGAGAATTTTTAAGTGCTCTATTTTCTAGATCAGGTCACAATTCATAGTGGTTCAAATTTTAAAAAAACATAAATTTTGAAATGAGAAAAACCAAATAGTTGGATTTTTGCCTTTGTAGAGTATATTCTGTAATAGTTTTGCATCAACTCTATTTAATAACTAAAAACTTATATTTTCAGCTAGTGTGAAGGCAGTGAATCCATTCTTACCAAACATACCTGAGGAAGAGCATAGCAGTTATTTTGAGGACTACGACAAAATAATGAAGAAAGCCAAAGATGTTGTTTGTGAAAAGCTCAATAACAATGACGAGGAAAAGTTTCATTGTTTTTACGAAATCATAATCGTTGTGGCATCTAAGGGTTATTGATGGTGAAAATTGTTATGGATTACTATATAGATATGTATACATTATTTATAAAAAATTTTATAAACTTCGTATTTGATAGGAGATGAGAGCATAATAAAGTACAAATTCGTTTTTATAAAAAAGAGTCTTGTTTCAACCCACACTCCAGTAAGTCGTTTGAATTGCATTAAATTGGTATGAGGATTCGCCCAAACCTAAACAATTTTTAATTAAATTGTGAATTCAATTTATAATCCTATCAGATTTTCTTGATCAGTTCGAGATTTGAAACATAAATGTAAGACAATTGATTATTGATCATTGCCACTACTATTACATAAGTAATTTTTTATCATGAAATTAAAAATCTGATGCTATCTATGTTTTACCGAAAAAAATCTAAATAGCCAAATATTAAATTTTAAATTTATCTATGTTTCGAAAATGTTGTGGGTATGGTCTCCGCTAAGACGAATATTTTTTGTTTTGTTTTTCATTTCTTTCGTTCTTCAATGTAAGCAGGATGCAAAAAAAAAAACAAGATGCTAAATAAAACAAGAAAAAATCAAAGGAATATAGTTTGAGTAGAGGGTTTAGTTCAGAAATAGATTAAAACATTCAATTTTTGTGGTATCCATACTTAATATCATAAATGTGAATGTCCGTGTGTTTGTTTGTGTGTTTGTTTGTCCTTTGTGGACTCAGGAAACAGATGACCGATTTTGATGAAACTTTCACTATATTGTAGAGAATTTTTTTGGAAGGATTTCATGTAGGGTTCATCCCTATACAGGGTGGCCGGACGATTGACGTCAAAAAAAAACAAAACAGGTCCCTCATGTCATGGGGTATTCGAATCACCCCCATGTATGTTATCCGATTTTTCACGGTTTCCGAGTTATGAATTTTTTTATGAAATTTGAGAATTTTCAAGTTGAACATCTTCAAAATTTTTTTTTTCGAAAAGTATAAGACTTTTCTTATATTTTTTTGTTGTAGATAGATCGCCAGGAATTGTACTTTTATACATAAAATTACCAGCATCGTAACTCTGATAAAAATTATGAAAATGTTGGTCTCAAGTGAGAAAGTTACGTATTTTGGATCATGATCTAAATTTTCAAATTTAAATTAAAAATGTAAACAGGTTACTTCTTGTTTTTTAGTAGGCTTAAAAACTGCGCTCAATACTCAGCTTTCAGAATCTTTGATAAAAAATGGTACTCAACGGTCTACTTTTTCTAGAATTAGCCTTCAAAGTCAGCGAGGTAGAAAAAATCAAAGAAGTAGACGTTTACTCAAAAATTATTTTTTGCCATTTTAAGATTTTTCTGATCAAGCTATGATAAAAAATGCTGAAAATCAATGAAAATTAGCTTTATAAGAAAAGTTTCAGATAAGAAAAAGAAAAAGGTATGGCAATAAATCACACATCATGTAGATAAAAAGAAATTTATTTATAAAATTTACAATAGGTTTTATGCGAAAATTTTTTGCGAAGGTGTAGAATGTGTATTGAGGCTCGAGGTAGCCACTTTGAAAACCTATTGTAAATTTTATAAATAAATTTCTTTTTATCTACATGATGTGTGATTTATTGCCATACCTTTTTCTTTTTCTTATCTAAAACTTTTCTTATAAAGCTTATTTTCATTGATTTTCAGCATTTTCTATCATAGCTTGATCAGAAAAATCTTAAAACGGCAAAAAATAATTTTTTAGTAAACGTCTAGTTCTTTGATTTTTTTTCCACCTCGCTGACTTTGAAGGCTAATTTTAGCAAAAGTAGACCGTTGAGTACCATTTTTTATTAAAGATTCTGAAAGCTGAGTGTTGAGCGCAGTTTTTGAGCCTACTAAAAAACCATGAAGTAACCTGTTAACATTTTTAATTTAAATTTGAAAATTTAGATCATGATCCAAAATACGTAACTTTCTCACTTGAGACCAACATTTTCATAATTTTTATCAGAGTTTCGACGCTGGTTAATTTATGTATAAAAGTACAATTCCTGGAGATCTATCTACAACAAGAAAATATCAGAAAAGTCTTGTACTTTTAGAAAAAAAAAATTTTGAAGATGTTCAAGTTGAAAAATCTCCAATTTCATAAAAAAATTCATAACTCGGAAACCGTGAAAAATCGGATAACATACATGGGGGTGATTCGAATACCCCATGACATGAGGGACCTGTTTTGTTTTTTTTGACGTCAATCGTCCGGCCACCCTGTATAACGAAGAAATAAGATTTTTCATGAAAAAACCCGGTACTTTCCGGTTTTTACGAGCGACGCTGCGTAAACTATAAGAGATAGAGAACCATGGTCAAAGACAATTTTGTAGTGTTCGAAAAGTTCTATAAGAAAGTCTGCGACGGCATATTTCTGACTGCCGAAGACAACTCACGATAGCCATTTTTAACATTTTCAATTCAATCCAAAATAATGGTCAATTTGAAAAGGGCTTTCGACTGGCATGGAATGAATCAATATAAAATTGAATGTGACTGTTATTAGCGGCATTTATTCATGTTGAAAAATGCTTGTTATAGTATAGTTTTCTAATGGATACTTTGAAAGTTACAGTAGGTTGAACGAGTGTGAATTTGAGGAAGAAATTATTGAATCTATACGCGACATCGTTTTGTCATGTATACACGTGCTGTCTCTCCTTCGATACGAGGTTATGAATGTGGGGTTGCGGACCTATCAGTACCGTTTTAAATTGAAATATAACGCGAGCGGAGCCGTGGGTATGAGCTTGTGAATGATAATGGAGCGAATGCATTACATCCTAAGCAGTGGAAAATTTCTTATTTTTTTGATATTTTCAGAACATAATTCACCAGTTTTATTTTTAATTTTTTTAACCTCTGCAAAACAATCAAAATTGAGTAAAAAGTGAAAAAAAAATCAATAATTGATTCTTGAAAAGAAGAGGTAAACTTGAAGGAACAGAAATCTTGTTACCTTAATTTTTTCAGAATTTCAATCAATCGTTCCAAGAAAACCGCTGAATCGATCGATCTACCGATTTGTGAGGGTCTTTGGGGTACATTAGGCTGTGAAATTGTCTAGCTCAAAAAAGTTTCCTATGCGCGTAGAGCAAAAATAAAAATTTTAAAAATTTTAAAAAATTTTCTTCGTGCTTCATCCGAGGATTGCATGGCTGCTGATACTCTGGAAAATTTTTTACCGATAAATTCAAAAACTAGAGTTTTCAAGCTTCAAAAGTTGACTTTTCTATTCCTCATACAACCATTTTTCACTGAGGTAAAGCCTGTTGAAAAACACCAAAAAATGTGGATGTTTTTTCTGTTTCTTCAATTGTTGCGAGAAGTATCCGGAAAATCACATCGAACAATTGACGCCCGTTAACATTCAGAATATCAGGAAGAAATCACATTGCGTCAATACCCACCGGGTGTTGTGCAATTTTTTATCAGTTAGTATATCTCTTAATATAAATATGAAACTCTGTCGGCCATATTGTTGGTTACACCATTTATAACTCAAGATTGGATGAACTGTTTGTTATCAAAGTTTTTTTGTTAGATTCTTCTACGGTGGGGTTAACATAATATACATTAAAACAATGAAAAATTTGATGAAATGGAAAAAAAAGTAGAAAATAATTTTCCTTCTTGCGAATAACGCCAGTAGATGTCGCTGAGGTTGATAGCGTGTTCGTGTTAGTATTATATTTGATATAAATTCGGTGAACTACATTTAATAATAATATTAACGCATCTGAGTCCATGCGTGTTATCACACCTTTCTTTCTTCCGAACACTACGGAAAATTTTATGACGAAAAAACTAAAAAATGTGGTTCATCATAAGGTACAACAATTTTTAAATAATAAATAAGGTACCGCTCAAATAAAGTGAAGTCTATTCATGTAAATAACAATGTATACATACCTAACTTTTTCAATGTAATTAAATTCTTTGTATATTTTGTACTTTAATTTTGCTTATTTACCTCCTACTTGAAAAAGTACCAGTTTTGTTAATACAACTTTATGAATCTCTGAGGCGAAACAAAGCTCGCCGGGCCAGCTAGTTATAAAAAAAACTTATACAGAAAGTTCAGGATGACATGAACTCATTTTTACAATGTAGGTTTAAGCCCATTTTACTGATTCCTTCTTACAAACTTAAAATCCCATTTTTGAAAAAATTTAATTGTTTAGAATCAACATAGCTTCGTTCCTTCGTTATCTTGGAATTTTCCTGAGAACAACACACTTAACCTAGGTAAGATGATGACCAATAGTGCGAGTAGCGAGTACTCATCTTATCCCACGAATACTTATTTCTACCGTGTGTATTTATTTCTTATTGCTGTTTCCTTCCCCTCCCAACACTTTTAAAATAAGGCAATTTACAGATGAAATTAGAGATCCAAAGAGTAATTCTCTGTAAAATCACCTTGTTATGGCAAGAAATACAACTTATTATTATCGACTTTGATGCGACAGTCCTGAATACTGCTTTGTGTATCATGTGTTGCCTACCTCTGCGTTAAGCCATTCATATAATAAAACGTCATTTTCTCATTTATAACAATTTTAATTGTCATTGATTAATGAATTTTCCGTTATTTTAATCTGAAATCATTGAATGAGAACAGAAATTGTTCATTCTATCGATGATTTATATGTATTTTCCAGTTGAACCTGTATCAACACATCCACAATTACCACGATTTCGTATGACTGGGAGCGTGGCGTCTCCTGTAATCCAGCTACTTGGAGGTCGGATTCAGTGGATGGTTTGAGATCAGGAGCCCTGTGGTGGAGCGTCTTACGTTGACTGGGCGTCCGCACTAAGCTTGGCATCAATATGGTCATCCTGGAGGAGTCCGGGATGACCAGGTTAGCCAAGGAGGGGCGAACCGGGCCAGGGAGGAAACTCAGCAGCCAAAAGTCCCCGTGTCGAGCAGTAGTAGGATCGCGCCCGGGAGTGGGAACTCCACAACAGCCTGATCAATATAGCTAGACCTGGATCCTTTTTGCATTTTTTCTCATTAGTTTGATCCTATTAAACGATCTATACAGATTTTACGTTTTAATTCCTCGTAATAAAGTTTTTAGGAAATTATTACAGACTGATCAGTACATATAAAGAAGCAGACAAGAATATTTTTTATTTTCTGGACCCTTTTTGCATTTTTTCTCATTAATTTGATCATTTTAAACGATCCGTATAAATTTTACGTTTTAATTCCTCGTAATAAAGTTTTTTGGAAATTATAACAGACTTATCGATACATGGAAAAGAAGCCGATAAGAAAATTTGTGATATTGTAGTCTGGTGCTTTATGTCTTGAAGTTTTCTTCGAGCATCTGTTGAAATGCTTCTTTTAATTCATGAGTTTCCGCATCTTAATCACAAAACCCAAACAAATCTTCTTCGAAATTCTTTTCACTTTTAACCGACCTAGTCAAACCGTGGAACTAAACTTGTTCGCTTGTTGCAATGAATTTCTTCATTTTTTAATATCTTTAATCCTTTATTCATTATTTCCATGGTTCACATTTCAGCATTTTCTGTGCAACTTTTTTGGTAAAGTTGATAGTTTTATCTCTTCGTTCAGAGCCTCAAGTTAACAATCGACCAAAGTACTAATTCATCCAGACTTCCATATTTGTTTCTTGTAGTTTACTATACTTCTTTTGCAATGATTTTCTTTTCTTTATTGATCAATTTCGAACTAATAATGGCTCAAATTCATTTTGAAGAGAAAATTTTAGACAATATCTTAAATGTACAGGGTGATTTTTTATATTTTACTTAATATCTCAGTTAATATTGGTCGTACAAAAACGTTTGAATGGGCAAATTTGAAGTATTTTTTATGCGCATTCAGAATTCAGTACAAAGAAATTCATAAGGGCATCGAAAACATGAATATTTGTAATGAACTATTGTTTTTTAAATGGTACAGCTTGTATTTTATTTTTCTCATCGGTAGAGCTCTTTCTTCTGATTTCAAATATACAATACTTTATGAAGGTTAATTTCGGCAGTTTTTGAAAAATATAGATAAATTCTTCTAATTCTAAGGCAGTTGTGGAATGCTACACGATGACAATGCGATTTCTTTATATCAAAGGAAACGTGGATAAAAAACAACTGATATTTATTTTAATTATATATTAACTAAAAGTTGAATTAAGTGTTCAAATGACCCCCATATACGTGTACACAGTCGATATCTTTTAATTTATTTTTTAAGGGTTTTCCTTACCATTTATAGAATATATTGAAGTTTTCAATTATTTCTTCCTCTATTCTGAAATTAATCTCTTTAATATTTTGCATAGGGGCCATATACACTTTATATTTCAAATATCTCCATAAAAAAGTGTCCAAGGAGGTTAAATAGGGACTATCAGGAGGCCATAGAATAGAACTTCGATATAAAGAAATCACAGCATCCTCGAGTGGCTTTGCACAGCTGCCTTAGATTAAGACGAAAAAACCTATATTTTTCAAACACTGCCGACATTAACCTCAATAAAGTATATATATTTGAAATCAGAAGAAAGAGCTCTACCGATTGAGACATTGTTGATAACCCTGTGATATAAATTTTATGCAACAAAGATTTCTAATAAAATACAGGGTGTACCATTTAAAAAACAATAATTCACAACAAATTTTCAGGTTATCGATGCTTTTATGAATTTCTCAGTACTGAATTCTGAATGCCCATGGAAAATATTTCAAATTTTCCCATTCAAACGTTTTTGTACGACCAATATTAACTGAGATAGCTATTGAGTAAAATATAAACAATCACCCTGTACATCCTATATATACAGGGTGTCCCAGAAGTCGACGTCAAGCCGGTATCGGCCGACATAGAACTTATGTATACACGAATAAATTTCACTATATTTCTTTATTTGATAAATTGATAATCTTCTTGTAACAATAAATTTATCTTTCTACAGTGCTAACTGTTGTTGAACTTTCTTCAGGTTGTTTGGGGCTCCAAATCGTTGCAGCTTTCCTAAAAAATAATCGTTAACACTTATACTTTTGTATTAATAGATTTTGATCTAACCTAATTTAAACGCTTACTTACCTTGTACAATGTGTCGGATAAGTCAGTGTTTGGTACCACAGAGCGATCGCTAAAACCACAGACCAAGTCCTCAAGGGCCCCAGGATGAAGGCTAGGGTACCATAAGCCAACCAGAACAGGTAAGCCATTTCAAGTTGAATCAGTACTAGTATCACAAAGGGTAGATGCATCCCCATAGCGGTCAATTTGGATTTCTTTTTTTTCGGTTTCAGTACTTGAATCTGAAATCTGCGAACGGAATTAGTTTAGATGTTAGAACGAAGCATAATCGTTGTTGCAATACCTTTGGTCAACTCCGTTCGCCATGATAAAGGTTAAGGGAATCTGAAATGTAATAATCTGGAAAAAAAATTGAATCATTTTCTGAGTTCAAACATTCAGACAAGTGAATATTTTGAGGTTAGATATCCAATCGTTCTGGATAATGGCAATATTTTTTGAATCATGGGTTCAGAGAACACAATAGATGTTTCAAAGTTATTTAGGGAATCAGATAACATATTATTATACTAACTGACAGAAGGAGCTGAATAAATTTAAATTTTTTTAGGTAAAACATAGATATTCCTAAAAACTTTATTTGGGTTTTCTCTCTCAATCTCTGAAACAAGAAACAATTAGAAAACTTTTTTAAATAATAGAAGAAAGGCCCCTGTGTGAAAATTTGAGCACTAATTTGTCAGGGGCCAAAACTTTACAAGAAGAAATTGTTGCCTAACAATGAACAAAAAGAAAACACTTTGAACTCTGAAGCGAAACGTTTGGGAGTCTGAATCAGACTCCTTCGTCAGACAATTACTATTTTTCATATAACTTCGCAGAATCGTGACGATATTTTGATTTTTTAATTGACGTTTGTCAATATATGATGAATATGGATTAAATATTGAATTCTAGATGTTGATATCGTTATTTTATTTCAAAATTCCCTGAAACTAGATCTTTTTCCAATAAATCCATACAAATTCGATCTATTCCTACTGAACAATTGGCGAAATTATTAGGCTCATCCAACAAAATACAAGCTGATTCCTTGATTTTTCTTTTATAATTATCAGGTTCCGTAATTAGAATTTTTTGGCCATTTCAATCCATCATGTGATTGCCGGTATTGGAACACACATGATCTGCTATCTGCGATCTACCAATATTTCTATTTTTTATGTAATTCTTATGTTCACGCTTTCTAATTTCTAAGGGTCTTGATGTTTCTCCTGTATAAGATTTTCCACAAATACAGGAAATATTGTAAATACAATTTCTTGATTTTCGGCTCTCATTCAAAGGTTTAGTTATTGTTAATATAGATTGTAACTCATTTTTTGTTTTCAAAACAGTTCTTATGTTGAATTTAGAACCAATTCTTTTAATTTTTTCTGAAATTTCATGAACAAAAGGGATCAAATTTTTTTAAATTGGTTGTTCTTGACGGTTTGTTGTTGGTTCCTGATTGTTATTATCGTTTTGACGCAGAATTGTTCTCTCTAGATTTGAAATAGTATTTTCTAGTCTCTATCCTGATTGTTATTATCTTTTTGATGCAAAATTGTTCTCTCTAAATTTGAAATAGTTTTTTCTATTTAGAGATAATAATTTTGCGTCAAAACGAAAATAACAATTAGATACCTACAACAAATAGTCAAGAACAACCAATTTTAATAAATTTGGTTCGTTTTGATCATAGACTTTCAGAAAAAATTAAAAGAATTGGTTCTAAATTCAACATAAGAACTGTTTTGAAAACAAAAAATGATTTACAATCTATATTAACAAAAACTAAACCTTTGAATGAGAACCAAAAATCAAGAAATTGTATTTACAATATTCCCTGTATTTGTGGAAAATATTTTACAGGAGAAACATCAAGAGCATTAGAAATAAGAAAACGTGAACATGAGAATAACATCAAAATAAGAGGTATTGGTCAGTGGCGTAACTTACACCCCCGCAGACCCCGCGGTGCGGGGGGGCCCAGGCGTTGGAGGGGCCCGGGCGTTATGGGGGCCTGGTCTTCGAGAGAAAATTCAAATAATTTTATCGTTAAAGAATATGAACATGACCTCAGTTCTGACCTTAACTTCCGAATAAACTCTTTTAGAATTGCATTGAAATCAGAGATTCAGAAAAGATCATCAATACGACAGTTAGCTGATCTCCTGTTTTTAGAAAACTTTTCGATTGCAACTAGTTTCCCAGATCTTTGTACTGCTTTTATGTTATTTTTAATATAACCTGTTACTGTAGCAAGAGCAGAGTGATCAGCGATCCTTTTAAAAGTTAATGTTAATTAAGAATTATTTGAGAAGTACAATGACCCAAAAAAAGACTTAGCGGGCCCAGTTTGTTGAGAATTGAGAATAAACGAGCCAGGAATATGGACCTTCACGAAGTAATAAATGTATTTCTCTATTTCAGTATCGTAATGAGTTCATTACAGTACTAAAAGTAGTGCTGTAATGAAATTCATTACAGCATTGTTTTCAGTTATATTTTTCGTTTTATGATTGTCAGTACTGACCTTCGATCGAATCAAGTTTCGAATCAAATAAATTCAAATTCCGTGATCTGTCAGATTTCGTATGTCACACCAACTGCCAAGATACAAAACAAAAGTCACTAATCTGAATTTTCATTTGAATTTCGAGAGGTTTTCACAAAAATGGACTGAAATAGAGAAAATACCGTCTAATACTCGTTGCAGAAGGCAATTCCAACACTCATGCTATCGAAAACTCGCTCCTTCGTCGCTCGTTTTCGAACTTCGCATTCGTGTTGGAATAGGAGCTCATTCTGCAACTTGTTTTAGAATATACTATTCTCTATTTCAGTATCGTAATGAGTTCATTACAGTTCTGAAAGTAGTGCTGTAATGAATTTATTTCAGCTATGTTTTCAGTTATATTTCTCGTTTTTTGGTTGTCAGTACTGACAACTGATTAATTCTCAAATCAAATTTATTCAAATTCCATAATCTGTCAAATTTCGTAAGTCACACCAACTGCCAAGATACAATACAAAAGTCACTAATCTCAATTTTTATTTGAAAATCGAGAGTATTTCACAAAACTTGACTGAAATAGAGAAAATATCGTCTAAAACTCGTGACAGGAGGCAATTCCAACACTCATGCTATCGAACTTCGCATTCGTGTTGGAATAGGAGCTGATTCTGCAAATTGTTTTAGAATATACTATTGCAACAAATAAATCAAGATGACAAGGGAGATTCAACCACTTAAGTTATTTACCCATTTACATCGAGTAACACAGTATTTTTCAGGATTGATAACTATATTTGAAATAAAGATGCAATTATGTATATTATTTACTGCAAATTTTGAATCATATTTGAATAAATAAATTATAGAAAGTCTTACTTCAAGTAATATTTCAGAGTCATTTTGGTAGTGTTACACCTAAACCACATACTTTTATTAAATAAGGTTTTTTTTTTCAATAAATACGCATGCCCGTATGAGGGGGCCCGAAAACTAATTCTGCGGGGGGGCCCGGTCGAAATTCGTTACGCTACTGGTATTGGTAGATCACAGATAGTAGATTATGTGTGTTCCAATACCGGCAATCACATGATAGATTGGAATGGCACAAAAATTCTAATGACGGAACCTGATGATTATAAAAGAAAAATCAGGAATCAGCTTATATTTTGTTGGATGAGGCTAATAATCTCGCCAATTGTTCAGTAGGAATAGATCGAATTTGGATGGATTTATTGAAAAAAGAACTAGTTTTAGGGAATTTTGAAATAAAATAACGATATCAACATCTAGTAATCAATATCAATCCATGTTTATCATATATTGACAAATGTCAATTAAAAAATTATTGTCACGATTCTATGAATTTATGTGAAAAATAGAAATTGTCTGATGAAGGAGTCTGATTTAGACTCCGAAATGTTCCGCTTCAGAGTTCAAAGTGTTTTCTTTTTGTTCATTGTTAGGCAACAATTTCTTCTTATAAAGTTTTGGCCCCTGACAAATTAGTGCTCAAATTTTCATGCAGAGGCCTTTCTTCTATTATTTAAATTTTTTTTCCATTTGTTTCTCGTTTCAGAGACTGGGAGAGAAAACCCAAATAAAATTTTCAGACAATATTTCAATAAAACATAGATAGTATAGCAAGGAGGATGAAGTTTTTTGCAAATTTCTTAAATTTTGCAACGACCCAGTTGTTCCAGGAAATCTAAAGTCGTTGTTCAGTTGTTGTTAAAATGCTTGAAACACGTGTTCGCGGAATTTATCGCAAGAATATTCAGAATACCGGCAGGTATACCGCCAGGTGTTTTGCATTTTTTTTTCAGTTAGTATATTATTGTAAAAAAAAATTATATAGAAAGTTCAGGATAACATAAACTCACTTGTATGAACCCATAAGCGTAAGTAAACGACCCTGGGAGAAAAGTACTCTTAACGTAAATACCCCAGGCGAAGATAACACCAATATGTTCTTCGATAATATAACCGATAGACCAAGGTCCGAAACAAAGGTAAACTGGGTATATCACCATCGGCCAAAAGATCCTGTCTATCGTGGATAAAACCCAAAGTTTTCGGAGCCATATTTTGAAGCAACTCTGGTTCAGTCTGGGCTTTGGCACTTTTCCTACTATAAAAAAATAACGCCAATGTCAGAACATCTAGCACCTTGATAAAATTCTAAACTTACCTTCTACGAGTTTATGCAGGTACCTGAGGAAGATTAAAGGAACTACAGACATCATAACACTGGTAATAAACATCAGTCGAAACTGAAAACGAAAAAATTTCAAGTGATTTTGCATAAAAACCAACAAATTAGTTTCTTACCGCAACATTCGCATTTATCGACAAAAAAAATTTGGGCATCACATTGAAACTCAGTCGGGTGCCGTCTAGGGCGAAACTATGTTTGATTGTTTTGGATCTGCCATCTAAGTCTTTCACGAGAACCTGAAAAATTCACATTTCAGTGTTGAAATTGGAAATGCAACTTTGTTAAAGTTACCTTGATATCATGCAATCCTTCGGGATAAAAATGAGGATTCCAAGGTGCTACATATAGGGGACCTTCGACATGATGGCAATATTTCCATTCTTCGTTATTTATTTGCACTTTTACAGAGGTGATTTTCGATAAAGAAAAGGCTAATATCCTATAAAGAACAAACACAATAAATTACAATTAACAGGTTTTTGGTGAAACTGAATATATATCGCCGATATTTATCCTGTAATACAGGGTTCTTCCCGAATATGGCTCTATGGATTCAGGATTGAAATTCCAAAGGTGAGCTTCAAGTAAGAAGACGAAATCTCGTATATTTTTTGGAGGTTCTAGGACTTACGTTTTTTTCTGAAGTGACATCAACTTTCGTTTTTCAAATGGGAAGACCAATTTTTTATTGCATAAATAGATTCCCCATTGAATTCTGAATCTTTTTGATTCCAAAAGTTTGAATTTTCCCGAGAAATTATCTTTAAATGAGGAAATACGAAAGAAAATCTCAAAATTGAACTCTGTGGAAATACAGACAACTTAGAAGTTTTCGCATTAAAAATTCTCAATTTTGAGAATCTCCGAGAAGAAAGGCTGATGCTTCTTTTCCGATAGCGTGATTTTCAGAATATGATACAGGAGGTCACAAACTCTTTGTTAAAGCTAGAAGTGACGAAACATCAAATTGGAACCCCATTTTTTCGAAGCATTTTCGAATTCTTCGTCAAAAAATAATAGGAGCATACGTCCAAGACTTTTATCCCAAAATGAATATTTTTCGAGATATTCAGGAAACACGATTTTGTCTTCAATTTTCAATCTCATTCCGAATGTTTTTTACTGGAAAATAATTAGCGGTCAAGTGAAATTTTTGGAAATCTCTGTTATCGAGAAAATATTTTCTAATAGTTCAGACGAGTTCAGTTTTTTTTTATATTTCAAAGCTTATGATAATTTCCGCAAATTCTTAATTCTGGAGAATTTCTTTATTGTCATGGTAGGGAAATTTGAATTTTCAGTAATGAAATTGTTACATGTTCTGTTAATTATTCTTTCAAAAGCATTAAAAGTTATTACAAATAATTTTTCACGTTGACTTCACTAATACTCACATTGAGAAATTTAAACCAATTGTTGCTCTCGCATTACAGATGATAATTCAAGAACTAAACTCGTCTGAACAATAGAAAATATTTTCTCTATAACAGAGATTTCCAAAAATTGCACTTGGCCGCTAATTATTTTCCAGTAAAAAAAACACATTCGGAATGAGACTGAAAATTGAAGACAAAATGGTTTTTCCTGAATATCTCGAAAAATGTTCATTTTGGGATAAAAGTCTTAAACGTATGCTGCTAATATTTTTTGACTAAGATTTCGAAAATGCTTCGAAAAAATGGGGTTCCATTTAAAAAAATGGTTTTTTGATGTTTCGTCACTTCAAACTTTGACAAAGAATTTGTGACCACCTGTATCACATTCTGAGAATCACGCTATGGGAAAAGAAGCATCAGCCTTTCTTCTCGAAGATTCTCAAAAATGAGAATGCTTAATGAAAAAACCTCGAAGTTCTCTGTATTTCAACAGAGTTCAATTTTGAGATTTTTTTCTCGTATTTCCTCATTTAAAGAGAATTTTCTCGCGAAAATTCAAACTTTCGGAATCAAAAAGATTCAGAATTCAATGGAGAATCTATTTATGCAATAAAAAAAGGGTCTTCCCATTTGAATAACGAAAGTTGATGTCACTTCCGGAAAAACCGGAAGTCCTAGAACCTTCATAAAATATACGATAAGCCGTCTTATTCGTGAATCGTGAATAACCCTGTATTAATCAATTTTCATATCTCAGAGTCAATTCGAATTCAAAACTGACAAGACATCTTAGTCTGTCAAAAATGACACTTACGGAATCAGTAAGTTTGAAATTAGTAAAAAAAAATTTTTACTGAACTCGAGTACTTTTTCCAACGACAAATACAATTTCTTCAAACTCTTAAAGGTAAACGCAGGTCAAGAATGCAGAAAATAACAATAACAATTTTCAGTGGTTACACGAAAGCTCTATGCTCCATTCGCGATATCTCAATCTATCTATATCTATGATTGCATTCAAAATGCACAGAAATAAATGTATCATTTTCAAATGACCAAACAACTCAAGATTAATGAATAAGACTCACCTGATAAATCTAGAATTACGTAAACTTTCTAAATTTTCCCTGAAAGGATTCACGAAAAGTGCATGCTTTGGATTGGTTACAAGTATCACAGGCCAGTCGTTATGTTCAACATCCACAAAGGACAATACTCCATGATCAATAGCTAGGACTCGGAACCTGAAAAAAGCTAGTGAACAACTGAACTTTAATCGCAAACCAAAACATTAACAGTACCAATGTGATTTTAGTTTCAAAATATATAAATTTTTTCATTTGATTTTAGTTAAGTGCACAACAAATACTTCCTTCAAATATAATTACTCACATTCTGTTGTCTTTCCAATCTCCCAATTCCAACTCCAAAAACCCATTGTTTTGCAGAGTGTACATATGAGGAACAAGACCTCCAAGTTTATGCAAGTGACCACACAAATAAGCCAGACCGTTCTTATCTCTTCCTATCATTTCCCGTATCGATTCTTCTCCGTACGACAGCACACAAGAAGTTGGAAAATGTCCGAACCAAATAGTATAGTCACTTCCGCTAGCTTCTAGTTTTTTCATCATTCTGTTTATGTGATTAACTTCATGCTCGTCTAGTATCCCGACGAAATTGAAAGGACGTTTTGGTCCTGGATCTAAACATGCATCGATAGCTATAAATGAGTAAGTTACGTTATCTTTTTCTACTTGATACATGTAAGATCTTGGGTGGGTCCTTCCTTGTATAGAATAATTGCTGAAGTAGTTTTGCTTCGATCTTTGTCCAGCAACATTAAAGCTATCTGAAAATTCAAAAGAATGTTAGCAGTTTACAGATTCAAACCTTTGAAATTCTACCATGATTGCCTCTAATATCCAACCAGAGAGTCTTCTCTTCAATTTTAGCTTCCTTGAGTATATCGTGGTAATATTGCCATTCTCTTTCAATTTGCGTGGACCCTACTCGATCTTTAGTCTTCGCATCAGTTAAATCCCCAGAAGCTAACACAACAATAGGTTTTATTGCATCCAAGGTACGGTAACAAAAGTCCTTGAACTGAGTGATCCTAAGCGGATCTTGGAATACACTTATATGGATATCGCTTATCTGTAAAAGTTAATTCTCATAAATTTATCGCCATTTTCAAATTCCTTTATTGGAGTACCTGTACAAACCATATGAGGTTGGAAGATTGATCACCAATGTCCTGATATTTTTCTGTGACAATCAATTTTGGATCTATTGTAGAAGTGCTAAATATATTGGAGAAGAGGAACGATATAAGAAACATAGATATCACTACGAATACTGTCCTTATTGAGAATTTCATTTTAACTTGTTAGTCCCAGATGAACGCCGGTTATCCGATAGTAGCATCGTTTCCGTTTGTTCAACAAGGATACAGTCGATGATACTTTTCAGCCTTTCATTCATGTTGAGTACATTATCGAAATTTTGTTATCCACTTGACCTTTCACTGCAAGAAAAACGTTTTAATTTCTATTCTTGATTTTGACATTATACATAACAATGCGAGCAATGCATTGTTTTGATTGGTGTTTATTTTCGTAAGTGGACCATTGAATCGCATAAACGTCAGAAATGACAGGTTCTCAAAGGGTAGGAGACATAAAATGACCGTGTTCCGAAAACTTGTCTTCAAGGATTTATTCTGAGGGGAAATAGGTCCATGGTCCATGTCTTGCTAAAATGAATGAGTTGGTTATGAAAACTAGCCTAAGCAGATAAAAGATTTTGACTGTGTTGCCTTCTTTTGTTTTATTCTTCAATATGCTCTTTAAAATATAAAAAAAATTATGTTGAATGATTGATAAGATGTGATCTGGTATAAAATTGAACAAATCCATAGTAACAAATTAGTTTCCACCAGAATTTACTGATCTTCTATTGGAAACTAAGGAATTATTGATCAAACATTGAATACTATACAGTTTTACAATCATTCAAGAAATTATGGACGAGGGCAAACAGTTATTACCCGAAAATATGAATGATTCACTCATCAAATTATCGAAAATAGCGAAAGAAATTGATAAAATAAGTTATTTCAAGGATTGGGATATTTCGATCAAAAAACAATGCGAAAAAATCAGTACCATCAAAAGCTTCAATTGTGGAGAAATAATCTTTGACAATGATTCAAAAACGAATCAATTCGTGCATTTCATTATACAGGGGGAAGCTAAAGTTATACAAATGATCGAAGTGAAGAAGCTCAACGACAAAAGGTAACGAATAACATAAATATTATTTTTATTTGTAAGTAATGTTCATTTTAGGCAGAAAAACAATAATGAAGGCGAAACTTATTTCATCGAGGTCAGTTTGAATTTTTCTTATTAAACTTTCATTGATTGATTTAAAGAATATTTTTTTGAAGGTTTTTCGATTTTCGAAAATGTCCTGCTTCAACATAGGAGAAGACCTCCATGATAGAATCATAGTATCGGCAGAAAACCAAACAGATTGTCTACTGATACCAAGATTTTGGCTGTTGGAAATGGATAAGAAATTATGGCATAGAATGAAATTCTTCTTCGAACGTAATATACCCAGTAAAAGCGAAGCAGAAAAACGTTTCTTAAGAAGAAAAAAATTCAGTCAATATGGCAAAGATCTTGTGGAAAAAATTATAGACAAGTCAAAAAAATCTCCATACAATCATGTTTCCAATATACCCCTTTCGATAAGAATGAATCAGAAGGAGTTTTTGTAGTAGGAAGTAGGATCAAAGAGTGGAAGTGTTTTTCTTCTTTTAAACAGATTAAAAAAGTGCAAACATCTGTTTTCATTTATTTTTTCAAGTCCTAATAACACTCAAATCTATAGAAAGTTATTGATTCAATTTCGTATAGCTTGTATATTAACATTTAGGTAATGAGTCTATTGAAATAGTCACAAATTTTTTTTCAGTATCTTTTAGCAACAAAAACTGACATTGACATCTTCATCAGTCTCATATCGTCTCACTGTCATGTAGTATAATCGAAATATTTCCGAAGATATTAGGATATTTTTTAGGTATCGCTCTCATTCCCTCAAATATGACCCACAATGGATCGAAGAAGAAATATGTCTATTATAGTAAGTAAAGATATATTATGATCATCTGCAACATTCTTGGATTTTCACCACCAATGTCTGAAACATATTCAATTAAACAAAAATAATGATGTAAATGCCCCTACATTATATTCTTACATTACCGTGTTAGCAACAAATAGATGAGACGCCTTAGTTAAACATTAATAAAAAAAGAGGTGGTGCAAAACTTACGTGAACTAAGATCGGCATCACATTAAAGTGACTATTTCATTTTGCATTTTAGGCAGTTAGTTAAACAAGTGAATAGGTATATGTGAATGAATTTTCGTAGTTAGTCTGATATGAAGACGTATGAACAATTAGTTATAGTAATTTTTTTATTTGTCTTGTTGTTTTTTAGAAAATAGAATTTTATATAAGATATTTCGATGTTTTCTATTTTCCCCAAAAAACTAAACTCTCTAAAAAAATATCACGGAGCCCTACTCCTTGTGCAGTAGGCATTTCCCACTCTCTTTGGAGAGAGCCTAATTTTGTTAGGACGACGAAAAACCGCACTTGCGTTAACCGCTCAACACCTAAATAAACTCGTAGGTACAAGTCATTCTTTTTCACAAAGGTGACCCAAATATCTATGAGTTTTATAACAGAAGTTTGGGAACTGAAGAGAAAACTTCTATTCTGCCAATTGATCGAACAAACTCCAAGTTATTTGTCTTTTACTCAACGAGCTGAATTGAAAAAGTTCTCTAACTCAGGAAATTAGATCTGAGAAAACTGCTTTGCCAGTGGAGCTGTTCACAGAAGAAGGCTTAGCTCGTAATATCCTCTAGAAAATCGGGGCTAACAATAAATCTTTATATCAAGGTCTATGATTGGTCTGACTCTTTCCAATCTAATCTAATGGTATGGAATGCAACCATCTCATCAAATTTCCCACATTTAATAGACCAAATACTTAGCCCTGAAATACAAAAGTAGTAGTGAGACTGTCGTCTTACATGAGTGTTTAACACAAATTTTATTCACTTTTTCAGGCTGCAGCGGCCAAAGCAAAAAGGGCAAAATTGGCTAGGCTTCATTTTAGAGCTGCGGTCCGATTGGCGTATCAGAATCATTATTGGTTGGAAGACACTGAGGGTGAACAACTTGGGATGAACGTTGCCAAGAATATACAGATACTGACCAGGAAAAAACCGAAAGGACAATTCTCCTTAACGGTAAAGATACATGAAGAATTAGGTATTACATCTAGTTGCTTGACTTGCCTTAGCAAGTATTTTTGGGTTACAACCACAATTGCTGATGTACAGACGCATGTAAACCACCATTAGAGTCCTTCTAGCTCTTCCAGTATCAGTATCAACATGCGTATTCCACAGAAGCTTGGTATTCAACTTGATTTAAAATAACACTCAATCTTGTTTTAAAGGAAAAGGCAATGATGAAAGTTTCCCAAGAAAAACGTACCGAGTCAGAAAAGCATCATCTTCGTAGAGTATTGGGAACGATGAAGTGTTTCAGAAAGTATCCCTCAGTAAGTTTGTTTAGCTTTCATTTTTTCGTTAGATTCCGGTGTATTGTTATTGAAATATATACTATTATGTGACGCCATCGGTATTAATGCAATTAGGGGATTTTTAATTTAAGAAAACATGTTAGATTTTTATGTAGCATTTTACTATCAACCTCAACCTGTTTTAGTAAACGAAAACACTGAAGAATTATGCAGGTGAAATAGTAAGAATTAACAACGGAATATTTGTGGTTTATAAAAATCACGTAGATGAAGGAATTTATAATATACTGATGTGAATTGATAGAAATATTCGATGAGTAGGGTTCCTTAAAAAAAATCAATAATGGAAGAAATGAGTTGAGAAAAAGAAAGCGCCCCCGGGTGGGCTCGAACCACCAACCTTTCGGTTAACAGCCGAACGCGCTAGCCGATTGCGCCACGGAGGCCATGCCGAGTATCATAATAACAATGCATAAAAGGAAGAATTTGGAATTTAATACAGTTATGAATGTTTTTTAGAAATCAAGTGATGATTGGACTAAAATACCACCATACTTGATTATATTTGAGGGGGAAATCAATTTGACAAGGATTTTTCACCGTCTGAATTCAGTCTAAACTTTTCCAAAAAAAAAAAAAAATTTAAGTTGTTAATATACCCATGGGGTCTTCTTTTGGTGACATAACTTCTTTTTTCGGCATTCTGAGCTATACAATCAAGTCCATAGATATATTATGTTTAATGTTATGTACACAATAATAATAATTGAATTCGTAATCGTGAATGTACAGGGTGGGCAATCCATAACTTTCCACCCGAATTTTGAGCTTTGGGATGAAATACCGAAAAAACGCTGGGACAGGTCAAACTTTGTTGAAGGGGGACAAATAAGGGTGTTCAAATGAGTTTGATATCACTACCCCTCTAGCTGCAACCACTAACAGTTCTCATTTTCGAATAGAGAAAAGGGGTCGAGCAGCACCTTGTTAGAAAGGCAATTCAATTTCCTGCATGGATGTATTTTTTTCATCTCTTTATTATTATACAGAATGACTCAGTATTCCATAAATAACTTTCACAAGCCGAATTTAGATCTTTGGGATGAAAAAAACGCTCGTACGGGTCAAAAAATGAATTTGATAGATAGATAGATGAATAAATTTATTCCATTCTTAGTACATGTTATTTGTACAAGAAAAAAAGTCACATTGTCATCTCCTGTTAAACAATTATAACTCTGCTTGGCCCTAAAATAATCAAAATATTCTTGAACGCTATATGGTTCACATTCTAATATAAAATAATTGACTCTATTAAGTAGTAACTTCTCTGTTTCGATACTTTGAAATTGTTTTGGTAATGCATTATACAGTTTCATGCATATATATATATATATATATATATATATATATATATATATATACATTGCACTATGTTGTGACAATGTCAACTTACATATTGGATAAAGGTAACAGTCTATTTGCCTAGTTTTCATATTTTCATTTTTATAGGGCTCAAATATTTCTTGATGTTGAATTAAAAATTTGATACAGCTATAGACATATGAACCCGTTTAAGTATGTATATTGATAGCTACACGACTGCCATTATTTCATATTCATGATAGATCTTATAGCATACTTTTGTTTTACAAAAAGGCTTTCAGTGAAGGAGCTGTTTCCCTAACAAACAATACCATTTGACAAATTCGATTGGAAACTAGCATAATATACAATCTTAAGCTTTAGTGGACAAATCAACAGACTTCTTCAAGACATTAATGGCATGAAATAGTTGAATTCAGTCCTTTATTTAAGTATTCTATTTGTACATCCCATCTCAACTCACAATCTACATGAACTCCAAGAAACTTTTGGCGGAGTCTAAAATTTTTACTCGACTTCTAGAGAATCTAGAGAAATTTCATTTGGTAATTGGACTTTTGATCTTGAAGTATGAAAAATCACACATTCTGTTTTTTGAGCGTTCAACATGAGATTGTTTGATGAACACCAGTTTTTAACATCTGAGAAAATTCTTCATTCAAGAGCATTACATTACGCAAGATCTTGATAATATTTGTGTCATCTACATACATGATTATATTCAACAGTTTGTCAATGAGTTGGTCAATTGAGTGAATTAAAAAATTGCTGTGCTTGTATTTTTTTTTGTTCATGAAACCATGTTGAGCAGAACCAAAGATGCCATGTTTTCTGAAAAAATGAGTAAGACGATTAGAAAGAACCTTCTCAAAAATTTTGGTAAAAGCTGTCAGAAGATTTATATGTCTGTAGTTAACAAGGTGGCCTAAAGAGCCTGACTTATGTAATGGAAATATCATGGATAGCTTCAGTGCCGAAGGAAATATACCAGTTATAAATGCACAATTAATAATATGTCTAATCGGTGCAACGATAACATGAATAGCTTTTCACAACCCTAGGAATTTGATCATAGCCTGAGGAATATGAGTTTTTTAAATGTTTTACTACATTAAACATTTCAGCAGGTTCAATTTCAAAAACAAAAAATGACTTATCACTATATAAACCCCTCTATATAGATATATTCTAAATACTAGAGTCGATTTCGAATGGCTGTTTTGGTTGGTTAACGGTTGACCGCTCGGTTCATAAATGACAACGTCAAACGAACCGCGCTTTCGAATACGGTTCAAATTTCGGCGAAACAGCTGATTTGAGACGTCACTAATATGTCATTCGAACGCGGTTGGTCCAAAACTGACGGACCAATCTATGAACCAACCAAGAACCAAAGTCAATCGAAATCGCCTTAGCATTTATTGGAAAAATTGCCAACTACAAGCCAGGACCAGAAAATCCACATCAATAAAGGTGATTACTAATCGTTTTAGGCCCTCTATTAACTTGGAAACAATTATATCGGTATTCGACTTAAGAGTCAATATAGATGAAGATAAAGAAAAAAATATTGCAACAATCTGTTCTTACCTAACCAAGCATTCATAGTGAATCCAAACAGAATGCCAGAAGAAGATATCAGTTAAGAAATCACCTAACTTCGCTGATGTTCCTAAACCCTGTACAAAGATGTTAATTTCATTTCATTTAAATTTCACACGTACTAATTCATCTTGAAATTGCAGGAAGTCAAGAAAGACCTTGCTGCCATAACCTACTACGCTGAATACGACGCCGAAAGGATGATAGTGAGACAAGGCGACGAAGCCCTAGCTTTGTATTTCGTCATATCGGGCACCGCCAGAGTTCTGAACACTAAATTCGACCCTCTGACGGACCGCACTGCGCAGGTCACCGTCAAAGTCAAGGAGGCGGGGGACATGTTCGGCGAGCTTGCGCTTTTGATTGGCGCGAAAAGGAGTGCTACGATTATCACCATTGGTAGGTATCTGCGACGCTGCCCTCGTTACTCAAGACACTGTACTATCACACGATACTCCGACACCACCTTAAACCATACAGGGTGTTTTCAACAGGTCCAAAAGGTAATAGAACTCGCAAAAATGGACAATTTACTGGTTCTCAGCATTCAATCATCAATATTTTCGTTTTGCAAATGTTCATAAACTACAACATTTCAGAATGTGGAACCTAAAAATTACCAAAATAAAGATTAGTATAAGAGCCAACGGAAGAGTGACACTGAGAAAATTAAAAAATATTTTATGACAATTAGATACCAAGATGAATAATGAAAAATATATAATGAATGCCGAATGTTTTCTCAGAAACATTCGGCATTCAGTTTTATACTGTGGCGGTCGCCAATGATTATTACAAACAAAGATTATAGAGTTAGAAAGATTGAAAATGAATCGACTATATAAATTTTTTTGATAAGAATGATAAGAATATACAGGGTTATTCACGAATATGGCTATATAGAATATTTTCAGGAAGACACAAGATTCAGGATTGAAATTTTAAAGGTGAGCTTCAAGTAAGAAAACGACTTCTCGTATATTTTTTGAAGGTTCTAGGACTTCCGGTTTTTCCGGAAGTGACTTTCGTTTTTCAAATGGGAGACCCGTTTTTTATGAATTGAATTCTGAGTCTTTTTGATTCCAAAAGTTTGAATTTTCCCGAGAAAATTCTCTTTAAATGGGGAAATACGAAAAAAATAGAAAAATTGAACTCTGTTGAAATACAGACAATTTCGAGGTTTTTTCATTAAAAATTCTCATTTTTGAGAATCTCCAAAAAGGAAGGCTGATGCTTCTTTTCCGATAGCGTGATTTTCAGAATATGATACAGGAGGTCACAAATTCTTTGTCAAAGTTAGAAGTGACGAAACATCAAAATATCGTTTTTTTCGAATTGGAACCCAATTTTTTCGAAGCTTTTTCGAAATCTATGATAGGAGCATACGTCCAAGACTTTTATCCCAATATGAATATTTTTCGAGATATTCAGGAAAAACGATTTTGTTTCCAATTTTCAATCTCTTTCCGAATGTGTTTCTTTAATGGAAAATAATTAGCGGTCAAGTGAAATTTTTGGAAATCTCTGTTATCGAGAAAATATTTTCTTATAGTTGATATGAATCAATGTTTGAATGAAAAATAACACCCTGAGCAGAGCAAAAGACTGCTCTTGTTTTTTACCTCAGGATCTTATTTTCTAGGCTAGAAAAAGGCCACATTCATCTAATAATGTATGATTGTATTTGAATTTGGCACTTTTTGAACTGCTCCACATGAGTTAGGGGTATTGACTTATATTGCAAAAAAATATAGTTTAAATGAGGTTTTGTGATGAAAATTCATATTATTATGATTTTAAGTTGCAGGATATAAAATTAGCAGCGTATACAGAGTGGTTAAGAAAAATCGAGTAAAATAACGAAATTTTATTCCCAGAGAATTTGAGCATTTTAAGACTATCCAAAGTCGAGATATCACACTTTGGCTGACTTTGAGCCTTTCCGCTACAACCACCTGAGTTAGACCACCCTGTAGCATTCCTATAGCCCTATTAGCCTTAGCGTTAGTTAATTTACTTCTTGGCATTTTCAGAAAACTCGTTCCAAATCGAAGCTGTTGATGAACTGACTCCATTTCGAAATAAGAACATTCATGAAACATATGCAAAGAACCAAACTTCAGAAAAAAAGCGACCAGATTGACGAAATGTCTCATACTGATTTCTATTGGATCGATTGAAGTTGTTATTGCGTTTTAAATCATTTTACAACGATTTTCTCGAAGATTACATACTTTTCAAAACGATTGAATACGATATCCCTAACTCTTGTGGAGCAGTTTATACGTAGAATACAGTCATCTAGTTCGAAAAAATCGGTGAACACGATTTCAACGCCATCTAGTCTTTCAAATGTCCAACATAACCAAGAATCGTCGGTGGCCTTTATTACTGTAGAATAAGGCGTTTCCAATCTTTCTCCTCTATAATCTTTGGTTTCAAAAGGTTTTGGCGACACATCTGTGGAAGTTTTAGAATTCCAGACCCCGAATGAGTACCAAATTTCTGGGCAACCTGGAGTAAATTTAACCCTACAGAAAAAAAAATACAAGGACATGGTTGAAGTAAGGTATACATACTTAATTTTTTTTTTCCTCAGAACGTTCCGAGTTCTTATTCGTGAAGCGCGAAGACTTCGACAGAGTTCTTAGAGACACGGTGCTGAAAGAATGGAACGAGATCAAGAAATCGATCAACATGTTCGAGTATTTCAAGATGTGGGACGACAGATACATCCAGCAGAGTTGCATGGTTTCGAAGATGCGATATTACGACGAGAACTCTCTGATCCTCAGTGAGGACCACGGTGACAAGAGGTGTTCAAAAAATCTATCCATTGTTCATGAATTATTAAGCTAATTCATAGCTTTTATCTCAGGCTTTGAGCGCGGGGACCGAATGTAGAAATTCCGTAACGAAAAAACCTAAAACAGCCGTGTATCGCCGGTTCAGTTCGGCAGACTTCGGCACGGTGTTTGCGTGCTTGCGACTAGACGGATGCGTGCAGCCACTCTAGCAGTGCAAAATGGAGTCGGCAATCTCGCTGTTCCCATTTAATTACGAACGGCAAATATTTCATTAACATCGGATAGAAAATGTATAGCGAAATGAGAACATTTTCCATTAACTTCAGCTTTTGCTCTAAGTATACATAAGTCGCAACGTGAAACTTTTGACGGAATATTATATGAGTATAGTAAATCACATTCTCAGGAACTCGTCTATGTTGCATTCTCTCGGGTAACTTTTATTGAAAAATTGTATATTACGACAAAATATGATAATTCTGCATTTAAGTTTTATCATAATCGAAGACAAGCTGCATCGACTGCATCTTTGTTGCAAGAATCAAAAGACTGTCTTTAAATAGTGTTCAGACGATAGCTCAAAGTGTCTTAGATTTCATTAGTAATAGAAATGGCATTTCAATAATGACTTTCAATTGCCAAAGTCTACATAGTCGCAAATACGATTTACAAGATTCAGTTACGAGACAAACCAATGTGTTACTTCTTACCGAAACATGTATGACGCGTGATAATCCGATTGAAATACCTAATTTCAACTGTATTCTTCAATTCAAACTAGATACTGTTCCAAAAGGTGGGGCAGCTATTTACCAAAATAGTAATAATGTTACTTATATTATGACTCCGAATATCGAAATAAATATTGAAGATGTTAGCGATGTTAATGTTAGACGCTCATTTGTTGGAGATATTTGTGCATGCTCATGCAAGCTTTAGAAATGGCCTACACATAGTCATGGTAGCAATTTACATTTCTCCGAATCCAAAATTGGACGAGGTAGAGCATTTTATTCATCCCACTTTACTGGAGTACACCGAAGAAGAGTCGAAAATACTGGTACAAATGGTAATGAATTTCCTCTTATCTTGGATGGCGATTTCAACATTAATTTCGCTGATAAAAAATCAAAGCGGTTGACAACTTTTCTTTCGGAAAAATTGAATTTAAAAATGAATAATGATCCACAAGAATCCACAGCAAATATGGGACCACTATTGACGAGGTATTTTTCAGATATTTAGAAGACATTAAGTCTCATACTTATGTTTTTCATTTCAGTTACCATAAACCTATAGTTTCAATGATAAACATTCCTGAATAACCTACATGTATTGTTAGATAAATAAAAAAATATTTTAAATCAACAATATTACCTTCCTATTTTTGAATAGATGCTATGCAACAGCTTTACCGCAGCAGTCCTCGAGTGCCACACGTGTTATTTTCATATTCACGTATCGATTCAACAGGTACGTCTACTTCCTCATAGAGGGCGCTGTCGACCTCCTGGAGTGCGTGGAGATGAAGGTGACCTCCTTCAAGGAGAAGAAGACCTACACCCTGTACAATCCCTTCCAAATGGCCCCAATGCACAGGGGCAGGTCTCTGACCGTCGACCTGGGTAAGATCCTGAAGGACCGTTTGGATCCGGAGAAGTCAATGTCGGACATGAAGCTGAGAGGGCCTCAGTCCATGCGATTTTCCTTCAGTTCGGAGAGCCAGGACTACATGCCGAGCTCTGTGAAGCTGCGCAACTCGGACATCGAGGCCACAAAGAGGTTAGGCAGAAGGTTCAAGAAGACGGCGCATAAGCAGTCTTATGCTCGCATCTTGAGCGAACTGACGCCTGCGCAGAGGGTCAATTAGTAAGTTGTCTTCACCGATTTACCCGAAATTCTTAATCTGAAATAAAAAAAAGAAAAGAGCGGAAAAAAACAGTTATTTAAAATGAATTAAATCGTTTTCAAATTAACCACCCATTGCAGATATGTATTCGTTGTAAATTAGTTATGACAGAGATGTCACAAAATTTGAAGGAAGTGGAAAAACTCAATCAATATCCCCTTTTTGAATTGCTGAACTTATAGGCTTAGCAAATTAGCTTCAATAAATGGTGTGCCTGGAAATAATTGGTGGAGTTCGGGAAACTGTTTTGATCATTCTTTTAGGCCTCTAATAAGAGTAGTTTGAGCTTTGACCCAATTTCCCAGTGGAGAGTATATCGTGACGTTCGAAAAACATCGAAATTTTCGAACTATAATAGGGTTTTTTTGAATAGCCCCTAAACTGAGCAATTTATCAAAAACTTTGTGATATTCAAAAGTGTTAAGCATTAAATTCTGCTTCTAAAAAGTATTAGGACATTATATTTTGAGTAAGAAGTTTCATAGAATTCTATAAAACGTAAAATACCTATGAAAGTACGAACTTTCGAACGAAATTTCATAGAATAAGAGTTGTAGACCATCATATTGTGATAAAAACGTTACCCCACCCCTCCAAACTGTAATGTTAAATCGCGCAGTAGCTCATCCTGCTGGGGATGCTGATCATTTCATCGTAGCTTCTGTTGTTGAATTTGCTCAGCAGTCTCGTGGATAATGTTGGGGAGGACACTGAGCTTCTCATAATTTTGATTGTTCTAGCCTCTATGCGTACGAACATTTCTTTACTAGGACCTGGCAAAGGCCAGCAAGACGAACTTGTCTTTTTTCCCTTGCACTACAAGTTTTCATCTGTTTCGAAAAACAACATATTATTCCTTCATGCTTTTGATGACTGCGACACTTACTCAACTCTTTCTGTAAAGGTAAAATTAAATTCCTAAATACGTCTGAAATCAACACAAACCTGCTCAAACCTGCTCAAAGCAGCAGAATTGGTTAGCAAATCTAATGCCTCTGCCTATAGGGTCGACGAGGCAGGGAAGAATTGCATGGCAGTCCTTCATGAAAACTATTTCAAGCAATTAAATATATTGTGGTGCGAGATATTTGAAAAATTGTTAACCAAAACCTAATTCAATCCTGCCTCTGTGTCTCCAAATGAAGCAGCACATCGACAACACTTGCTAAAAACGTATGTTATATATTGCTCTTAGTAATGAGTTGTATTGTTAGTCAATAGTTTATGAGTCCCACATTTGTTATTGTAATTGATTCGGTTGATTTTCAACGTCTTCAGGAATTCCAGTTGTCCTTCACCATGAGGGAAAAATATGTTGTTTTCCGAAACAGAGAAGAACTTGTAGTACAAGGGAGAAAAGACAATCCATCGTCTTGCATGCCTTTGCCAGGCTCTAGTAAAAAAAATTGGTGCACATAAGGGCTGGAGCAGTCGAAATTACAAGAAGGTCAGTGTCCTCCTCAACAATAACCACACACTCATGGGACTGCTGAGCAACTTCAACACGATTAAATGATCAGAATCCTCAATAAGATGATCTACTGTGCGATTTCACATTGTGGATTGTAGGGAGCGGGTTACGTATTTATCACAATTTGATGCCTTAAAACTCTCATTCAATACCAGTTTGTTCTTAAGCTCGTAGTTCTAAAGATATTATACGTTTTATAATGAAAAAATGTGTTTTTCCGAAAAGTGTAATAATTTGCCATATTTCGATGTACGATTTCTATAAAATTTCTTGTTCAAATTACAACATCGTAATACTTTTTAGGAGCAGTATTTAATGCTGAACACTTTTGAGTACAACAATGTTTTTGATTAAGTGCTTAGTTTAGGAGCTATTCGAGAAAAACCTGAAACAGTTCGAAAACGTCACGACAAACGCACCATTGGGAAATTGGGGCAAAACTCAAAGTACTCTTATTAGAGGCCTAAAGAAATTATTAAAAGAGTATCCCGAACTCCACGAACTATTTCCAGGCAAAAGTCTGATTTGCTTGATCTATTAACACTGATAATTTTTCTTAACACAACAAGCTAAACCATAAATTGTGAAAAATCAATACGTACCTACATAAACTTTCAAGTTTCCTCTTTCACGAAGAATTTTCCCTGATACTGTGTGGGTTTCTTAGAGAAGACCTCAACCCCATGTCCATTTTTTTCAGTGTCAAACAATTTGAAAGTCGTATTTCAAGAGTTACTTGCGCAAGAGAAGTTCCTGTTACGAACCTAGAGACGTATTTCATAAGGGTAAGTATGCAGGTACTACAGATCTGGAATATATATATATATTCTTATGAAAAAGAGAGCTAAAATAATACAATAAATGTTGAAACAAAAAGTACCTGGAATAAAATCATGGAAACATAGGAAATGTCAAGCGTCACAAATTCTTGAATTCTCTGGAAATGAAATTTCGTTATTTTACTAAAGCATCCTTTATACTCTGCAGACCTACAGGCTGAAATTAATTTCATTTCTTGCAACTTAAAATCATATTGATATGAATTGTCACAACAAGGGTTAAGTGGTAGAACACCCATGGGTGAACTTCCCCTTGAGATTTCTGTTAAAGAAATAAAGGCCCTATTATTATTATTATAATTTTCATCACAAATTCTCACTATATTTTTTTCTAATTTAAGTCAATATCCCTAACCCATGTGGAGCAGTTTAGTTTCAAAGATATTCATATGAAATTTAGAGAAGCCTTGTACGAGTTTCTGTATCTTCCAGGTGGCCAAGATGGCGCGGCTAGCCACCTTCAACATAGGCGAACACTTGGACTCTCGCTTCTACGTTTCCAGGTCCAAGATAAAGCTGTTGGCTATCCCGCGCTACTGGCTGCTCTCGAGGGACAAACCCACATGGAACAACATCTCGATCTTCCTAAGAAGTCGCCTACCAACGAGGCAGCAGCTTTTCGACGAGTTCGCGAAGAAACGAGGTTGGTTGGAGTACCGCAAAGAGTGCTACTACGACATTGCTGGTCAATCTCGCAAATCCAACATCAATTCCATTCATAACGTGCCGTTGAGCATTCGGTTGAACGAGGATTTGGAGTTTTACGTGTGTTCCAGGCCTTTGCCCAAGAAAAAGGTGTCGTCGGTTAGGGACGTTGAAATGTTGAGTGAGATAAAGGAGGAAGAAAAGTAGTCGGTGTATCAATAAATCGAGGAAGTATCAATTAGGTGTTTTCATTCTGGAGTATTTTGAACGAGTTTCATGCTTTTTCTCAACATCAATACTGGTTTAGTTTAGTTTGAAATCGGTTAAAGTCCGCTGCGACCTTATGTTCTACTATTTGACAACAGTTCATGATAATATGCAATTGATCATAGCAAGATCAATAGTTTAAGCAGAGTCTTTAATTAAAATAGTTAAAAATTTGTTGAGACTGAAAAAACCTCCTACTCAGTGATGACAAGGAATACTTCTACAAGTTATAGTTATAGTTTAGGAGGGGTTATGCTTCACTGCGACCTTATGGTCTATTGTGCTTCTGAACAGCTCGCCCTAAGGAGTTTCTTCCTCCTCCCACCAGGATCTACACTCGTCAGTGTCCGATAAGCTCATTCTCATCAGATGCTTTCTGAGGAGACAATGCCCTGTAAAGAAGGTGTAGTTGGTTCTCACTGAGATCCAGATACCTAAGGACGCCCTCTTGATGAAAAAAAATAAGTTAATTCAAACGTCAAAATGTGAATTAGTAGTAGGCCAAAATCTCGATTAAAGCAGGGCGGGGTAGTTCGCTACGAAATCTTCGCGAACGGCCGCGTCCTGGGTAGACACAATTTTCCGAGGACTTTGGCAAGCAGGATCCCTACGGGAACGGCGTTTGAAGCCTACTCCACCGATTTACCGCCAGAATTAAACGCTTTGGACAGGTCGGGGTAGTTCGCGATGAAATCTTAGCGAACGGCCCCGTCCTGGGTCGACACAGTTCTTCGGGGACTTTGGCAAACAGGATCGCTACGAGGTCGGCGTTTGGGGCTTACTCTATCGATTGCCCACCAGAATTACACGCTATCCACAGGGCGAGGTAGTGCGCGATGAAATCTTAGCGAACGGCCCCGTCCTGGGTCGACATAGTTCTTCAGGGACTTTGGCAAACAGGATCTCAACGTGGACGGCCTTTGAGGCCTACTGTATGGAATTCCCTTTGGAATTACACGCTAAACCAGTGGTTCTTAACCTTTTTCGTTGGCGATCCGAAGTACGAATATATTTGAAAATCGCGATCCTCATCAAAATTTTCCTGTGACAGATACTGAAATGATATATTATGTGAAGTTTTACCACTTCCTTGAAGTAGTTTCTGGGAGTTAGGCCAACCCAATCCCTCTCGCGAGTCAAGGTTAAGAAAAGCTGCCCTAAACACAGGAAGGGGTAGTTCGCGATGAAATCTTAGCGAACGGCCCCGTCCTGGGTCAATATAGTTCTTCGGGGACTGGCAAACTGCATCTTAACAAGGACGGCGTTTGAGGCCTACTGTATCGATTCCTCGCCAAAATTACACTCTATTCTTAGAGAGGTGTAGTTCGTGATGGGATTTATTTCAGCTGAGCATGCAGGAAGAACCTATTCTCATAAATTAGCTTGAGATCGAGATTTATATCCAGATTGTAACTTTCTACTTATATGCTCAGTAAAGCGCAAGTCCTGGTCTATGGTCAGTCCCAAACTCTTGGCTCCACTGCAGAATTTTACCTCTTCTCCATTTACATGAGAAAAGTTCTTATATCTCTCTTCAAACTCATGACGTCTACCACCGAACACCACAACTGCATACTTCAGATTTTCACGAAAGACCCCGTCCTGGGTCGACACAGTTCTTCGGGGACTTTGATAAACTGGATCTCCACAAGGACGGCGTTTGAGTCCTACTCTATCGAATCCCCTTCGAAATTACACGTGGAGGACAGGGCGGGGTAGTTCGCGATGAAATCTTAGCGAACGGCCCCGTCCTGGGTCGACACAGTTTTACGTGGACTTTGACAAACAAGATCTCCACGAGGACGGCGTTCAAGTCCTACTTTATCGATTCCGCGCCAGAATTACACGCTATTCACAGGGAGGGGTAGTTCGCGATGGTATTTTCACGAACGGCCCCGCTCTGGGTCGACATAGTTCTTCGGGGATCTTCGGAATCTACTTTATCGAATCCCCCCCGGAATTATGGGCTGACTAAAGGGCGCGGTAGTTTGCGATGGGATTTTCACATTCTTGGGGAACTTTGACAAACAGGATCTTCACTTTTCCTTTTTTTTATTTCTCATAAAGAATTCTATTTTGTATTGGTACATTTGAAATTCACTGATTCACTTCTTCATTGAACCGCTTTCCAATTCAGATCACTGAGCAAAAATCACATTGCGTCAACCCTCGCCAGGACAATCGCAAAGCTTTGTTTTGATAAGACAGTCGTATCGCAATTTCCTTTTTTTATTCCTTAAATAGATTTCTCTTTCGTATTGTTAGATTTGCAATTCACATATTCATTTCATTGTACAGCTTTCCAAATAAGAGCACAGGGCAAAAATCACATTGCGTCAACACTCGCCAGGGCCATCGCAATGCTTTGTTTTAAATAGACAGTCGGATCCTCTCAGTCCCAGTTTCCTCTTTTTTATTTCTTGTATAGAATTGCCTTTCGTTGTGTGATATTTGCAATTTACGGATTCAGTTCTTCATTGAACAGCTTTCCAATTCAGAGCACTGGGCAAAAATCACATTGCGTCAACCCCCACCATGGCCATCGCAATGCTTTGTTTCAATTACACAGTCGAATTCTCTCCGTCCCAGATTCTCTCTTTTTATTTCTCATATAGAATTCTCTTTCGTATTGTTACATTTGCAATTCACGGATTCATTTCTTCATTGAACAGCTTTCCAATTCAGATCACCGGGTAAAAATTACATTGCGTCAACCCCCACCATGGCCATCGCAATGCTTTGTTTTAATTAGACAGTCGAATTCTCCCAGTCCCAGATTCCCTTTTTTCATTTCTCATATAAAATTTTCTTTCGTATTGTTACATTTGCAATTCACGGAATCATTTCTTCATTGAACAGCTCTTCAATTCAGATCACTGGGCAAAAATCACATTGCGTCAACCCCCACCATGGCCATCGCAATGCTTTGTTTTGATAACACAGTCGAATTCTCTCAGTCCCAGATTCCTTTTTTTCATTTCTCAAATAGAATCCTCTTTCGTATTGTTACATTTGCAATTCTTGGATTCATTTTTTCATTGAACAGCTTTCCAATTCAGATCACTGAGCAAAAATCACATTGCGTCAACCCCCACCATGGCCATCGCAATGCTTTGTTTCAATTGGACAGTCGGATTCTCTCAGTCCCAGATTCCCTTTTTTATTTCTCATATAAAATCCCCTTTCGTATTGTTACATTTGCAATTCACGGATTCATTTCTTCATTGAACCGCTTTCTAATTCAGATCACTGAGAAAAAATCACATTGCGTCAACCCCTACCATGGCCATCGCAATGCTTTGTTTCAATTAGACAGTCGGATTCTCTCAGTCCCAGATTCCGTTTTTTTTATTTCTCATATAGAATCCTCTTTCGTATTGTTACATTTGCAATTCACGGATTCATTTCTTCAATGAACAGCTTTCCAATTCGGATCACTGGGTAAAAATCACATTGCGTCAACCCGCACCATGGCCATCGCAATGCTTTGTCTCAATTAGACAGTCTTATTATCTCAGTCCCAGATTCCCTTTTCTTATTTCTTATATAGAATCCTTTTTCGTATTGTTACATTTGCAATTCACGGATTCATTTCCTCAATGAACAGCTTTCCAATTTAGATCATGGGGCAAAAATCACATTGCGCTAGGCCAATCGCAATACTTTGTGTTGATTAGACAGTCGGATTCTCTCAGTCGCAGTTTCCCTTCCTTCATTTTTTATATAGAATTCTATTTCGTATTGTTACAATTGCAATTCACGGCATTTGCATTTATTGTTCGGCGACTTTAACACACAGGATCTCCACGAAGACAGCGTTTCGGAATTACACGCTGAACCAATGGTTCATAACCTTTTCCGCTGGAGATCCGAAGTACGAATATATTTGAAGTTCGCGACCCTCATCAAAATTTTCAATTCATTTTCCTGTGACAGATACTAGAATGACATATAATATAAAATTTTAACACTTTCTTGAAGTCATTTCTGGGAGTTCTGCCACCTAACCCAATACCTCTCGCGACCCGAGGTTGAGAAACGCTGCACTGAACACAGGGAGGGGTAGTTCGCGATGGAATCTTAGCGAACGGCCCCGTCCTGGTTCGACACAGTTTTCCAGGGACTTTGACAAACAAGATTTCCATGAGGATGGCGTTTGTGGCTTACTCTATCGATTCCTCGCCAAAATTACACTCTATTTACAGGGCGGGGTAGTTCGCGATGAAATAGTAGCGAACGGCCCCGTCCTGAGTCAACATAGTTCTTCGGGGACTTTGACAAGAAGGATTTCCACAAGGTCGACGTTCAAGGCTTACTCTATCGATACCCCGTCAGAAATACACGCTTTTGGCAGGGAGTGGTAGTTCGCGATGAAATTATCATGAGCTTTATTGGGGATCACACAATTACGGTTCTAGGACTGCGCTGTACGTGTTTCGCGTTTGGGTTTTTCTGAGACTGTTTCATTACTGACCTGTTTAGCGTTCGGGTTTTTACGAATTATCCTGGGATAGTCCGAGAACAGTCCGAAAGCTGTCCTCGATCTTGGCAGGTACTGTTCCCGATGAGATCTTAACGAACGGCCCCGTCCTGGGTCGCCACAAATTTTCGGGGACTTACACAAACTGGATCTCTACAAGGACGGCGTTTGAGGCCTACTGTATCGATTACCTGCCAGAATTACACGCTATTCACAGGGAGGGGTAGTTCGCGAAAAGATTTGCACGAACGGCCCCGTCCTGGGTCGAAACAGTTCTACGAGGACTTTGGCAAACAGGATCTCTACAAGGACGGTGTTTGAGGCCTACTCTATCGAATCCCATTCGGAATTACACGCTATTCACTGGGAGGGGTAGTTCACGATGGGATTTTTACGTTCTTCGGGAACTTTGGAAAACAGGATCTTTACTTTTTTCCTTTTTTATTTATTTTATAGAATTCTATTTAACATTGTTACATTTGCAATTCACGGAGCTCTCCAATTCAGAGCACTTGGCAAAAACCACATTGCGTCAACATTCGCCAGGGCCATCGCAATGCTTCGTTTTAATTAGACAGTCGGATTCTCTCAGTCCCAGTTTCCTTTTTTTTATTTCTTATATAGAATTATCTTTCATATTGTTACATTCGTAATTCACGGATTCTTTTCTTCATTGAACAGCTTTCCAATTCAGAGCACTGGGCAAAAATCACATTGCGTCAACCCCCACCATGGCCATCGCAATGCTTTGTTTCAATTAGACAGTCGTATTCTCTCAGTCCCAGTTTCCTTTTTTTCTATTCCTTGTATAGAAGTTTCTTTCGTATAGTTACATTTGCAATTCACGGATTTATTTCTTCATTGAACAGCTTTCCATATCAGATCACTGGGTGAAAATCACACGTCAACTCCCACCATGGCCATCGCAATGCTTTGTTTCAATTAGACAGTCGTGTTCTCTCAGTCCCAGGTTCCCTTTTTTTATTTCTTATATAGAATTATCTTTCATATTGTTACATTTGTAATTCACGGATTTTTTTCTTCATTGAACAGCTTTCCAATTCAGATCACTGAGCAAAATTCACATTGCGTCAACCCCCACTATGGCCATCGCAATGCTTTGTTTCAATTACACAGTCGAATTCTCTCCGTCCCAGATTCTCTCTTTTTATTTCTCATATAGAATTCTCTTTCGTATTGTTACATTTGCAATTCACGGATTCATTTCTTCATTGAACAGCTTTCCAATTCAGATCACTGAGCAAAAATCACATTGCATCAACCCCCACCATGGCCATCGCAATGCTTTGTTTCAATTAGACAGTCGTATTCTCTCAGTCCCAGTTTCCTATTTTTTTATTCTTTGTATAGAATTTTCTTTCGTATAGTTACATTTGCAATTCACGGATTTATTTCTTTATGAAGAAAGCTGTTCAATGGAACAGCTTTCCAATTTAGATCACTGGGTGCAAATCACATTGCGTCAACCCCCACCATGGCCATCGCAATGCTTTGTTTCAATTAGACAGTCGTGTTCTCTCAGTCCCAGGTTCCCTTTTTTATTTCTTATAAAGAATTATCTTTCATATTGTTACATTTGTAATTCACGGATTTTTTTCTTCATTGAACAGCTTTCCAATTCAGATCACTGGGCAAAAATCACATTGCGTCAACCCCCACCATGGCCATCGCAATGCTTTGTTTCAATTAGACAGTCGTATTCTCCCAGTCCCAGTTTCCTTTTTTTATTTCTCATATAGAATTTTCTTACGTATTGTTACATTTGCAATTCACGGATTCATTTCTCCATTGAACAGCTTTCCAATTCAGATCACTGAGCAAAAATCACATTGCGTCAACCCCCACTATGGCCATCGCAATGCTTTGTTTCAATTAGACAGTCGTATTCTCTCAGTCCCAGTTTCCTTTTTTTTATTTCTTGTATGGAATTTTCTTTCGTATAGTAACATTTGCAATTCACGGATTTATTTCTTCATTGAACAGCTTTCCAATTCAGATCACTGGGTGAAAATCACATTGCGTCAACCCTCACCATGGCCATCGCAATGCTTTGTTTCAATTAGACAGTCGTATTCTCTCAGTCCCAGTTTCCTTTTTTTTATTTCTTGTATAGAATTTTCTTTCGTATAGTAACATTCGCAATTCACGGATTTATTTCCTCATTGAACAGCTTTCCAATTCAGAACACTGGGTGAAAATCACATTGCGTCAACCCCCACCATGGCCATCGCAATGCTTTGTTTCAATTAGACAGTCGTGTTCTCTCAGTCCCAGATTTCTTTTTTTTATATCTCATATAGAATCCTCTTTCGTTGTGTGACATTTGCAATTCACGGATTCATTTCTCCATTAAACAACTTCCCAGTTCAGATCATGGGGCATAATTTACATTGCGTCAAAACCTGCCAGGGCCATCGCAATGCTTTGTTTCAATTAGACGGTCGAATTCTCTCAGTCGCAATCTCCCATTTTCGACTTCTTATATAGAATTCTTTTTCGTATTGTTACATTTGCAATTCACGGATTCATTTCTTTATTGAACAGTTTTCCAATTTACACACAATTTTTGGGCGACTTAGACAAACAGGATCACTATGAGGTTGGCGTTCGGGGCTCACTTTATCGATTCCCCGCCAGAATTACACGCTATGGGCAGAGCTGGGTAGTTCGCGATGAAATCTTAGCGAACGGCCCCGTCCTGGGTCGACACAGTTTTTCGGCGACTTTGGCAAACAGGATCTCTATGTGGATCTACTCTATCGAATCCCCTTCAGAATCACACGCTATTCCTTAGCGAACGGTCCCGTCCTGGGTCGACACAGTTTTCCAGGGACTTTGACAAACAAGAAATTACACGCTATTAACAAGGCGGGGTAGTTCGCGATGAAATATTAGCGACACAGTTTTCCGGGGACTTTGGCGAACATGTGACACACGAACATGTGATCCCAATCACATTGCGTCAACATTAGCCAGGGCCATCGCAATACTTTGTTTTAATTTGACAGTCGGTTTCTCTGAGTTCGTATTGAATCTTTTTTTTTTATTTCTTATATAGATTTCTATTTCGTATTGTTACATTTGCAATTCCGGGAGCTCTGCAATTCAGAGCACTGGAAAAAATTATATTGCGTCAACACCCGCTAGGCCAATCGCAATACTTTGTTTTAATTAGACAGTCGGATTTTCTCAGCCGCAGTTTCCCTTTCTTCATTTTTTATATAGAATTCTATTTCGTATTGTTACAATTGCAATTCACGGTATTTGCATTTATTGTTCGGCGACTTTAACACACATATCTCCACGAAGACAGCGCATAGGGGCTACTCTATCGAATCCCCTTCGGAATTACACGCTGAACCAGTGTTTCATAACCTTTTCCGCTGGAGATCCGAAGTACGAGTATATTTGAAGTTCGCGACCTTCATCAAAATTTTCAATTAATTTTCCTGTGACAGATACTAGAATGATATATAATGTAAAGTTTTACCACTTCCTTGAAGACATTTCTGGGAGTTCTGCCACCTAACCCAATACCTCTCGCGACCCGAGGTTGAGAAACGCTGCACTGAACACAGGGAGGGGTAGTTCGCGATGGAATCTTAGCGAACGGCCCCGTCCTGGTTCGACACAATTTTCCGGGGACTTTGACAAACAAGATTTCCACGAGGATGGCGTTTGAGGCCTATTCCATCGAATTCCCATCGGAATTACACGCTAAAGACAGGGGGGATAATTTTCGATGAAATCTCAGCGAACGGCCCCGTCCTGGGTCGACAGAGTTTTCCGAAGACTTCAACGAACAAGATCTCCACGAGGACGGAGTTTGTGGCCTACTCTATCGATTCCTCGCCAAAATTACACTGTATTTACAGGGCGGGGTAGTTCGCGATGAAATAGTAGCGGACGGGTCCGTCCTGAGTCGACATAGTTCTTCGGAAACTTTGACAAAAAGGATCTCCACAAGGACGACGTTTAAGGCTTACTCCATCGATACCCCGTTAGAAATAAACGCTTTTGGCAGAGGGTGGTAGTTCGCGATGAGATTATCATGAGCTTTATTGCGGATCACACAATTACAGTTCTAGGACTGCGCTGTACGTGTTCCGCGTTTGGGTTTTTTTGAGACTGTTTCATTACTGACCTGTTTAGCGTTCGGGTTTTCACGAATTATCCTGGGATAGTCCCAGAACAGTCCGAAAGCTGTCTCCGATCCTGGCACGTACTGTTCCCGATGAGATCTTAACGAACGGCCCCGTCCTGGGTCGCCACAGTTTTTCGGGGACTTTGGCAAACTGGATCTCTACAAGGACGGTGTTTGAGGCCTACTGTATCGATTACCTGCCAGAATTACACGCTACTCATAGGGAGGGGTAGTTCGCGAAAAGATTTGCACGAACAGCCCCGTCCTGGGTCGAAACAGTTCTACGAGGACTTTGGCGAACAGGATCTCCACAAGGACGGTGCTTGAGGCCTACTCTATCGAATCCCATTCGGAATTACACGCTATTCACTGGGAGGGGTAGTTCACGATGGGACTTTTACGTCGGGAACTTTGGCACACCGGATCTTTACTATTTTCCTTTTTTATTTATTTTATAGAATTCTATTTAACATTGTTACATTTGCAATTCACGGAGCTCTCCAATTCAGATCACTGAGCAAAAATCACATTGCGTCAACCCCCACAATGTCAATCGCAATGCTTTGTTTCAATTGGACAGTCGGATTCTTTCAGTCCCAGATTCCCTTTTTTTATTTCTCATACAGAATCCTCTTTCGTATTGTTACATTTGCAATTCATGGATTCATTTCTTCATTGAACAGCTTTCCAATTCAGATCCCTGGGTAAAAATCACATTGCGTCAACCCCGACCATGGCCGTCGCAATGCTTTGTTTTAATTGGACAGTCGGATTCTCTCAGTCCCAGATTCCCTTTTTTTATTTCTCATATAGAATCCTCTTTCGTATTGTTACATTTGCAATTCACGGATTCATTTTTTCATTGAACAGCTTCCCAATTCTAATCACTAGGTGATAATCACCATGCGTCAACCCCCACCATGGCCATCGCAATGCTTTGTTCCAATTGGACAATCGGATTTTCTCAGTCCCAGATTTCTTTTTTTTTTTTCTTGTATAGAATTCTCTTTCGTTTTGTTACATTTGCAATTCACGGATTCATTTCTTCATTGAACAGCTTTCCAATTCAGATCACTGGGTAAAAATCACACTGCGTCAATCCCCACCATGGCCATCGCAATGCTTTGTTTTAATTAGACAGTCGGATCCTCTCAGTCCCAGTGTCCTTTTTTTATATCTTGTGAAGAATTTTCTTTCGTTATGTGACATTTGCAATTCACGGATTCATTTCTTCATTAAACAACTTTCCAGTTCAGATCATGGGGAAAAAGTCACATTGCGTCAACACCTACCAGGGCTATCGCAATGCTTTGTTTCAATTAGACAGTCGGATTCTCTCAATACCAATCTCCCATTTTTGATTTCTTATATAGAATTTTTTTTCGTATTGTTACATTTGCAATTCACGGATTCATTTCTTCATTGAACAGTTTCCCAATTCACACACAATTTTTGGGCGACTTAGACAAACAGGATCACTATGAATTCGGCGTTCCTGGCTCACTATATCGATTCCCCGCCAGAATTACACGCTATGGACAGAGCGGGGTAGTTCACGATGAAATCTTAGCGAACGGCCCCGTCTTGGGTCGACGTAGTTCTTCGGGGACTTTGGCAAACAGGATCTCAATGTGGACTCTACTCTATTGAATCCTTTCAGAATGACACGCTATTCCTTAGCGAACGGTCCCCTCCTGGGTCGACACAGTTTTCCGGGGACTTTGACAAACAAGAAATTACACGCTATTTACAGGGCGGGGTAGTTCGCGATGAAATATCAGCGACACAGTTTTCCGGGGATCTTGGCGAACAACATCTCCACAAGGACGGTGTTTGAGGCCTACTCTATCGAATCCCAATCACATTGCGTCAACATTAGCCAGGGCCATCGCAATACTTTGTTTTAATTTGACAGTCGGATTCTCTGAGTTCGTATTGAACCTTTTTTTATATTTCTTATATAGATTTCTATTTCGTATTGTTACATTTGCAATACAGAGCACTGGGCAAAAATTATATTGCGTCTACACCCGCTAGGCCAATCGCAATACTTTGTTTTGATTAGTCGCAGTTTCCCTTTCTTCATTTTTTGTATAGAATTCTATTTCGTATTGTTACAATTGCAATTCACGGTATTTCCATTTATTGTTCGGCGACTTTAACACACAGTATCTCCACGAAGTAAGCGTTTCGGAATTACACGCTGAACCAGTGGTTCATAACCTTTTCCGCTGGAGATCCGAAGTACGAATATATTTGAAGTTCGCGACACTCTTAAAAATTTTCAATTCATTTTCCTGTGACAGATACTAGAATGATATATAATGTGAAGCTTTACCACTTTCTTGATGTAATTTCTGGGAGTTCTGCCACCTAACCCAATACCTCTCGCGACCCGAGGTTAAGAAACGCTGCACTGAACACAGGGAGGGGTAGTTCGCGATGGAATCTTAGCGAACGGCCCCGTCATGGTTCGACACAGTTTTCCGGGGACTTTGACAAACAAGATTTCCACGAGGATGGCGTTGGGGGCCTATTCCATCGAATTGCCTTCGGAATTACACGCTAAAGACAGGGGGGGATAATTTTCGATGAAATCTCAGCGAACGGCCCCGTCCTGGGTCGACAGAGTTTTCCGGAGACTTTAACAAACAAGATCTCCACGAGGACGGAGTTTTTGGCCTACTCTATCGATTCCTCGCCAAAATTACACGCTATTTACAGGGCGGGGTATTTCGCGATGAAATAGTAGCGAACGGCCCCGTCCTGAGTCGACATAGTTCTTCCGGGACTTTAACAAAAAGGATCTGAACAAGGACGATGTTCAAGGCTTACTCTATCGATACCCCGACAGAAATACACGCTTTTGGCAAGGAGTGGTAGTTCGCGATGAGATTATCATGAGCTTTATTGCGGATCACTTATTTACAGTTCTAGGACTGCGCTGTACGTGTTTCGCGTTTGGGTTTTTTTTGAGACTGTTTCATCACTGACCTGTTTAGCGTTCGGGGTTTTACTAATTATAGTCCGAGAACAGTCCGAAAGCTTATCCCGATCCTGGCACGTACTGTTCCCGATGAGATCTTAACGAACGGCCCCGTCCTGGGTCGAAACAGTTCTACGAGGACTTTGGCGAACAGGATCTCCACAAGGACGGTGTTTAAGGCCTACTCTATCGAATCAAATTCGGAATTACACGCTATTCACTGGGAGGGGTAGTTCACGATGGGATTTTTACGTTCTTCGAGAACTTTAGCAAACAGGATCTTTACTTTTTTCCTTTTTCATTTATTTTATAGAATTCTACTTAACATTTTTGCATTTGCAATTCACGGAGCTCTCCAATTCAGAGCACTTGGCAAAAATCACATTGCGTCAACATCCGCTAGGGCCATCGCAATGCTTTGTTTTAATTAGACAGTCGGATTCTCTCAGTCCCAGTTTCGTTCTTTTTATTTCTTATATAGAATTCTCTTTCGTATTGTTACATTTGCAATTCACGGATTCATTTCTTCATTGAACAGCTTTCCAATTCAGAGCACTAGGCAAAAATCACATTGCGTCAACACCTGCCAGAGCCATCGCAATGCTTTGTTTTAATTAGACAGTCGGATTCTCTCAGTCCCCGTTTCCTCTTTTTTATTTATTGTATAGAATTGTCTCCCGTTGTGTGATATTTGCAATTTAAGAATTCAGTTCTTCATTGAACAGCTTTCCAATTCAGAGCACTGGGCAAAAATCACATTGCGTCAACCCCCACCATGGCCATCGCAATGCTTTGTTTCAATTAGACAGTCGGATTCTCTCAGTCCCAGATTCCCTTTTTTATTTCTCATATAGAATCCTCTTTCGTATTGTTACATTTGCAATTCACGGATTCAATTATTCATTGAACAGGTTTCCAATTCAGATTACTGGGTAAAAATTACATTGCGTCAACCCCCACCATGGCCATCGCAATGCTTTGTTTCAATTGGACAGTCGGATTCTCTCAGTCCCAGTTTTCTTTTTTTTATTTCTTGTATAGAATTCTCTTTCGTATTGTTACATTTGCAATTCACGGATTCATTTCTTCATTGAACAGGTTTCCAATTCGGATTACTGGGTAAAAATTACATTGCGTCAACCCCCACCATGGCCATCGCAATGCATTGTTCGAATTAGACAGTCGGATTCTCTCAGTCCCAGTTTCCTCTTTTTTATTTATTGTATAGAATTGTCTCCCGTTGTGTGATATTTGCAATTTAAGGATTCAGTTCTTCATTGAACAGCTTTCCAATTCAGAGCACTGGGCAAAAATCACATTGCGTCAACCCTCACCATGGCCATCGCAATGCTTTATTTCAATTAGACAGTCGTATTGTCTCAGTCCCAGATTCCCTTTTTTTATTTCTCATATAGAATCTTCTTTCGTATTGTTACATTTGCAATTCACGGATTCATTTCTTCAATGAACAGCTTTCCAATTCAGATCACTGGGTAAAAATCACATTGCGTTAACATCCTCCAGGGCCATCGCAATGCTTTGTTTCAGTTGGACAGTCAGATTCTCTCAGTCCCAGTTTTCTTTTTTTCATTTCTTGTATAGAATTCTCTTTCGCATTGTTCCATTTGCAATTCACGGATTCATTTTTTCATTTAACAGCTTTCCATTTCAGAAGACTGGGTAAAAATCACATTGCGTCAACCCGCACCGTGGCCATCGCAATGCTTCGTTTTAATTAGACAGTCGGATCCTCTCAGTCCCAGTGTCCTTTTTTTTATATCTTGTAATGAATCTTCTTTCGTTGTGTGACATTTGCAATTCACGGATTCATTTCTTCATTAAACAACTTTCCAGTTGAGATCATGGGGCAAAAATCACATTGCATCAACCCCGGCTAGGGCCATCGCAATGCTTTGTTTCAATTAGACAGTCGGATTCTCTCAGTCCCAATCTCCCATTTTTGATTTCTTATATAGATATCTTTTTTGTATTGTTACATTTGCAATTCACGAATTCATTTCTTCATTGAACAGTTTTCCACATTCACAAGCAATTTTTGGGCGACTTAGACAAACAGGATCACTATGAGGTTGGCGTTCTGGGCTCACTTTATCGATTCCCCGCCTTTTACACGCTATGGACAGAGCGGGGTAGTTCGCGATGAAATCTTAGCGAACGGCCCCGTCTTGGGTCGATATAGTTCTTCGGGGACTTTGGCAAACAGGATCTCAATGAGGACTCTACTCTATCGAATCCCCTTCAGAATAACACTCTATTCCTTAGCGAACGGTCCCGTCCTGGGTCGACACAGTTTTCCAGGGACTTTGACAAACAAGAAATTACACGTTACAGGGCGGGGTATTTCGCGATGAAATATCAGCGACACAGTTTTCCGGGAACTTTGGCGAATAGGATCTCCTCAAAGACGGTGTTTGAGGCCTACTCTATCGAATCTCAATCACATTGCGTCAACACTCACCAGGGCCATCGCAATACTTTGTTTTAATTTGACAGTCGGATTCTTTGAGTTCGTATTGAACCTTTTTTTTTTATTTTTTATATAGATTTCTATTTCGTATTGTTACATTCGTAATTCACGGAGCTCTGCAATTCAGAGCACTGGGCAAAAATTATATTGCGTCAACACCCGCTAGGCCAATCGGAATACTTTATTTTGATTAGACAGTCGGATTCTCTCAGTCGCAGTTTCACTTTCTTCATTTTTTATAAAGAATTCTATTTCGTATTGTTACAATTGCAATTCACGGCATTGGCATTTATTTTTCGGCGACTTTAATACACAGGATCTCCACGAAGACAGCGTTTCGGAATTACACGCTGAACCAGTGGTTCATAACCTTTACCGCTGGAGATCCGAAGTACGAATATATTTGAAGTTCGCGACCCTCTTAAAAATTTTCAATTAATTTTCCTGTGACAGATACTAGAATGATATATAATGTAAAGTTTTACCATTTCCTTGAAGTCATTTCTGGGAGTTCTGCCACCTAACCCAATACCTCTTGCGACCCGAGGTTAAGAAACGCTGCACTGAACACAGGGAGGGGTAGTTCGTGATGGAATCTTAGCGAACGGCCCCGTCCTGGTTCGACACAGTTTTCCGGGGACTTTGACAAACAAGATTTCCACGAGGATGGCGTTTGAGGCCTATTCCATCGAATTCCCATCGGAATCACACGCTAAAGAAAGGAGGGGATAATTTTCGATGAAATCTCAGCGAACGGCCCCGTCCTGGGTCGACAGAGTTTTCCGGAGACTTTAACGAACAAGATCTCCACGAGGACGGAGTCTTTGGCCTACTCTATCGATTCCTCGCCAGAATTACACGCTATTTACAGGGCGGGGTAGTTCGCGATGAAATAGTAGCGAACGGCCCCGTCCTGAGTCGACATAGTTCTTCGGGGACTTTGACAAGAAGGATCTCCACAAGGACGACGTTTAAGGCTTACTCCATCGATACCCCGTTAGAAATAAACGCTTTTGGCGGAGAGTGGTAGTTCGCGATGAGATTATCATGAGCTTTATTGCGGATCACACAATTACAGTTCTAGGACTGCGCTGTACGTGTTTCGCGTTTGGATTTTTTTGAGACTGTTTCATTACAGATCTGTTTAGCGTTCGGGTTTTTACGAATTATCCTAGGATAGTCCGAGAACAGCCCGAAAGCTGTCCCCGTTCCTGGCACGTACTGTTCCCGATGAGATCTTAACGAACGGCCCCGTCCTGGGTTGCCACAGTTTTTCGGGGACTTTGGCAAACTGGATGTCTACAAGGACGGCGTTTGAGGCCTACTGTATCGATTACCTGCCAGAATTACACGCTACTCACAGGGAGGGGTAGTTCGCGAAATGATTTGCACGAACGGCCCCGTCCTGGGTCGAAACAGTTCTACGAGGACTTTGGCGAACAGGATCTCCACAAGGACGGTGTTTGAGGCCTACTCTATCGAATCCCATTCGTAATTACTTGCTATTCACTGGGAGGGGTAGTTCAAAATGGGATTTTTACGTTCTTCGGGAACTTTGACAAACAGGATCTTAACTTTTTTCCTTTTTTATTTATTTAATTGAATTCTATTTAACATTGTTACATTTGCAATTCACGGAGCTCTACAATTCAGAGCACTTGGCGAAAATCACATTGCGTCAACCCCCACCATGGCCATCGCAATGCTTTGTTTTAATTAGACAGTCGGATTCTCTCAGTCCCAGTTTCCTCTTTTTTATTTTTTGTATGGAATTGTCTTTCGTTGTGTGATATTTACAATTTACGGATTCAGTTCCCCATTGAACAGCTTTCTAATTCAGATCACTGGGTAATAATCACATTGCGTTAACACCCTCCAGGGCCATCGCAATGCTTTGTTTTGATTAGAAAGTCGGATTCTCTCAGTCCCAGTTCCTTTTTTTTTAATTTTTTGTATAGAATTCTCTTTCGTATTGTTACATTTGCAATTCACGGATTCATTTCTTCATTGAACAGTTTTCCAGTTCAGATCACAAGGTAAAAATCACATTGCGTCAACCCCCAACATGGCCATCGCAATGCTTTCTTTTAATCAGACAGTCGGATTCTCTCAGTCCCATTTTTCTTTTTTTTATTTCTTGTATAGGATTTTCGTTCGTATAGTTACATTTGCAATTCACGGATTCATTTCTTCATTGAACAGCTTTCCAATTCAGATCACATTGCGTCAACCCCCACCATGGCCATCGCAATGCTTTGTTTCAATTAGACAGTCGGATTCTCTCAGCCCCAGTTTCCTTTTTTTTATTCCTTGTATAGAATTTTCTTTCGTATAGTTACATTGGCAATTCACGGATTCATTTCTTCATTGAACAGCTTTCCAATTCAGATCACTGGGTAAGAATCACATTGCGTTAACACCCTCCAGGGCCATCGCAATGCTTTGTTTTGATTAGAAAGTCGGATTCTTTCAGTCCCAGTCCCTTTTTTTTAAATTTTTTGTATAGAATTCTCTTTCGTATTGTTACATTTGCAATTCACGGATTCATTTCTTCATTGAACAGCTTTCCAGTTCAGATCACAAGGTAAAAATCACATTGCGTCAACCGCCAACATCGCCATCGCAATGCTTTCTTTTAGTCAGACAGTCGGATTCTCTCAGTCCCAGTTTTCTTTTTTTTATTTCTTGTATAGGATTTTCGTTCGTATAGTTACATTTGCAATTCACGGATTCATTTCATTATTGAACAGTTTTCCAATTCACACACAATTTTTGGGCGACTTAGACAAACAGGATCACTATGAGGTCGGCTTTCGGGGCTCACTTTATCGATTCCCCGCCAGAATTACACGCTATGGACAGAGCGGAGTAGTTCGCGATGGAATCTTAGCGAACGGCCCCGTCCTGGTTCGACACAGTTTTCCGGGGACTTTTACAAACAAGATTTCCACGAGGATGGCGTTTGAGGCCTATCCCATTGAATTCCCTTCGGAATTACACGCTAAAGACAGCGAACGGCGAACGGCCCCGTCCTGGGTCGACAGAGTTTTCCGGAGACTTTAACGAACAAGATCTCCACGAGGACGGAGTTTTTGGCCTACTCTATCGATTCCTCGCCAAAATTACAAGCTATTTACAGGGCCGGGTAGTTCGCGATGAAATAGTAGCGAACGGCCCCGTCTTGAGTCGACATAGTTCATCCGGGACTTTGACAAGAAGGATCTCCACAAGGACGACGTTTAAGGCTTACTCTTTCGATACCCTGTCAGAAATAAACGCTTTTGGCAGGGAGTGGTAGTTCGCGATGAGATTATCATGAGCTTCATTGGGAATCACACAATTAAAGTTCTAGGACTGCGCTGTACGTGTTTCGCTTTTGGGTTTTTTTGAGACTGTTTCATTACTGACCTGTTTAGCGTTCGGGTTTTTACGAATCATCCTGGGATAGTCCGAGAACAGTCCGAAAGCTGTCCCCGATTCTGGCACGTACTGTTCCCGATGGGATCTTAACGAACGGCCCCGTCCTGGGTCGCCACAGTTTTTCGGGGACTTTGGCAAACTGGATCTCCACAAGGACGGTGTTTGAAGCCTACTCTATCGAATCCCATTCGGAATTACAGGCTATTCACTGGGAGGGGTAGTTCACGATGGGATTTTTACGTTCTTCGGAAACTTTGGCAAACAGGATCTTTTTTACTTTCCTTCTTGATTTATTTTATAGAATTCTATTTAACATTGTTTCATTTGCAATTCACGGAGCTCTCCAATTCAGAGCACTTGGCAAAAATCACATTGCGTCAACATCCGCCAGGGCCATCGCAATGCTTCGTTTTAATTAGACAGTCGGATTCTCTCAGTCCCAGTTTCCCTTTTTTCATTTCTTATATAAAATTCTCTTTCATATTGTTACATTTGTAATTCACGGATTCTTTTCTTCATTGAACAGCTTTCCAATTCAGAGTACTGGGCAAAAATCACATTGCGTCAACTCCTGCCAGGGCCATCGCAATGCTTTGTTTTAGTTAGACAGTCGGATTCTCGCAGTCCCAGTTTCCTCTTATTTATTTCTTGTATAGAATTGTCTTTCGTTGTGTGATATTTACAATTTACGGATTCAGTTCTTCATTGAACAGCTTTCCAATTCAGAGCACTGGGCAAAAATGACATTGCGTCAGCCCCCACCATGGCCATCGCAATGCTTTGTTTCAATTAGACAGTCGGATTCTCTCAATTCCATATTCCCTTTTTCTATTTCTCATATAGAATCCTCTTTCGTATTGTTACATTTGCAATTCACGGATTCATTTCTTCAATGAACAGCTTTTCAATTAAGTTCACTGGGTAAAAATCACATTGTCTTAACATCCTCCAGGGCCATCGCAATGCTTTGTTTCAATTGGACAGTCGGATTCTCTCAGTCCCAGTTTTCTTTTTTTTATTTCTCATATAGAATCCTCTTTCGTATTGTTACATTTGCAATTCACGGATTCATTTCTTCAATGAACAGCTTTTCAATTAAGTTCACTGGGTTAAAATCACATCGCCTTAACACCCTCCAGGGCAACCGCAATGCTTTGTTTCAATTGGACAGTCGGATGCAATTCACGGATTCATTTCTTCAATGAACAGCTTTCCAATTCAGATCACTGGAGAAAAATCACATTGCGTCAACCCCCACCATGGCCATCGCAATGCTTTGTTTCAATTAGACAGTCGGATTCTCTCAGTCCCAGTTTTCTTTTTTTCATTTCTTATATAGAATCCTCTTTCGTATTGTCACATTTGCAATTCACGGATTCATTTCTTCATTGAACAGCTTTCCAATTCAGATCACTGGGTAAAAATCCCATTGCGTCAACCTCCACCATGGCCATCGCAATGCTTTGTTTTAATTAGACAGTCGGATTCTCTCAGTCCCAGATTCCCTTTTTTTATTCCTCATTTAGAATCCTCTTTCGTATTGTTATATTTGCAATTCACGGATTCATTTCTTCATTGAACATTTTTCCAATTCAGATCACTGTGCAAAATCCACATTGCGTCATTCCCCACCATGGCCATCGCAATGCTTTGTTTTAATTAGACAGTCGGATTCTCTCAGTCCCAGATTCCCTTTTTTTATTCCTCATTTAGAATCCTCTTTCGTATTGTTACATTTGCAATTCACGGATTCATTTCTTCATTGAACAGCTTTCCAATTCAGATCACTGGGTAAAAATCACATTGCCTTAACACCCTCCAGGGCCATCGCAATGCTTTGTTTCAATTGGACAACCAGTTCTCTCAGTCCCAGTTTTCTTGTTTCTATTTCTTATATAGAATTCTCTTTCGTTTTGTTACATTTGCAATTCACGGATTCATTTTTTCATTGAACAGCTTTTCAATTCAGATCACTGGCAAAAAATCACATTGCGTCAACCCCCACCGTGGCCATCGCAATGCTTTGTTTTAATTAGACAGTCGGATTCTCTCAGTCCCAGTTTCCTTTTTTTTTTTTCTTGCATAGAATTCTCTTTCGTATTGTTACATTTGCAATTCACGGATTCATTTTTTCATTGAACAGCTTTTCAATTCAGATCACTGGGTAAAAATCACATTGCGTCAACCCCCACCGTGGCCATCGCAATGCTTTGTTTTAATTAAACAGTCGGATTCTCTCAGTCCCAGTTTCCTTTCTTTTATTTCTTGTATGGAATTTTCTTTCGTATAGGTACATTTGCAATTCACAGATTCATTTCTTCATTCAACAGCTTTCCAATTCAGATCACTGAGCAAAAATCACATTGCGTCAACCCCCACCATGGCCATCGCAATGCTTTGTTTTTATTAGACAGTCGGATTCTCTCAGTCCTAGATTCCCTTTTTTTATTCCTCATTTAGAATCCTCTTTCGTATTGTTATATTTGCAATTCACGGATTCATTTCTTCATTGAACAGCTTTCCAATCCAGATCACTGAGCAAAAATCACTTTGCGTCTACCCCCACCATGGCCATATTTGAGACGGGCTAAAGTCTTGCTTAAGTCATGAATATTCGCTCCTCAAAATAGTCATAACTTATGAGGCACTTAAACTGCGGCGCAAGAGAAACAACGTCTCAACCTAACTTCAAATCTAAGTTGGACGTAAGTCAGACTCATATTTGTCGGTGCAAGTGGGCATTTGACACACAGGATCTCAACGAGGACGGCGTTTGAGGCCTACTCCATCGAAACCCCTTCGGAGTTACACGTTAAGGACAGAGCGGGGTAGTTCGCGATGAAATCTTAGCGAACGGCCCCGTCCTGGGTCGACACAGTTTTTCGGCGACTTTGGCAAACTGGATCTCCACGAGGACGGCGTTTGAGGCCTACTCTATCGACGGTTGCTTCGGACTATAAACTCTCTCTAACTATAACTATAGAGTTTGTTTCTGGTGAATTCAGATTGATAATTTTCGATGGCACGACTTAACAGATGTCACCAACGCTGTTTTTTTGACAGATGTAACCGAAGGAACTTTTTTGTATGAACATTTTGGTCTGTTTTCTGAATCACTTCATTACTTAATTATATTCCTGGATAGAGAGCCATCATCACCAACATGGTCAGGCAGAAATCGAAAGTTCAAATAGTGGTAGGTCTCAAATTTTCTCACCAGTGTGTTTGTTCGTACATTTCGATGAAAACTTTTCGTAGACTCCCGAGGAGAAAGCTGCGAGAGCTGTGCGAGCCAGAAAGCGATTCAGAGCTGCAGCAAGATTAGCATTGGAAAATCAATTTTGGCTGGAGGATTTCTCGGGAATGCAGTTAGGGGAGAACGTTGTGAGGAATATAAGGCTTTTGACGCAAAGATCGAAGAAAAAGAGCAACTTCACCATAGAGGTGACCTAATGTTCAAATGATATTGAATACCTTGATCATCTTGATACATAAAGCTGAAAAATGCGTAATCTAAAAAGTAGGGTTTATCATTTTTATCGGGTTTCAGCAAAAAAGGATAATGAGTACTGGAAAGGATCGACGAACTGAAGAAGAGAAGAAGAAACTACATAGAGTTTTGGGGGGTTTGAAATGTTTCAGGAGATACCCTAATGTAAGTTGTTAATATTCATGAGAATCAGTATTCACATCCTCACAAACTCTCATGGTTTTATGGAATATTTTTAGGAAAGACACAAGATTCAGGATTGAAATTCTAAAGGTGAGCTTCAAGTGAAAAGACCTCTCGTATATTTTTTGAGATTCTAAGACCCATTTTTTATTGCATATATAGATTATCCATTGAATTCTGAGTCTTTTCGATTCCAAAAGTTTGAATTTTCCCGAGAAATTCTCTTTAAATGTGAAAAAACGAAAACAAATTCTCAAAATTGAACTGTTGAAAAACAGACAACTTGAGGTTTTTTCATTAAAAATTCTCATTTATGAAAATCTCTGAGAAGAAAGGCTGATGCTTCTTTTCTGATAGCGTGATTTTTTGACTATGATACAGGAGATCACAAATTCTTTGTCAAAGTTAGAAGTGACGACATATCTTTTTTTTCGAATTTGAACCCCATTTTTTCGAAGCATTTTCGAAATCTTCATCAGAAAATAATAATTGCATACGTCCAAGACTTTTATCCCAAAATGAATATTTTTCGAGATATTCAGGAAAAACGATTTTGTCTTCAATTTACAATCTCATTCCGAATGTGTTTTTTTACTGAAAAATAATTAGCGGTGAAATTATGGGAAATCTCTGTTATCGAAGAAATATTTTCTTATAGTTCAGACGAGTTCAGTTATTCTTTATTTTTCGAAGCTCAGGATAATATCCGCAAATTCTTAATTCTGGAGAATTTCTTTTTTGTCATGGTAGGGAAATTTGAATTTTAAGTAATGAAATTGTTACATGTACTGTTAATTATTCTCTCAAAAGCATTAAAAATTATTGCAAATTATTTTTTTCTGCATTCTTGAGAATTTTTTACGTTGACTTCACTAATAGTTAGATTGAGAACTTCAATCCAATTGTTGCTCTCGCATTACAGATGATAATTCTAGAACTTAGCTCGTCTGAACAATAGAAAATATTTTCCCGATAACAGAAATTTCTAAAAATTTCACCTGACCGCTAATAATTTTCCAGTAAAAAAAACCCATTCGGAATGAGATTGAAAATTGAAGACAAAATCGTTTTTCCTGAATATCTCGAAAAATATTCATTTTGGGATAAAAGTCTTGGACGTATGCTCTTATTATTTTTTGACGAAGATTTCGAAAATGCTTGGAAAAAATGGGGTTCCAATTTGGAAAAAACGATTTTTTGATGTTTCGTCACTTCTAACTTTGACAAAGAATTTGTGAGCTCCTGTATCATATTCTGAAAATCACGCTATCGGAAAAGAAGCATAAGCCTTTCTTCTTGGAGATTCCCAAAAAGGAGAATTTTTAATGAAAAAACCTCGAAGTTGTGTGTATTTCAACAGAGTTCAATTTTGAGTTTTTTTTCTCGTATTTCCTCCCTTCCTTCCCCTTTTGGAATCAAAAAGACTCGGAATTCAATGGAAAATCTATTTATGCAATAAAAATGGGTCTTTCCATTTGGAAAACGAAAGTTGAAGTCACCGGAAGTCCTAGAACCTTAAAAATATAAGAGATGTCGTCTTCTCACTTGAAGCTCACCTTCAGAATTTCAATCCTGAATCTTGTGTCTTTCCTTAAAATATTCTATATAGTCATAATTGTATATAACCCTGTATAATGTGCGACATTTATCGACAGAGTGTGAAGGAACAGTTGGCAGAGGTGACGTATTTCCGCTACATACCACCGAAAAGAACTGTCGTCAGACAGGACGATGACGCCAGAGCCTTGTTCTTCCTCCTCTCAGGAGAAGTGGTAGTTTACAGGACCGTATTCGATACAGTTCTTAACGAATGGGTCACCCATGAGGTTGGAACCAGAGAAGCTGGTACAATGTTTGGCGAGGTTTCTTTGTTGCATGGCGTTAAGAGGACTGCTACAGTTGTAACATCAGGTGAGAGGCTCCAATACAATGTAGGTAGTTCAAAATGTCTAGAAACAAAACCGAGAAATGAACCAATAGACTCTTGTTATTTTCAAGCTATTGCAAAGCGCGGCGACTGAATGTAGAAATTCCGTAACGAAAAACCTAACACAGCAGTGTATCGTCGGTTCAGTTCGGCAGATTTCGGCACGGTGTTTGGGTGCTTGCGACTAGACGCATGCGTGCAGCCACTCTAGAAGTGCGAAATGGAGTCGGCAATCTCGCTGTTCTCATTGAATAAGGAACGGCAAATATTTTATTAACATCGGATAGGAAATGTATAGCCAAACGCAGACATTTTCCGTTAACTTCAGCTCTTGCTCTAACTATACATAAGTCGCAAGGTGAAACTTTTGACGAAATAGTCAATGAGTATAGTAAATCACATTCTCATGAACTCGTCTATGTTGCACTCTCTCAGGTGACTAATATTGAAAAATTGTATATTACTACAAAAAATGATAATTTTGAATTTAAGTTTTATCATAATCGAAGGCAAGCTGCATCGACTGCATCTTTGTTGAAAAATTTCAAAAGACTGTCTTTAAATAGTGTTCAGACGATAGCTCAAAGTGTCTTAGACTTCATTAGTAATAGAAATGGCATTTCAATAATGACTTTCAATTGCGAAAGTCTACATAGTCACAAATACGATTTACAAGAATCAGATACGAGACAAACCAATGTGTTACTTCTTACCGAAACATGGATGACTCGTGATAATCCGATTGAAAAACCTATTTTAAATGGTATTGTTCAATTCAAACGAGATACTGTTCAAAATTTGGGGAAGCTATTTACCAAAATAGTAAAAATGTGACTAATATTATGACTCCGAATATTGAAATAAATATTGAAGACGTTAGCGATGTTAATGTTAGACGCTCATTTGTTGGAGATATTTGTGCATGCTTATGCAAACTTAGAAATGGCCTACACATAGTCATGGTAGCAATTTACATTATTTCTCTGAATCCAAAATTGGACGAGGTAGAGCATTTTATTCATGGCATTTTACTGGAGTACAATGAAGAAGGGTCGAAATTACTTGGTACAAATGGTAATAAATTTCCACTTATCTTGGCTGGCGATTTCAACATTAACTTCGCTGATAGAAAATCAGAGCGGCTGACAACTTTTCTTTCGGGAAAATTGAATTTAAAAATGAATAATGATCTACAAGAATCCACAACAATATATGGGACCTCTATTGACGCGGTATTTTCCAGATATTTAGAAGACATTGAGACTTATGTTTCTTATTTCAGTTACCATAAACCGATAGTTTGAATGATAAACATTCCTAAATAATCTACATGTATTGTAAGATGAATGAAAAAAATATTTTAAATCAACAATATTATCTACTTATTTTTGAATAGATGCTATGCAATAGCTTTACCGCGGGAGTTCTCGAGTACCACACGTGTTTTTTTCTAAACGACATACGAAGATCATTGCACTATGACAGTATCAAATGGAATTTGAAAATTGTTCATGAGTGGCACCATATCTGATGTTTCTGACAATAGGTTTGAGTCTAATTGATTCTGTTTCCCCATATGTCCAACCTACTTTCTTCATTTATGGTTTTTATGCATTTTATCTCCCTAGCATAACTATTTAATCTTTCTCGAAATGAAAAAGTTGATTGACAATCCACAGATCATTGCGAGATGCTGGTCCTTCACAAGGAGGATTTCGACGCCGTCTTAAGGTCCTCGGTGATGGCCGAATGGGACGAGATCCGCAGGTGCATGTCACTCTTCAGCTACTTCAGCAGCTGGGACGAGATGACCTTGAGGGACTGCTGCATCCTGTCCAAGGTCAAGATGTACGGCACCGAGGAAATCGTCCTTGGCGAGGACGTGGGCGACAAGAGGTACGTTTACTTCATGATCGAAGGTCAGTGCCACCTGGTGGAGCACTTGGACATGGAGGTCACGGAGGAGGGGTGCAGGAAGTCCTACAAGCTTTTGGTTAGTGCTGAAGAACCTGATACTATGGCGGAAAGAGACAGGTTGGCTGACACAACGATGCAAACTTTGAATGAACGTCAGCTTTCGGAGGAGTCGCTATCTGAGGAGCTGGTGCAGAAGACTCAGTGAGTATAAAACGCATTGAACGAAAAAAATTGTATCAGGTGTAGGGACATGAAAACACACCAGGTAGGATTTCTTAGCTTGATCTATTCCGGTTGCCCATGGTTTTACTGTAATACTCGTAAATGACTTGTTAATTATTTTATTTGTTTCTCATTTGTAAACGTCAGTTTTCGAAAACACAATATTAATCAAGAAAGTTTATTTCATCAAGTCACTAACTTGTAAAACTGACAGTTAACTTGAAAAATTTTTACAAGTTAGTAGTATTATTTACATTAGAAAATTTTGTTTCATCGTCATATATGTTAAAAATCATGGTACAATTGTTATTTCCAGTAACACAGATTATTGATGATGAAAGAGTTGATACTGATGATGATGAACCATCTGTTGACTCAGAAACTGCTGAACTCGAGGACTGCAGAACATTTGTACTCTCCTTACTACCAAATAATTGGCTAGACATTTCGATTTTTTGTTGACCGAATCATTGAGATAACTCATCGCAATTTAGGTGCTCTTTCACCCTTCTGCACGTTTTAGTGCTAAAATATCTCCACCCGAATCCGCAACCATAGAGGCTCCAGTTCTGCGAAAAGAGTGGCCGGTGTATAACTCTGGGTCTTTTAAACCTAAATATTTCGCTATTTGCTTTGGGACACCACCAATAGTGTGCTGGCCAGCATTAAGAGACATGCACTTTCCATGTCGGTATGTCAAAAAAAATGTTCGGCTTTCTGTTCCATATTTTCTGTATAACATGCAGGGCTTGAAGCTACAGCCATCATCAGTTGTTGTTAAATTTTTTGTTTGCCGCAATGTCACAATAACGTATTTTTCCATATCCTCTACATCATTCATGTTTAAGGAGAGAATTTCGTCACATCAACAACATCCGAAAATCCCAAATATTGTTACAATTTTCGCCAGCAAGGAGCATGTAAAAGAAATTATTCAGTCTCTTCTTTACCTTGGCCTTTTTTGGCGTATAACACTCATTTTTTCGTTCCAGAAACGCTATTACCTTTCAAAATCTTCAAATGACAACTAAACGTCATATTTTTCAATAAATTTTTTAAGGAAAACAAACCTGCGAACAAGGGGATTTTCTTTCATTTCCAAGCAGCTTTTCAGCATAGACCATTTTGCCCATAAAGTATTAGGGCTGAATCTAGCTGATAGTTGATTCAAGTAGACTAACAAAACATCTTCAGTTACCCCAATCACACTATTTTTGTTTTGCCACTTTTTGAAGTCGTCGTATTCTCGCTCGTACCTTGAAGCTGATTTTGCAGGTAATAAACTTGATGCTACACTGCTGGCTGCCTCAATAATTTTCTTTTGGTACATTCATTTTCGCTTTCGCCAAAACAAATCTAAAGAAAAATAAACAGACATATTCATGGCAACGCTTCCACATTTGCGACAACTTATTGAGATTTTTTTGGAATTTATCTAACCTTTTTACAAATGAGAAACAAATTAAATATAAAACAATACACGCAAGGTAACGGGTTTTACTGGCTCGAGGATGTAACTGACTCGCCTGCCGCTCGTCAATTCTATCCTCCATTCGCAAGTAAAAACTCTCTTACCCTGCTTGTAATGTTATATACTATATTTATTTATTCTTATGAATTGGAGAGCTAAAATTATACAAAAAATGTTGAAACAAGAAGTACCTAAGCTGAGGAAAATAAAACGGGGTGCCATAAGATTATCAATTAGTAAAATTCATGAAAATTTCGAGAATCGTGAAAATTTAAATTTCTAATTTCCAGAGAAAGGCTTGGATCCTTCTTCGAAGTAGCTAGATCTCGACATCGAGTGATCACCAAGTCAATCAGGACCCATTTCATACGTGTGAGTTCCATTTTCCAATCACAGCATCACTTGGTTCCCCTAGTTATTCGATATTTTCGAACTCACCTTCTTTATGTTTGTCTAATTGATTTTTTTAGGTCGGGACCTTCAACCCCCTTGCTACGTTCAACATAGGCGAGACGTTCATCAGACGTTTCATCATAACTTCGAAAAAAACTAAAGTACTCTTGATACCAAGATACTGGTTGATTCAGAAGAACAAAGAGATCTGGAGCCACATTAGGCACTTCCTCAACCAGCGTTTACCGGACACCAAATCAGTATTTCACGATTTTATACAACAGAAGAAATGGTACGCTTACAAGAGGGGACTGGTTAGAGAGATACTCTCGAATTGTAAGAAGGTTAACTTGAACAACATCCACAACGTTCCATACAGCATCAGGATGCAGGAGGATATGAGCTATTATGAGTGCCGAGAAAAGAAGAAGAAGAATAATACTCAGGGTTAGATTGGATTTGTTCCTCTATGACTAGCTCGTTGATTCTGGTGGAGCTGGTGAGATGAAGGAGTGTTAGGGTCGTCTGTAGGTGCTAGAGGTGATAAAGTGTAAAGTGAAATGTAATGATCGTGGGGAGTATTATATTTAGGTAGATAAGGAGTCATTGATTGGTTCCTAATAGTTCATCTGTAAGGTTTCCACCGAATTAAAGGATATAGAATATGTTACTACTCTTTTATCAACAACAACTTTCATGAATGTCGCGAAATCTTTCTAAAATCTTAATATATAAAACTAAGTCGGCCTTTTTGTTCGTGACACAGTTCATAACTCAAGATTGAATGAACTGTTTGTTATGTAAGATTCATTTTTGGATTCTTCTACGACGGGGTTAACATAAAATACATTAAAACTCTGAAAAATTCGATGAAATGGAAAAAAATTGGAAATAATTTTTCTTCTTGCGACCAACGTTATTAGGTGTCGCTACGGTTAAAAGCATTTTTGTGAAAGTATTATATTTGATATTAATTCGGTGAACTACATTTTCCAATAATATTAACGCATCGAGTCCATGTGTTTTTACACCTATCTTTCTTCCGAACACTACGGAAAATTTTATGACGAAATGTTTTGAACAAATCTCCATTCTACTATTATATAATATGTAAACAATTACTGTGTATTTTGAGTTGCCTAAACGGATGTTTTGGGGAAGCATTGATTCTTATCTCTGGTGACTTCCGACAACCATTACCGGTAATTCCAAAATCGACGGCTGCTGACGGCTTGCCTAAAATCATCAACTTCAAATTTGACCAAGTTTTGAAGTTTTCGATTCAGTTGATTGCGGTTGGAAAAGTAACAATAGATATTTGCAGCCCACAATAATAGAAAAAACACTTGCAAGACAAAAATTGTGGAAAATGTTTTTTTGTAACTGCAAAAAAGGATATAATGCGTCATGCACATGCAGAAAACTGAGTCTTTTTTGTAACGCTGCATGTGGGGAATGTGCAGGTGTTAACTGCCAAAACAGTTGTTCAATCTTTGGCAAAGATGAAGAAATAATTGACAGTGGCGATAGCCACTCAGAATCAGATTAATTTTTTGACACAAAAAGTATTAATTTCATGTTAATAAAGTGATGAATAAATGAAATGCTTAAATGATATTTTCATTTTGTTATTTTGAACAGATAGAGGTTGCTTTTAGGGCTTGAAAAATAAAAATAAACTAAAACTAACATTGATCCAAAACACTGTTATAAAATTGATTGAAATTAATTAATTATATTAATAAAGACCCATTTTTACTCATTTTATACTGAAAGGGGGTTGTTTATACGGTCTTGAAGTATATGAAGACCTTCATTAAACTTCAGAAAACGCTACTGAGGCCCAAAAATTACTTTGATTTACGTTAGAACAAGTTTTTTTTTAATTTTGGATAAAGGGGTTGTTTTCACACCTTAAAAAGGATAAGCATAAATCGGCATAGAGTAGGAGTAGGAGACAAGTACACCTTAAATACAAAATTTTATCAAATGCGTAGCATCTTGATAGAATTCGGAGGTAATTCCTAATTTCGCCTTCATTGACTGGACTAATTGAACGAGACAATTTTATGTCCACTTTCAAGGTATTATACCATAATAGTTTATTATAATATTGAATTTGCTTTATTTATCTATCGATTGAGGCAGTACGAAGTCTGCCGGGTCAGCTAGTTAAATATAAATGTTCAAATGAAATACGAAACATATTATAAGAAAAACCTGAGTGGGTCTCTTCTGTCTTTGGGGAAGTTCAGATGGTCTTTGATTTTTTTCGACAGTGAATATTGTTTCATTCAAAGGGATTCTACCAAGCCCAAGTGTTGTTTACCACAAGACATAAGAAGATCTTCCAACATTTCTGTAATATCGGCTTCAAGCTGTGCTTTCTTTTCTCTTTCCTGGAAAAAACGCCGATGAAAAGATCGAATGCAACTTTAAAAATATAATAATAAAAGAAAAACATTTCCTAAAAAGTCTATTTTTACAAAAATAATCATAATTTGTACATAATCGTGTACATCATCAAGATTGATTTTAAGTACACATTCAGGTAAAAAATTCATTCTGAAAGTATTTACATTCATCATTTATATGACACATTATATGAAGAAAACTGGACATCAAGAATCCGAGTCTTTTTACCACTATTGTCATTTTTCTCTGTGATTCATTGCGTAACTGTCATAATTTGACAATAACCTATCTAATTGAACCGAATTCAGAGCGAAATAGTACATTGGAACTACCCAATATCATTCGAACTACCTAATAAGGTACAATATGAACACTTTAATTAATTAACGTCCATCTTCTTCATGAATCATTCAGATAATCATACAATAACGGTTTCCCAGTCTCTACTACTACTATTCACGTAGTGTACATCTTTGGTATCTTCATCCACTTTGATATTGGGATGACTGTTGTTCTTACTGTCTTTCACTATACTTTTATTCTGGGGCATATTAACATAATTATCAGCCGATTTAACAATGTCCTTGTCACTCATCATAGAATCGTCACTGATAACGTTTGGGGGGAGGTGGTAAGAAGGGTTGGCAAAACTGTAAGGAATTGGACTGGTACAGGGCGTTCTCCCGTTCTCCAACATCGGGGCAAGTTCAGGCAGGTTCTCCTCGTTGGAGTGACTGTTCCGCCTCCTAGTTTCGAAGGTGAACATCTGTTCATCTCCAGGTCTTGGGCTGAAGATGATGGGGCTCCTCATGCTGAGATAACCTGAGGATTGATCGAATTCGTTGACGTAGTGTTGAGGGGACGATAGGTTCTCGAAGTTGGGAGGACTGACCATGGCCAGGTAGTCATCTTGGCCGTTTTCCAACCTTTGAGTGTTCATCATGAGGTACGGATCGTTCAAATCTATGTAATGCTGGAAAATTGAAAAAAAAATTAGTGATGATTTTCCTTGGCGACTGGAAGGTTTTGGGTTTTCGCCAAATGGTTGTGGGGAAGAGGGGTTGATAGTCAATCTCACAAAGACAACCATGATTTTCTTCACCAGAAGAAGGAATGTTGATCTCAAAATGGATAACAGACCAAGCAAATTAAACTTTTGCCTGGAAATAATTGGTGGATTTCTGAAAACTCTCTTAATTAATTATTTAGCCTTCTAAAAAAAGTAATTTGAGTTTTGCCCCAATTTCCCTGTGGAGAGTATGTCGTGACGTGTAAAACCTCGAAATTTTCGGACTATTTTAGGTTTTTTCTCGAATAGCTCCTGAACTAAGCACTTAATCGAAAACATTGTTGTATTCAAAATAATCCGCATTGATTTCTGCTTCTAAAACGTATTACGATATTATATTTTGAACAAGTAGTTTTATAGAAATCATACTTCGAAATATGGAAAATTTTAACACTTTTCGAAAAACACATTTTTTCATTATAAAACATATAATATCTTTGGAAATACGAGCTTTAGAACAAATGTTATTGAATGAGAGTTGTAGACCATCAAATTGTGATAAATACGTAACCCGCCCCCTACCATCCACAATGTAAAATCGCACAGTAGATCATCCTATTGAGGATGCTGATCATTTAATCGTAGGTAGTGCTATTAAAGTTGCTCAGCACATTCAGTTTGAGGCTATTGTTTAGGAGTACACTGACCTTCTTGTAATTGACTGCTCCAGTACCTATTTGCACCAAAATTTTTTTACTAAAGCCTGGCAAAGGCAAGCAAGACGATACATTGTCTCTTCTTCCATGCAATACAAGTTATTCTCAGTTACGAAAACCAACATACTTTTCTCTCATGTTTTTAGTGTCTTGGTGAAGGACAACTGAAATTCCTGAGGACGTTATAAATCAACTAAATCAATTATAATAACAAATGTGGGACTCATAAACTCATAACTGACAATACAACTCATTGAATTGGTTGAGGCTTTCGCGGCCATCGTTCAATGTGACATGTTCTTTCAAGCATTTAGGCCGTCGTCGTAGATTAGTTCTCGACGTTTCGCCAGTTCGAGTGTCTGGCATCTTCAGGAGTAATATTTCAGGAGATGTTCTCACTGGACTGAACTGAAGTTCAGCAGTGAAGCTCTTCCAAAGTCGAGATATCACACTTTGGCCTTTCCGCTTCAACAACCTGACTTAGGCCACCCTGTAGCATTCCGATACCTCTATTAGCCTCACCGTTTGTTAATTTACGTCTTGAAAAAACTCGTTTCAAATCAAAGCCGGTGATAAACTGGCTCCATTTCAAAATAAGAACATTCATGAAGCATATGCAAAGATCCAAAATTCAGAAAAATGGCGACCAGATTGACGAAATGTCTCATACTGATTTTTAGTGGATCGATTCAAGTTGTTATTGACTTTTAAATGATTTTACAGGGACTTTCTCGAAGACATAATACTTTTCGAAACGATTGAATACGATATCCCTTACTCTTGTAGAGCAGTATATATGACGATTAGAAAGATAAACATTGATGAACAACCCACAAAAAATGACGAAAATTTAAAATTTCTTCATATGCGAATTGAGTGATACAAAACTTTCGTATCTATATTTATTAAAACAATTACCTTTCTGACACTGTCTTCAAGCATACATCCTAGTCGTTCTGCTAATTTCGTGAAGGAAGGCCTATTCATGGGCTTTGCAGACCAACAATCCAGCATCAACCGGTATCTGTGAAAAAATTAATGATCACCATAAGAGAAATAAAGCAGATTCATTAGCTTTAGGCAGCATTCTTTTCAATGCAACCTTTTTTTCGTATAAATTTGTTTGTCCATATCAAAATGAAGAACGCAAAATATTAAGAAATACTGAGGATTCATGAACTGAGATTGAAGAGAGATGATTAACATTATAACCTAACACTGCATAAACTAGAATGTTCGCATTATCATGACAGAAAAGTTCTTTAGATGTCAATGAAGATCAAGTTCTGTCAGAATGAGTCTAAACACTACTTGAAATCTACTTAATTCTCTGCAGATTCCCTTGGCTTGCAATAGCTTCAATTCTTCCAAACTCAAGTAATTCCAAAAAAGCAATACTCACGCTTCTTTCGTTGAGAACTCAGGAGCCTCCATTCTATACCCCTCAATCAACTTGGCATAGAGCCTCTCGTCTGCCTCCATTCCTGGATATGGAGTTCTAGCCAAGGAAAAGAACTCCCAGAGGACTATACCAAAGGACCATACATCCGATTGCGTCGAAAACACTCTATCTCTTATCGACTCAATCGCCATCCATTTCACTGGAAGAGGCCCCTGGAATAAACAAATAATCAACAAAAGTCTTCTACATCTCAAGTGCAGCGTTCATTGGAGTGAACTAACAATCTGGAAATGTATGAAAAACTCACATCACTATTCTTCTTGTAATTGTCGCTCTTGTACATGCTTTTAGCCAGGCCGAAGTCGCATATCTTGACGACATTATCGTCTGTAAGAAGGATATTTCTTGCTGCTAGATCTCCATGGAGTACCTTTCTGGATGCGAGGTATTCCATACCTCTGGCTACCTGAAAGGCCCAAGCTAGGAGGTCTTTCGTTGCTATAGGCCTTACAGTACCTTTGTAATCCGCTTTGTAGTTACTTCTCCATTCAGGTTGTACGTTATTGCTACAGCTCGATGTTACTTGCTCCTCACCTGAAAATCATTAAATGCAAAAACCTAGAATATATTAGGTTCCAGACTATGTTAGGTTTTTCTCGAATAGCTCCTAAACTAAGCACTTTATGAAAAACTTTGTCAAATTCAAAAGTGTTGAGCATTAAATTCTGCTTCCAAAAAGTATTACGACATTATATTTTGAACAAGTAGTTTTACAGAAATCATACGTCGAAATATGAGAAATTTTCACACTTTTCGAAAAAACATATTTTTTTATTATAAAACGTAAAATACCTATGAAACTGCGAACCTTAGAACGAAATTTCATAGAATGAGAGTTGTAGACCATCTATTTGAGATAAAAATATAACCCCAACCCTCCAAACCACAATGTTAAATCGCGAAGTAGCTCATCCTGCTGATGATGCTGATCATTTCATCGTAGCTAGTGCTGTTAAATTTGCTCAGCAGTGCCGTAGGTTCGTGGATGATGATATGACATATCATGCATTGTTTTTTCATTTTAATTCAATTAAAATTGTTGATGGCATAAATGGAAGGCTTCAAAGTCAAATAACTCAAAAGTGCTTTTTCAATTAACACGACAGCACCAAGCCTTGATCATTCCAACACTTAAACTTTCTCCCTGAACCTATCTCAAAGTCGAGATATCACACTTTTGCTGACTTTGAGCCTTTCCGCTTCAACAACCTGAGTTAGGCCACCCTGTGGCATTCCGATAGCCCTATTAGCCTCAGCGTTTGTAAATTTACGTCTTGGCATTTTTCAGAAAACTCGTTTCAAATCGAAGCCGTTGATAAACTGACTCCATTTCAAAATAAAAACATTCATGAAGCATATGCAAAGAACCAAACTTCAGAAAAAAGGCGACCAGAGTGACTAAATGTCTCATATTGATTTTTATTGGATCGATTCAAGTTGTTATCGAGTTTTGAATGGTTTTACAGCGATTTTCTCGAAGATTACATACTTTTCAAAACGATTGCATACGATATCCCTAACTCTTGTGCATATTCATTTGACCTACCTTGGTCAGTGTTTGGGGACATACTGACAATTGTAGATTCTGTCCTTGCAGTGCTGCAAAGTTCACTATCACGTCTGCTGTCCATGTTAGATTTACCACTACTGCTTCTGAAGGACAGAGCAGCATATTTCATCGGATATGTACTGAAAAAGTTCAAGTTTCATTTAATATTTCTTAATTCCCTTGGTGAAGTTGAGTAAATAGAACCAATCTAACCTTTTACTACTAGCCAAAGAATAGCTCCTCTCCAAAATATCTTGGCCGATTGAAAAATCAACGTTCCCAGTTTGAGGGTCGACTTGGTTGATGTAAATATCTCTGTGCCGATAAAGATAATTGTGCAAATTTCCAAATTTGCAATATTCGACGATGACCAGAAGCTCTCCTGCAAGAACAAAAGTAAACCATGAACGAGGAGTCTTATTTGACACCAGTATCTACCCACTTTTGGCAACATTCTTTGTGCAAGCCCCTAGCAAATTGACCACGTTGAGGTGCTTCCCCAAATGCACCATTATCTTGAGTTCTGAAGCAAGAGCTTTGACGTAAGTGTGTTCAGCATTCCTCTTGACCATTTTGACCGCTACTGTGGTGACAGCTTCGTCCTCTAAGATCCCTCGGGCTTCCCCTTTCATAACAACACCAAATGCTCCAGCACCCAATTGTTTTCCTGGAGAAAAATGATACCATTAAATTAATTCATTGAAGTCGTTAAATGTTGAATTTTTTTTTCGTTTGGAATGTGAGAAGCAATTATAGTAATCTGCGGTTATTAAGATCGGTGGGTTCTTGTATGTTAATGAATTATATGGAGTTACACCTTCGGATTTTAAGAACTTCTTGGAATTGCCAGTTACGGAAGATTCTGACGTCAGTTGAAATACCGGTGTTGTTCTGAGAATGGTATTACTAAAAGAGACATTGAGTCTGAAAAGTTTGCATTAGCAAAGTAAACAGCCTCTGGTGAGTACCTACATTGAGTTGTGTTGAATAAGTGAGTAGGTAAAATCATTCGTCATTATTTCTAGTTGAGTATTTGTTTTCGAGAATAGATATCGAATCACTTCAAATTCGAATAGAGGATTTGCAAAGAAATGTTATGAAATATTGCTAAATGTTTCTCAACTGATACACAATCCTTGATTTCAATCTTAATAATTTTCATGTTTTTTTAGGATGCAAGCAGAACAGATCGTGAACTTCAGAATTAAGTCGCTTTTTGATCAGGCCTCTTGGCCTTCTGTTAAACATGCAGTTTTCTAGCGGAAAATATGCAGAGTGTATGCATGAGTGTTGAAATTGTCGCCTGCAACGAGTATCAGACGATATTTTCTATATTTCAGTAAAGTTTTGTGAAATACTCTCGAGATTCAAATGAAAATTCCGATTAGTGACTTTGGCATTGTATCTTGGTAGTTGGTGTGACTTCCGAAAATTGACAGATAACGGAATTTGAATTGATTTGATTCGAAAATTGAGAGGTTCTGAGATCAGTACTGACAACCACAAAACGAAAAATATAGCTGAACACAATGCTGTAATGAGTTTCACTAAACGTAGTGCTGTAATGAACTCATTACGATACTGAAATAGAGAAATTTTGGTGACTAAGCCTGAAAATTCGGATTAACTAAGCCAACGAATTCTAAATGAGTGTCGTGAAATAACTCCAATTATGCTGAACCATGTTAGAGACGGTTTTCAGCCAAGATTATTTTATGGAAGTCAATGAAGGAAAATTTGAACATGATTTTTTTTTTAAACATAGATGAATTTGAAAAAGTTCATCGAAATGAGTACCATTTTCAATTCCCAGGTTCACCGATCTTTTATCATGAGGTTGGAGAAATGATATTAGATTTTGTCACTGAGATGAGAGATATACCGGTTTCAACTTTGTTGGCATCATAAGTATTCCATACACCTCAAGGACAAAATCTTCATTGAAAACTTCGATATTTAAAGCAATTAGGTGTAATGTTCTAAGTAGAAATTATAAAGCAATGACATCCAATTGCGTCAAAATGAAATCATGCTAAAAAGAACTTTGTACATCCTCTTTCACTTAATGAGATTTTAGCAGTGGTCCTAAATCAAGACTCTCATGCAAATTTCTCCGAGTGGTGGAAACGCCCAATTCTTTTCGCGACCGCGAAGTCAAGTTTTTTCAAGAAAAAGAATAAAACGGAAAACAAAAAATTCTTTGCCTTTAAGGAGGCCACACCGAAAACATTTTCGAAACATAGATGAATTCAAAATAGTAATCATCGATGATTACCTACTATTTTCAATTCATTTTTCGATTAATCTTTTCGGTGTGACCTCTGCGAAGGTAGGGAATTTTTTTCCGTTTCATTCTTTGTCTTGAATATTTTTTTTTATTGTGAACATGATTTTAAAATAAAATTTTTTCGAAAATGTTTCTTTAAAGTTTTTTGAGCTTGTGAAAAGAACTCAATAAAAATGAGCTTATAAATTGTGAAAATTACCAAAATATTCAAGGGGGCTTATTTGAGCTTTTGCTGAAATGGTTCATTGAAATGACGTTTTTTATGCACCGTCATAAAGAGGTTCCCAAGATCTTCAAAATGAAGTATCACTCAATCCCTTTTTCCCTTTTGAGGGGTTGAAGCATCCCCTCTTAGGGGGTCGTTTGTTCAAGTCTCAAATATACCTCAAAAGATGTCACCCCAAACAAAATCATTCGACTTGTTTCGGGAATAGTATATTCTAAAACAAGTTGCAGAATGAGCTCCTATTCCAACACGAATGCGAAATTCGAAAACGAGCGACGAAGGAGCGAGTTTTCGAAAGCATGAGTGTTGGAATTGCCTTCTGCAACGAGTATTAGACGATATTTTCTCTATTTCAGTGAAGTTTTGTGGAAAACTCTCGAAATTCAATTAAAAATTAAGATTAGTGACTTTTGTATTGTGTCATGGCAACTGGTGTCACTAACTAATTTTGATAGATTGCGGAATTTGAATTGATTTGATTCGAAAATTGAGTGGATCGAAGGTCAGTACTGACAACCACAAAACGAAAAATATAACTGAAAACAATGCTGTAATGGGTTTCATTACAGCACTACTTTTAGTACTGTAATGAACTCATTACGATACTGAAATAGAGAAATTATTTTTACTGCATCACGATGAGCATTTCACCTAGTATCCACTAAGTCTTTTAAGAGCCACTCCAACGGTATCTGTCATCATGTTTCGAACAAATATACACTTTCCGAGATTCTCAAAAATGTGTCACTAACAGGAACACTACCAAAAGCATGAAGACCGCATAAAGGGTGGGCCATTCATAACTTACCACCCCGAAGTTTGAGCTTTGGGATATAATAACGAAAAAACGCTCGGACAGGTCAAATTTTGTTGAAAGAAGGACGAATAAGGGTGTTCAAATGAGTTTGATATCACTACCCCTCTAGCTGCAACCCCTAACAGCTCTCATTTTTTAATAGAGAAAAGGGGTCGAGCAGCACCTTGTTGGAAAGGCAATTCAATTTCCTGCATGGGTGTATTTTTTTTCATCGCTTTATTATTATACAGAGTGACTCAGTAATCCATCAATAACTTTCACACGTCGAATTTGGATCTTTGAGATGGAAAAAAAGCTCGGACGGGTCAAAAGATGAATTCGATATCACTACCCCTGTTTACTGTTTCATCCTGTTTAATAGTTGAGCGATCGAAGAAAATAAATAATACGCTCATGCAGGTAATTGAATCACCTTTATAACAATGCTCCTCGACTTATTATTTTTATTAAAAAATAATTGCTTTAAGTGGTAGCGGTTAGAGGGGTAGTGATATCGAATTCATTCGTTTTTTCCATCTCAAAGATCTAAATTCGGCATGTGAAAGTTATTGATGGAATACTGAGTCACTCATAATAAAGCGATGAAAAAAAATACACCCTTGCAGAATATTGAATTGCCTTTCCAACAAGGTGCTGCTAGATCCCTTTTCCCTATTTAAAAATGAGATCTGTTAGGGGTTGCAGCTAGAGGGGTAGTGATATCAAACTCATTCAAACACCCTCATTTGTCCCACCTTCAACAAAATTTGACCTGTCCGAGCGTATTTTCGTTATTCCATCCCAAAGCTCAGAATTCGGGGTGGAAAGTTATGGATGGACAACCATGTATAAGTATTGATCATCACATGGGACCTGATACATAAAAGTATTCTTTTTTTATAGGTTGTATTCAATCTGTCGCTTTTCTGTTTTTAATCTAGCCCATTTTCTTCTAGGACTTTCTTGAAAGTCCTACATTATATTTGATGGAATTACAGGAGAGGTATGAAAAGGAATAAACACGCAGAGAGGCTAAGAAACAACATTATATAATGACTTGTATTTTTCTAAATACACAAATATGGACGGAATGGATCGAACTAAAGTTAAGAATTCACCTTGTTCAATTGAAAAGAATGAAGCCTGCTCTTTCTGAACACTCACCTAACTTCAGATTTTGTATGGGGAATTCCCATTTTTTATCGTAAGGTAGCAGTTCGGCCTGATCGTCTATGCCAAGCTCTGGATTCAGGTTCTCTAGCTGTCCTTTCTCGAAGTTAGCTAATCCAGCTTCGATAAGCACTTTTTCCAGTTTCTGGAATGAAGGTGAGATTAAAAGAATGAAGAGAGGTTTACGGAGGAATTTACGAACCTTCTTCCTGTTGTCCTTGATGTAGATCATGATACAGGCTGAGAATATCGAGAATAAAAGGATGACGATGACGATTATATACCATTTGCTCCCAAATTTATCTGGAATTAAAAAAGTTTGGATGAGGAAGGTTCTAGAGATATTCAGGAAATTGAGTTGCTCAAAGTTCAACTACATACTTACTTTTGAAAGACAAAACCATTTCCTTGGATTCAACCCCAAGAACATTCCTTCCTTCACATTTGTATGTTCCTTCGTCTTGAGGAATGGTATTGGTAAATATTAGTATTTTATTTTCTTCCTCCAATATCATCCTAGATTCGCCAGCTTGGAACAATTCGTTGTTCTGTGAATAAGAAAAAATTGAAATGAATAAAAGAAGATGTATTGAAAAAACGGAAAGATTCTTTTGTTCACATTGCTTAAGCTTCATCCTTGTTTTTGCTAGAATAAGCTTTTTTTCCCACCAGTTTCTTCTGGTTAAGATAAGTTGAATATAAATCGAATGATCTAAAACTAAGCATTGTCAAAGATTTTAGAGTATAAAGATGGAAAACGAAGCGACTACAGTGATGTGAGCGACATCTGTTGTTTCAAAAGTAAACGGTTGGGTCCATTTGGCAAGATTATCTAGAGATTATTATTAGGCTGTTGTCAATTTTGAAAGAAATACTTGAATAAATATTTTTGCTGAATGATGATTGCATTTTATAGCGTATTTTGCACTGAAATAGCTCGTACTACATGCGTAGCTTACTCTATAATCTTTTCTTGTGTGTTTTTCTCTTATAAATGTTGTGTTAAAAACTAGCCGACATTCAAAATGCATGGTGATTAATTGCAAAAATGATAGAAAGAATAATCTTGAATGTGCATTCTTTTCATTACCAAAGAGAATGGAAATGTAAGTTTTGAAACTCGTATCATGTAACTGTCTTGTTAATTGCTTTTTATTTTCAGTGCTGTCAAATGGATGAAGGTTTCGGGGCAAAAATATATTGTTCTGGATAACGCATGAAGAACTCTTGCTAGGCTGACATAGAGGTCTTGTTGTACACCTCTGATATTCTTCTTTTATTGTTGTTCAAACATTCTGTAATTAATATACAGTGGACTCTCATCAAGTCGAACTCCTAGGGACCAAAAGAACTGTTCGACTTATCTATTGTTCGGCTCACCAAACATTCGAGTTCCACTTATATGGTGGTCAGAACGACTTATAGAGGTGAAGGTTCTCTTGACTACCTTTCCAGCTGTTCGACTCATCATAAAGACCCTCTAGTATCTGGTGATTGACAGGATGGCCCATGAGGCCATCCTCAGAATATCTAGAGAAGGCGCAGGTAATGAGAGAATTAGGTGTCAGAGAGTTTGGAGCTCTCTGAGTAACTACATCTCATCTGCTAACCTTCCTACTGATGTAATGGTCAAGAGAGTAAGTAATGAGAAAAACTTCAGTACGATGCTATGCAAAAAAGAGAAATGGGAGCGGGAATACACCGACCAAAATTTCAAAGAAAATACTGTTAAATGGTATACAGATGGTTCTAAAACCAATACGGGAGCTGGCGCTGGGGTTCACGGGGCCAAAGCCAAGTGTGCACTATCGTTAGGCTCCTGTGTGAGTATTCTGCAAGCAGAAATATTACCAATTGAAAAATGTCTAGATATTAATCTAGAGAGAAACTATCAGAATTGCGACATAGTCATTCACTCAGATAGTCAAGCTGCTATTAAAGCACTGAACTCCTATGTCATCGACTCAAAGTCGACATGGGAATGCCGTAGCAAACTAAAAGAGGTAGGCAAGAAAAATAAGGTCTCTTTAATCTTGGTTCCTGGTCATTTGGGAATCACAGGTAACGAAGAGGCCAATAAACTTGCCGGAGAGGGTGCTCGGAAACCACTCACTGGCTCAGAACCTTCCTGTGGTATAGGAAAATGTACATATAAGAAGGAGTTTTTGGAGAAGGAGAAAACTGAAAGAGAAACACTCTGGCAGAATCTCCCAGGGTTGGATCACTCCTTCGGAATTTTGAAACTGTAAGAACCCAAAAATATTTGGATCTCAGTGAGAACCAACTACACCTTCTCACTGGTTTTCTTACAGGGCATTGTCGCCTCAGAAAGCACTTGCTGAGAATGGGCGTATCGGACACTGACGAGTGTAGATTCTGTGGGGAGGAGGAAGAAACTCCTATTCACCTAGTCACAGAATGCTTTGGCATTGTAAGCCAAAGGAAACAATGCTTTGGTCAAGAGACCTGTAGGAGTGAGGAATTAGACTCTCTGAAGCCTTCCAAGATATTGGATTTCATAAGATCTCTGGGACTGGAAGGCGAGCTGTAAAGCTTTGTCAGGGGGCACAATAGACCATCAGGTAACAGTGGACTGTAACCCTATTTGAACTATTAACTATTATCTGCCTGCTTTGGTTATTTATACCAAGTGTTTGCGCATGTTAACACGACACATATTAATAACCTATGTACGAATGAATTGTCACCTACCTTGAACCACCTTATTGTTGGTTTGGGCAAGCCAACAAAATCACAAACCAGCTCAAGTCTTGCCCCAAAATTGATTTCGACTGTTTCGTTCAGATTCGTGAGATTCAATCTGGGAGCCATGGATTTTTCGACGTGGAACGAGATGTTTTTACTATTGATTTCTCTTCTGGAACCACCTTCAACATCGTAAAGTACGCAAGTGTAGACTCCTTGGTCGTCGTGCGACATGTTGTGTATTGTCAGCAGGGTTCTGTTGCTGAATGAAGTATGGCTCTTTTGGAGTGTATATTCTGAAAGAAAAGTAAGAGGTTTATGTAGATATTGTAGACTCAAACGATCAAATTCATGGAGCTCTTTCATCGTTAGATGAAATTCTACGAAATTCAGACAATCTGAAAAAAAAAACTGTGATGTATATTGAGTCAAATCGATCAACTGGCGTTTCAGAGAAAATTTTTTTAATTAAGATTCTTCCAATTCAACTATTGTTATACAACTTGAATCAATCAACTAAATTGTACCTATACTCACTATGATTTGCCACGATTTTTTCAGAGCCTCTTCTCCATTCTATCTCTTGGGAGAAATTCTGGACATAGGCACCACACGTGAAAGTAACAGACTCTGCTATAGCCACTATGGCACTACGTTTCTCCTCGTCATAAACCACATCTTCGTCCAATCCGAAAATGTCGAACCCATTCTTGACATCTGTTAAAATTCAATCGATGAATTTTTATAATTTTGCCACAAAAAATATATATTGTTGACTGAACAAAAATAGGATTATTATTGATTAATATGGGTTTCTACAGATGTCTGCTCACCAGAAACGTATAGTCCTAATTCCTTAACGTCTTCTCCTTTGGAATTGTTAGCCATGCATCTGATAACTCCAGATTGTTCCACCTCGACAGTCATATTGGATATGAATTTGAGTCCATTACGATGATAATCACCGCTTCCCATCTGAAAATAGTTAAATATTATTACTTTTATGAATAGAAGTCTATTTGGTTGATCAAATATTGGTTGAAGTAGAAGAAGGGTTTTCTTGAAGGAATCTAAAGCAAGTCGTAGTAAGTTTTATGTTAAAGATCTATCGGAAGCTCTTGATTAGTTAGGGAAAACTGAGAAATAATTGAAAATAGTTATTCATGATATGAGTATTAAAAGTGACGTTTTATTTTGTTAGTGAAAAAGTTTGTGAAACGAGCGGAGCGAATTGAACAATTTCACGAACAAAATGAAATCACTTATAACACAAATACCATACAATGTTTCTTGTACAATTGCCCTATTTTAATAATGAAATGGGCGAATTTGCAATGACAATAAACTTCGAAATGCATTTTGATTTGATTATTAATCAAAAGCTTCTTACGAATGGCAAATGTTGCCAACGTAATGATTACTAAATGAGAAAAGACGCTGTCATTTGAATTTCGTTCCTGTCCAATTTTCGTCTTGGATTTTTAACTGCTTTATATGTTTGTCGAGAGTCCAATTATTAATAAAAGTGACGATTTGATTGTTCCTCTGGATATTGAAGAGTCTGTGAGAAGAGCAAATCTGGAACTCCTACCTAAAAAATCTGTTCAGCAGTACGATATGGCATATAACAATTTCCTGGCCTGGTGTAAATTGAAAAATGTAGAAGGGAAATTCAGTGGAACTGTTTTCCTGGCATAATTAGAAGAAAAATAAAAAATATGGAGTTCATCAACTTGTGGAGCAAATTTTCAATGATAAAGTCAAGCGCCCTTGTTGAAAATGGTTTGGATTTTTGTAAATATTTCAAGGTATTAGCATATTTGAAACGGAAAAGTAAAGGATATCGTCCCCAAAAATCGAAAATTCTCACTCGTGAACAAGTTGAAAAGTTCATAAAGGAGGCACCAGATGAGAAATACTTGATGGTTAAGATTGCAACTATTTTCGGATTATTTGGAGCCTGTCGGCGTGAAGAATTGTGTAATTTATCAGTGGAAGACATCGAAATAACAGATAAATCATTGGTTATTCAAGTTCCACATACAAAAACGAAAGTCAGTTGTTTTTTCAGTATAATTGGGAAGTATGTATACTTTTTTTAACACGCTTCCACGTAAACAATCAATTTTAACATTGTTTGCTGTCATTAAAAGTGTCACTCTCAATGGCAGTTGTACAAAAACATATGTTTAGGCTTTCACCACTGGGAATAATGACATTAAAAGAGTCTTCCCCAAAGTTTCTGTTATCCTGAGACGGTAGAGTACCATCTTTTTCAATTCCACATTCAACTAGAGGGCTAGATGCAGACTAAGTAAAGGTAAGAATTGCTCTGATTGGGGACAAAAGAGACCTTAAGGTCATGCTTCAATAAACTCCTATGAAATTTACAATATATACGACACTCACCCGAGTATATGCGCATGTATTGGTCAAACATGGTCTGAATTCCCAATAGATCAATGGCTCAGGATAAGCAGCCACTGTACAAGTCACTATTGTCTTCTCATTCTTCATTTGAAATTCTTTTTCCGTGCTCAATTCGATGGTAGGTTTATCTGAAAGCAAGAAGACTTAGAGATTGTTCCAAAAATACCTCAGTAATAGAATCTGATTTCTATCCTCCTAAACGCTCTACACTTACCTGTAACGTTAAGAAATAGCACCAGACTTTCTGTGTCATATTTGTTTTGAGCAAGAAGCGTGTAGTTCCCAAAATCTAATATCGTTATATCCTTGATCATCAAGAAAGCGTTGACGGCTGAGACTCTAGTCTCGTATTTATTGGATATTCCAATCGGAATCAGTTCATTTTTGTTGTTGAGCCTAAGTCAAAAAAACAATGTAGTCAAATATGAGAAGCCATGAAGTATTCTCTATTTGAAAGTATCAGAGTCTGAATATTCTCAGAATCTTCTGTGAAATAAGCATGTTAAGAACACTGCTCCTTCTCAATAATAATCTTAATAGCAATCTTATTACCATGTGACATTTGGCTCAGGATGTGCATCGATATCTATACTCCATTGGACAGATGGTGCTCCCGCGTCTACGGAAATTTGATAGGACTTGTTCTCCTCTTCAAGTCGAATAAAATGGTCGTCAGAATCTGGAAAAAAGCGCATTTGATATATTCGTGACAGAGACTTATTGTAACGTCTTAATTTTGTCTTTGCTTTTCATGGTCTTTGCTCGAAAGAAATTTCTTCTCTTTCCGTTCATCCGAATAATTCAGGTCCTGTTTGCACCTGATGGAGATTGACAAATGATAATCTCCACATTTTGTGCATTAGGAAGCTGTTTTGACGGTTTTTTTTGCATTCTCCCGTCATGTGGCCTTCGTCACATTTCATGTATCATGGCAGTTTTTCTGCGAATGCTCGAGTGATTGACTCCGGAAACATTGAATATTTGCGTTTCTAAGGTATTAACTATGGCATAGCTTTTATCTCAGGTTTTGAGCGCGGTGACCGAATGTAGAAATTCCGTAACGAAAAAACCTAACACAGCCGTGTATCGTCGGTTCAGTTCGGCAGTTTGGCTGCTTGTGACTAGACGGATGAATGCAGCCACTCTAGCAGTGCAAAATAAAGTCGGCAATCTCGCTGTTCCCATCGAATAACGAATGGCAAATATTTCATTAACATCGGATAGAAAATGTATAGCCAAACCCAAACATTTTCCATTAACTTCAGCTCTTGCTCTAACTATACATAAGTCGCAAGGTGAAACTTTTGACGAAATAGTATATGAGTATAGTAAATCACATTCTCAGGAACTCGTCTATGTTGCACTCTCTCGGGTGACTTATATCGAAAAATTGTATATTACGACAAAAAATGATAATTCTGCATTTAAGTTTTATCATAATCGAAGGCAAGCTGCATCGACTGCATCTTTGTTGCAAGAATTCAAAATACTGTCTTTAAATAGTGTTCAGACGATAGCTCAAAGTGTCTTAGATTTCATTAGTAATAGAAATGGCATTTCAATAATGACTTTCAATTGCCAAAGTCTGCATAGTCACAAATACGGTTTACAAGATTCAGTTACGAGACAAACCAATGAGTTACTTCTTACCGAAACATGCATGACGCTTGATAATTCGATCGAAATACCTAATTTCAATTTTATTGTTCAATTCAAGCGAGATACTATTCTAAAAGGTGGTGTTGCTATTTACCAAAATAGTCATAATGTTGCTAATATTATGACTCCGAATATTGAAATGAATATTGAAGACATTAGCGATGTTAATGCTTATTTGTTGGAGATATTTGTGCATGCTTATGAAAACTTAGAAATGGCCCACACATAGTTATGAAAGCAAATTACATTTCTTCGAATTCAAAATTGGACGAGGACGAGGTATTTTACTGGAGTACACTGAAGAAGGGTAGAAAATACTTGTTGCAAATGGTAATAAATTTCCACTCATCTTGGCTGCCGATTTCAGAATTAACTTCGCGATAAGAAATCAGAGCTGTTGACAACTTTTCTTTCTAAAAAAGTAAATTAAAAAATTAATAATGATGCACAAGAATCTACAACAAAATATGGGACCACTATTGGCGCGGTATTTTCCAGATATTTAGAAGACATTAAGTCTCAAACTTATGTTTCTTATTTCAGTTTCCATTAACCTATAGTTTCAATGATGAACATTCCTGAATAACCTTCATGTATTGTAGGTTAAATGAAATAAATATTTTAAATCAACAATATTATCTCCTTATTTTTGAATAGATGGTATGCAATAGCTTTACAGCGGCAGTCCTCGAGTACCACACATGTTTTTTTTCATAAGCGTTCTACTTGCCCAGTTTGAGTTTAATGTTTTGTTGAGTCCAGAGTCTTAAATTCTGCCAAAAATAAGTTTTCAATGTTTTATGAAACGATACGTTTTTTAGCCGTACAGTCAATTACTTCTACTTACCATAAATTGTTAAATCGATGTTATTCTCGCTATTATGATCCTGATTGTCGCTGGCCTTACACCAATATCTGCCCTTATCTTTCAAACTAACGTTCCTTATGGTCAAAGTTTGATAGTACATGTCAGGGTAATCGGAATCCCTTTGAAGAGGAGATATCGACATCCGTTCCTAAAACATCAAAGAATTCGCTCCTAAAAAATGATACAATAGTTAAAAACGTCTATAATTACATCTATGATTCCTATGGGTGTTTCCCAGTATATTGTGGTGTGAACCTGAGATTTTATCATACATTTCAGCTCGACGGTTTCACCAACAACGTTGTGTAACTTCTTGTCCACTTCTTCAATGAACGGCTGTGCCAGGGAATCAGTGATAACTAAAATCATTCCAATTAGACGAAAGGTTGCAAGAAAAGTGATAAAAAGACCAATTGCTCCAGAGGAATATTCTGCTGAGTGAGAAAAGATAATTTAGAATGTTTTTCACCAATCGAGTTCTCTAAATTTTTCAATTTTATCTTTGTGTCAATCTAATTTTCTTCAAACAACCTCAATGTTGATGAAGATAACATAGTATAAATTAATTTCTTCGCAAAAAAATTGATGACCGAGTATATTTCCACTGAGCACTTGGTCTATCTAGAGGAAGACATTAATACAAACCACCACCAAACTGGACACAGGTTATACAAAGAACACATAGAAAAGAAACGAAGAATGAACGTTCAAATAATTCAAACTCAGATGCTTATTAGGCCATGTAAATAAGACTTTCACCTGGAAATAATTGGTGGAGTTCTGGAAACAGTTTTAATTATTTATTTAGGCTTCTAATAAGAGTAGGTTGAGTTTTGCTCCAATTTCCCAGTGGAGAGTATGTCGTGACGTTCGAAAAACATCGAAGTTTTTGGACTATTTAAGGTTTTTCTCGAATAGCTCCTGAACTAAGCACTTAATCAATAACATTGTTGTACTCAAAAGTGTTCAGCATTAAATTCTGCTTCTAAAAAGTATCACGATGTTATATTCTGAACAAGAAGTTTTAAGAAATCATACGTCGAAATATGGAAAATTTTTACACTTTTTGAAAAAACACATTTTTTCATTATAAAACCTAAAATATCTTTGGAACTACGAGCTTCAGAACGAAATGTAATGGAATGAGAGTTGTAGACCATCAAATTGTGATGAAAACGTAGATCATCCTACTGAGGATACTGATCATTTAATCGTAGCTACTGCTGTTGAAGTTCCTCAGCAGTCCCATGAGAGTGTGGTTATTGTTGAGGAGGACACTGACCTCCTTGCAATTTTGACTGCTCCAGACCCTATATGCACCAAATTTTTTTAACTGAAGCCTGGCAAAGGCAAGCCAGGCGATAAATTGTCTATTCTCCCTTGCACTACAAGTTCTTCTCTGTTTCGAAAAACAACATATTATTCCTTCATGTTTTTAGTGACTTGGTAAAGGACAACTGAAATTTCTGAAGACGTTGAAAAAACAACAAAATCAATTATAATAAGAAACGTGGGGATCATAATCTAATAACTGACTATACAACTCATTACTAAGGACAATATATTACATATTTTTATTAACTGTAAATACATCCTTAGCGAGTGTTGTCGAGGTGCTGCTTCAGTTGGAGGCACAGAGGCAAGATTAAATGAGGTTTTGGTTAAACATTTTTCAAACATCTCGTATCACAATACATTTAATTGCTCGAAATTACTTTCATAAAAGGCTGCCATGCATTTCATTCCTGCCTCGTCGACCTTATCGGCATAGGCATTAGATTTTCCAAACAATTCTGCTGCTTTCAGCAGGTTTGTGTTGATTTCAGACGTCTTTAGGAATTTAATTTTTCCTTTACTGAAATAGATGACGTAGTGTCACAGCCATTGAAATCATGAAGGAATATTATGCTGTTTTTCGAAACAGATCACAACTTGTTGTGCAAGGGAGAAAAGACAACATCGTCTTGCTTACCTTTGCCAGGCCTCAGAAAAAAATTTTTGGTACACATAGGGGCTAGAACAATCAAAATGATAAGAAGCTCAGTATCCTCCCCAACATTATAGACGAACCCATGAGACTGCTGAGCAAATTCAATAGCACTAGCTGAGATGAAATGATCAGCATCCTCAGCAGGATGAGCTATTGTGCGATTTAACATTGTGGTTTGGAGAAATAAGGTTATGTTTTCATCACAATATGATGGTCTACAACTCTTATCCTATGACATTTCGTTCTAAAGTTCGTAGTTTCATGGATATTTTACGTTTTATAGTGAAAGCGTGTTTTTTCGAAAAGTGAAACATTTGCCATATTTCGACGTATGATTTCTATGAAACTACCTGTTCAAATACAATGCCATAGTACATTTTAGAAGCAGAATTTAATGCTTAACACTTTTGAATATTACAAAGTTTCTGATAAAGTGCTTAGTTTAGGAGCTATTCGAGAAAAACCTAAAATAGACAGAAAATTTCGAGGTTTTTCGAACGTCACGACATACGCTCTACTGGGAAATTGGAGCAAAGCTCAAACTACTCTCATAAGAGACCTGAAAGAATGATTAAAACAGTTTCCTGAACTTCACCAATTATTTCCAGGCACACCATTTTTTGAAGCTAATTTGCTTGACCTATACAGGGTCTTTCACGAGGAACCTCACCCATATTTATACGGGAAACTACTGAACGTATTTTCATGAAATTCAGCACTTATAAGTATTTCACGATGCTGATGAAATCTAAAATATTTTCAAGGCATGAGCACCTCCGGTTTTTCCGGAAATGACGTCAACTTCCGTTTTTCAAATTAGAACACAATTTTTTTATTGCAGAAATAGATTCCTTAGAAAATTTCAAGTTATTTTGATGTAACATTTTTCAGTTTTGGTTGGAAAATTCTCTCTGAGCGGGAAAATTCGAAAAAAAAATCGAAAATAGAGCTCCGCTGAAACAAGAATAACTTCGAGGTTTTTGGATGAAAAATTTTCATTTTTGGGATTTTCCAAGATGTAATATTGATGTATCCACTTTGAAAATCGAAATCGCGATTCATGATACAGGGGGTGAAAAAATCGCTTTCGAAGTTAGGGATGACAAAATCGTGAAAAATCAATTTTTTCAAATTAGAACCCCATTTTTTTATGGCAGATATTGAATCTACGTTAGAAAATAATGTGAGTGTATGCATCACACCCTTGCCCTAAAGTGGATATTTTTTGAGTTATTCACAAAAAACTGTTTTTCGTCTTGAATTTTCAGCTATTCCTTTTCCCTTCACGCCAAAAAGATGAAATTTTCAGGAACTGTTACTTAAACCATGTTTTAGATTTTACTACCCTAATATGCAAGAGAAAAAAGTTACAGGTTGTTCCTAAATAGATGGCGAATTTTGAGTCGAATTTGTATCGGAAACCTCTTTATTTCAACTAATCGGCCATCGGTTTTCTCTCCAGTGATAAATAAATAATTCCTTATGAACCATATGCAAAAACTTACCATGTTTTACATTCTTTTTTTTTAATGATAGATATCATTAATTACATCTGCCAAATTCCTCTTTATTCAGTAGCATTTTGTGTTTACTATTAATTTGGTGATAATTCGTATTAAGTTATAAAATCGATCACTATGCCTAATTTTACCAATGAAGATTATTTAAATCTCATTCTACTTCATGGAGAAGGTAATAAAGATGTAGATAGAACGATTCGACTGTTCATTGAGAGGTTTCCTGACCGACCCAGACCAACGAGAGATACCATTAACAGAACCATGACAAACTTGAGAAATGTCGGATCTTTCGTTAAGAAAACTATACACAGAGAAAAAAGTGTAGTAGAAGATGAGAACAACGAAATTACAGTTCATATTTTCGTGTGAATCCTCAAAATTCTCTCAAAGATGCCGAGATTGATCTGGGATTATCTCAATCGAGTGTTTGGAGAATATTAAAAAAACATAAAATGCACCCATATAAATTCAATAGGGTACAGCATTTGAAGGAAACTGATTTCGTCAGGAGAACAGAGTTTTGCGAAGAAGGGGTGAAAAATCTACAGCATGGTTCAAATAACAGTTCCAGAAAATTTCATCTTTTTGGCGTGAAGGGAAAAGAAATAGCTAAAAATTCAAGACGAAAAACAGTTTTTTGTGAATAACTCAGAAAATATCCATTTTAGGGCAAGGGTGTGATGCATACACTCACATTATTTTTTAACGTAGATTCAATATCTGCCATAAAAAAATGGGGTTCTAATTTGAAAAAATTGATTTTTCACGATTTTGTCATTCCTAACTTTGAAAGCGATTTTTTCACCCCCTGTATCATGAATCGCGATTTCGATTTTTAAAGTGGATACATCAATCTTACATCTTGAAAAATCCTAAAAATGAAAATTTTCCATCCAAAAACCTCGAAGTTATTCTTCTTTCAGCGGAGCTCTATTTTCGATTTTTTTTTCGAATTTTCCCGCTCAGAGAGAATTTTCCAACCAAAACTGAAAAATGTTACATCAAAATAACTTGAAATTTTCTAAGGAATATATTTCTGCAATAAAAAAATGGTGTTCTAATTTGAAAAACGGAAGTGGACGTCATTTCCGGAAAAACCGGAGGTGCTCATGCCTTGAAAATATTTTAGATTTCATCAGCATCGTGAAATACTTATAAGTGCTGAATTTCATGAAAATACGTTCAGTAGTTTCCCGTATAAATATGGGTGAGGTTCCTCGTGAAAGACCCTGTATATCGATGAATGTCCAGAACAAAAATAGTGTTAAATTTTTCTCCAATTTTGATTGAATATGTAGCGAATGGAAAATTCAACAAATTAAGTCAAACTGAAAATATACAATGTGATTATTCGGACACTTTTCAGTATAGGACATTTGAACATCTTTTTCGAACGTTACATCTTCGGAAATCTCGAGAAGAAGTTAGAGAAAAAACATAGAACATAAAGAAGAAAACCATATGAAGAGATGAAGAAAGAAGCACCACGCCAAAGCCTGCACAACCAGTAACTTACGGTTTAATCGAACAAAATAAACAATTTCGTGTTCCTGTTCTTCCCAAGTGAACAAACAAATGTATTCTCCGCTTTGACTCAACTCAGACGCATAAAACAAAAATCCAGTTTTCGGGTTGTATGTACAATTTTCAACCTGTAATTAAAACAAGGAAACTGTAGAAATCGCAGCAGAAACTCTTGCAAATAAACATAATTGGAAAGAATATAAAAATTTGCACACCAAATATTCAACCTGAAACTGAAAGAAAAGAAGGAATTGTGGTACAACAAGTTCTTGAAAATTCCTCCAATCATTGCACTCAGTTTCTTGCTGCGATTTCTACTCCAACAAGTGAAATCAACGTACTTTCTTTCTCCATCAAGATTGGGTAGTCGAAAGAATCATTTCCCCTTTTGAAGTAACACCTGAAGAACGTCATCTCTACCTGGTTGGTGGCATTGGTGAGGAAACCAAACCTACGGTCGTATTGGAACATGGTGTCATCCTCGTATAGTACCCCCATCTTAACCTTAAGTTCCTATTAAAATATGTTCGACACTAAGCAGTTGTTAGTAACCTGGTGATCTGTGAAACTTTCGGTTGTTACATTTATACAAACCGAAAGTGGTTAAATAATGTCTTAGAGGTGTTGTCGACTATGGAGAATTCATTAGACTCTTAACATCATACACTACATTAAATTGAAAAAAATATTGATAAATCACAGCTTTTGAATTCAATCATGCGCTCTTAGTATAAACTTGCATATGAGAGGTAGTTTTGCAAATATCTTTATCTTTTCTTCATATTTTCTAAGCTCCTTATAATAAATGACATAAAAGCCTAATGATTACTCTGGTACTGTTAAAGAATGATTGTGAAATTATATATAAGTATTTCGTGACATTTTTTAAGCTGAAACAGTTTTCGGTTTTCCTTGATGGACAAAACCGTTTTGGAGATACATATACAATTTGTTTGCATATATTATAATTGTCCTAGTCCCACAATAAAATTTCTATTATTTATTATTAGAGAAACAAGAAACGATGAAAATGGCGTGTCTCAATTTTTTTTTGCCCTTCAAAATATTCTGGGTCATTTTACAAAAATTCTTGTTTGGATGTGAAATAATTTTTTTAAATTTTGATTGGTGATGGAACTTGGCCCATTCAATTCATATTGACAAAATGCAATTTTTATTTTATATCTGATGATTGTTATCTTTATCGGTTAATTCTTGTGGTGATGATAAGAGAGTCATATTTACAATGAAATTAGTCCATTAACTAGATTCATATTTAGGTTTGTGGTAGTGAAATGGATTTATTACTATCTACAGCTGTGAAAATAGGCCAAGAGTTTGATAGATAATTTGGTGATTGAATTGCAACCCAGTTTTAATGATCACAATTTTCGGTGACACATATACAGAGGGGATAACATCGATAAATATCATTAATTTTTGCAGAATTTCAATCTGTTTGTCAAGGAGATTTTTTTTTTCATTTCAACATAATATAAGGCAAACTAAACTCTTGAGTTTTAATAGATCATCTTATTTCAGATTTAGTATTTATATATATATATATATATATATATATATATATAGTAAAAATGTATTATTTGGGACTGCAGTCGAATGAGAAATCTCTTTTTTCTTTAAACTCAAGCTTTCAGCTTTATTTAAGCCTTCATCAGGAGACACTACAATCAGTATGAATCAAGGAAAGTTACAATTATTATATATACATATACATATATATAAAACTTACGAAAGTGAGATAAAATTCAAGATCTATATTTGAAGTTCTAATCATCAGATCCATCAGAGACCATTAGTTCTTTAAATTTAAGGAAAATGATGAAAGTAATTAGTTATAGATGACAAATATTTTGACATTCAGTAGAATATAGAAATATGTATCCTTTGCATTTTCAGTAGTTTGAGTTTGACCAAAATTTATGAATAACGAAAATGAAATTCTATCTAAACTTTTTTTAAGTGATGGTATTCTCATTTCAAGGGTTAACACGGGTATTATGTTTTAAATTTTTGTCAATATCAATCAGTAGGGCATAGACAGAACTCAAGGAATCAACGTCTTTTTTTGAATTAATACTATCATCATTTTGTGCAATTCTGATCATTTCTAATAATGTTCTTTTCCTGATATTTGTTTCACAGTCCAACACTTCAACTTCCTCAAATGATGGTATATGTCCAGTTTCTATAGAGTGTTTCGCTAAAGCACAATGATCTTTTTTCAATCTAATATTACTCTTGTGCAGGTTGATTCGTTGTTGTAGTGTTGTTGATGTCTGTCCTATATATTTCAATTCACAATGAGAGCATGGAATTTTGTAGACAACATCACTGTTCCTCAATATTGGTGTTTTATCTTTTAATTTACTATACAACTTCTTAAGCGGTTTAACATTTTTTATAGCTATCTTTATATTTTCTTTGGGTAAAATATCCTTCAGTCTTTCTGTTAAAGAATCTGCTTGAGGTAGTGTAACGTAAATTTTGTCATTCAAATTGTCTTCATTTTCTTCTCTTTCTAACTGAGGTAATCTGTCTGGGTTGTTATACAGTATCCTCCTCAGAAAAGTTTTAGGATATCCATTTTCTGTTAATATGTTTTCCAGTTTTGTCAGGTTTCTATCCCTGAAAGTGGAATGGGATATCCTATTCACCCTGGTTTTTAAGTTCCTTATGAGATTAATCTTCATATGTATTGGATGAAAAGAAAGGTAATGGATGTATCTTTGAGACGCCATGGGTTTCACATACCAATCTGTGATTATTCTATTATCTCTTGTTCTTATTAATATCATATCTAAAAAAGGAACAGATCTATCTGTCTCATTCTCAATAGTAAATTTGATCCTGGGATTCACTCCATTTATAGAATCCAAAACTCTGTCATTCCATTCCTGTGGGATTGCTGTCACTACATCGTCCATGAATTTCTTACAAAATGGCAGTTCAAAAGGTAACTCATGCTGAATTTTTTCTAAGATATCATCAACTACAAATTGAGCTATGATAGGTGACGCTATAGATCCCATTGGTGCCCCTTGAATTTGTTTGAAATATTGGTTATTGAATGAAAAAACTGTCGTGTCAAACCACATATCTATAAGCAGGCAAAATGTTTCTAACGATACTGAACAGTTTGGTTGAATATTTTCCCATTTTTTTCTGACAATTTCTTTTGTTGAGGATACCGTGATGTTTGTAAATAGTGAGATAACATCCCAACTCTGTAAAATATAGTTGTCTGGTAATTGAAAATCATTTATGAATTCAGAAAACTCGAAGGAGTCTTTGATGTGGAATATATTCGAGAATTGGTATGATTTCGTTAAAACGTCTCTGATGTATTCAGCAATATTATAATTAGGACAATTTATTGATGCTATTATGGGTCTTAAACTTAATTCCTCTTTGTGAATCTTAGGTAGTCCGTAAAATTTGGAAGCCGTACCCTTGTAATACATGAGTTTGTGAGCTAACTCTTTAGAAATCTTTTTCTCCTTTTTTAAATTTGTAATTAAGGTATTGATTCGCTGTTGGTATGAGCTACTTGGATCCCTTCGTAATGCTAAATAATGTTCTTCATCTGATAATAATTTATTTGATAGTTCTATATACTTCGTTTTGTCCATTACTGTGGTGACTGAACCTTTGTCTGATTGTAGGACTATTATTTCTGGGTGATCGTTCAGAAATTTAGCGGACCTCTTGAACAAATTATTGATTGGGTGGAATGATGTAGATTGTTTATGACAATAATTTGTTATTACATTCGTTATTCTTGATATGAAAATATGTTTATCTTTATTATTTTCAATTTTGGACACCACCACATCTAATTCCGAAAGTAAGTGTGCTATAGAAATATCATTTTTTGAAGGTGGTAAACAAAATTTTGGACCCAATGATAAAGTAGTCTTTACCTCTTCAGGAAGTGTTAAGGATGAGATATTCTTGATCCATTTATTCTGAGTGTTTATGATTAATTTTTGTTCTTCTTGAAGTTTATTGAATTTACTCAAATTGATTGCCTTAACCGTGTCAAATACCCTACTACATTTTATTTTGATTTTATGAACGAATTGTATCCAAATATATTCATTCAAAACCCGCAGAATACCCTCACTTAATTCATGATTTCTACGTTCCAAGAATCCTATGTCTTTATGTGTAATATCTAATTCTAAATTTATCATTTTATGTCCTAACTTGTTGGTGAAATCGTGGATTTTCTGTCCTGTTTTTGCATCCTTGTACTCAAAGTTGTATTTCACGTTCTTCAAACTATTGTTTACATGTCTGGGAGTGATACCATTGGATCTGCATTTCAATAGGAAGATCTTTCTGTTTTTGAGGTTCGATAATTTCCTGTTGTTGTTGGAATATTCTTTCATTTGCCTTACCACATCTGGTCCATACTGTATTCTGATGGTGTTAAAAAAGCCCATATGATTTTCGTAATAAAAGGATAATTGACTGTTTCTATTTATAGTAAAAATGTATTATTTGGGACTGCAGTCGAATGAGAAATCTCTTTTTTCTTTAAACTCAAGCTTTCAGCTTTATTTAAGCCTTCATCAGGAGACACTACAATCAGTATGAATCAAGGAAAGTTACAATTATTATATATACATATACATATATATAAAACTTACGAAAGTGAGATAAAATTCAAGATCTATATTTGAAGTTCTAATCATCAGATCCATCAGAGACCATTAGTTCTTTAAATTTAAGGAAAATGATGAAAGTAATTAGTTATAGATGACAAATATTTTGACATTCAGTAGAATATAGAAATATGTATCCTTTGCATTTTCAGTAGTTTGAGTTTGACCAAAATTTATGAATAACGAAAATGAAATTCTATCTAAACTTTTTTTAAGTGATGGTATTCTCATTTCAAGGGTTAACACGGGTATTATGTTTTAAATTTTTGTCAATATCAATCAGTAGGGCATAGACAGAACTCAAGGAATCAACGTCTTTTTTTGAATTAATACTATCATCATTTTGTGCAATTCTGATCATTTCTAATAATGTTCTTTTCCTGATATTTGTTTCACAGTCCAACACTTCAACTTCCTCAAATGATGGTATATGTCCAGTTTCTATAGAGTGTTTCGCTAAAGCACAATGATCTTTTTTCAATCTAATATTACTCTTGTGCAGGTTGATTCGTTGTTGTAGTGTTGTTGATGTCTGTCCTATATATTTCAATTCACAATGAGAGCATGGAATTTTGTAGACAACATCACTGTTCCTCAATATTGGTGTTTTATCTTTTAATTTACTATACAACTTCTTAAGCGGTTTAACATTTTTTATAGCTATCTTTATATTTTCTTTGGGTAAAATATCCTTCAGTCTTTCTGTTAAAGAATCTGCTTGAGGTAGTGTAACGTAAATTTTGTCATTCAAATTGTCTTCATTTTCTTCTCTTTCTAACTGAGGTAATCTGTCTGGGTTGTTATACAGTATCCTCCTCAGAAAAGTTTTAGGATATCCATTTTCTGTTAATATGTTTTCCAGTTTTGTCAGGTTTCTATCCCTGAAAGTGGAATGGGATATCCTATTCACCCTGGTTTTTAAGTTCCTTATGAGATTAATCTTCATATGTATTGGATGAAAAGAAAGGTAATGGATGTATCTTTGAGACGCCATATATATATATATATATATATATATATATATTTATTTTTAGTTGAAATAGCATTTCATGAAATCTGAAGAATATATTCGCTTAAGGAAAAGACTAATTTGTTATTTGATTTTAAAAGATTAAATGATTACTGTAAATTTCATTTACCTTTTTTTTATCATGCCAAAATGAGACCGGTATCACTTAATTATATTTCTTATGTCTTTGTTCATATAACATGGTACTTTTACGTGAAATTTAAATTTGTAAAGTTATATAGAGAACTGGAAAAAACGCATCATATTACATATTCTTGATTTAGCTCTGTGAATGGTGAATACATGTAAATTCTAAAGTTATACGGAGTTAAAAAATGACATATTTTACATATCCTATCTATTTAACTCTGTCAATGACCTTATATGTAAATCATGAAGAACTGTACTAAGGACTGTAAGACATGCCTGTGATTTGAAGGCAATGACTTATTTTACATATTATTTACTAAGGTCTGTTAATGTACTAAGGACTGTAAGATATGCCTGTGATTTGAAGGCAATGATTTATTTCACATATTATTTACTAAGGTCTGTAAATGGTTTTACAGAGTCGTGAAGTTATATGGCTAACAATTATTTGAGAAAACAATTAGGAGGAAATTAATGAACTCAATAATGATAATCTACTGAGAACTGAATAAAATGATTCATCCTATTATAAATTAAGTTCTGTAAGTGATAAATACAGGGTTATTCACGAATATGGCTCTATAGAATATTTTTAGGAAAGACATAAGATTCAGGATTGAAATTCTAAAGGTGAGCTTCAAGCAAGAGGACGACTTCTTGTATATTTTTTGAAGGTTCTAGAAAGGTTTTTTCGGAAGTGACATCAACTTTCGTTTTTCAAATGGGAAGACCCATTTTTCATTGCATAAATGAATTCTCCATTTAAGTTTTTCTACTGGAAAATAATTAGAGGTCAAGTGAAATTTTTGGAAATATTTTCTCGATAACAGTGATGAACAGAAATAACAGAGGGAAATTTTTTGAAATTTTTGTTATCGAGAAAATATTTCCAAAAATTTCACTTCACTGCTAATTATTTTCCAATAAAGAAACACATTAAGAATGAGATTGAAAATTGAAGAAAAAATCGTTTTTCCTGAATATTTCGAAAAATATTCATTTTGAGATGAAAGTCTTGGACGTATGCTCCTATTATTTTTTGAAGAAGATTTCGCAAATGCTGTGAAAAAATGGGGTTCTAATTTGAAAAAAAAAAACGATTTTTTGATGTTTCGTCACTTCTTACTTTGACAAAGAATTTGTGACCTCCTGTATCATATTCTGAAATCGAAAAACAAGCCTCAGCCTTCCTTCTCGGAGATTCTCAAAAATTAGAATTTAATGAAGAAACTTTGAAGATGTCTGTATTTCAACAGAGTTCAATTTTTCGATTTATTTCATATTTCCTCATTTAAAGAGAATTTTCTCGGGAAAATTCAAACTTTTGGAATCAAAAAGACTCAGCATTCAATGGAGAATCTATTTATGCAATAAAAAATGGGTCTTCCCATTTAAAAACGAAAGTTGATGTCCTAGAACCTTCAGAAAATATACAAGAAGTCGTCTTCTTACTTGAAGCTCACCTTTAGAATTTCAATCCTGAATCTTGTGTCTTTCCTAAAAATATTCTATAGATGAATGAATCTGAATATGTAAAAGTTAAAGGAATTTAGTGAGACCTGAATAAAGTGACTTATTTTACATATTCTTGTTTCAACTCTGTAAATGGCCATATATAAAATTGTTAATTGAGAACTGAATAAAATGCCTGATGGTACATATTTCTCATTTATCTCTAAATGGTTAATATATGTATGTTATGAATTAATATACTGATAATCAAAAAGTGAAGACCTATTTTATATATTCCCTATATGTAAATCGTGAGTACCTAATATACTGAGAACTTAAGTAAATGACTAATATAATATGTGAATCATCAAGTAACCTACTGAAAACTGAAGAATATGCCTCATAATACATATTCTTCATTCAGCTCTCTAAATGGTAAATATATGTAAATTGTAAAGTAATATACTGAGAACTGAAGAAAATGATTAATTTCACAAATTCCGATTTAGCTCTGTAAAGGGCCTTAAATGTTGATTGAGAATTAATATCTAGGAACTGTAGAAAGTGAACTATATAACATTTTCTCAAATAAGCTCTGTCAATAGTGCTTCACGTGTTTCTTCCTATTTTACAGTGCTAAGAATGCGTGATTATTGTCGTTTTTTTATTTCTTAGTTTGTACATCTTACCTCATCTCCACTGACTCTAGTCAAACTAACATCCACGTCAGGAAAAGTAGGTCTGCAAGGTATCACAGCATCACTGTACTGGGTGACCACAATACTTTCCAAATCTTTCTCTTCCACGGAAAGATGTTTTTCGTCTAAAAATCAAATGAATACCTTAGATTCATCTTCGAATGTTGCAAAAATTTGAAGAATTAATATTGTTCAACCTCCAGTTCTTACCATGTACGTAAAGGTAAAGTTGGCTGATGCGATCGAATCTCTGATCTGTTGTCTCATAGCAACCGTAGAATCCTACGAATGGGAAAGTTATGTTGGAAATGTGCAGTTCTGATGCGTATTTATAGTGGTGGTGTCTAGGATCAACGTCTGTCACTGATATTTGGGTGAAACTCAGGTACTTTTCCTGAAAAAAAATAATGAGGATATAATTTGGGTTGCAATGGTTTTAAGCAGATATTTAGCTGTTTCAAAATGTAAGGTGAAGGGAGAAGGAATAGATGGCTTCATTATTTATTTCATTGCGTTTTATGAGTCTTATTGGGTTCCACAAGATGGCGTTAGGAAGATAAGATTTCGTAGGTACTACAAGAACTTCCCAGACGGTTTTTTAATGAGTTGAGTCAGTTTAGTTTGGGCGCAACTTGGAAAATTGATACTATGATCGACCGTCTAAAATCTTAAGGAAGCAGTAGCACAAAAGAGGTCAGATTTAGGCAATAGAAGAGGAATTTTGTCCGCACACTTCGATAATGGCTAGCCAGAAGCTCTAGAAGCTTGGTTGGAAGGTTCTTATGCAACCACTGTAAGGTACGGGCCTGGCATCAACTGATATGACTTGTTCCTATCCTGTAGTGTCTCAACTCCTAACATATCATATTTTTCTTAGGATGATCAAATCTGAGAAATCTACCAGAATAAACGGTAGTTCGATCATTCTTGAAATATACAGAACATTTACGTGACTCAAATCTTATAATCTGATAATATGGAAATTAATTCGTAAAGGAATGTTATTTGTTACGGAAATTCAAAGTTGCAGTCTGATGAATCATCACTGCAGAATCCAGAGTTACTTAACAGCGCTATAATATTCCTTTATTTCCTATATTTGGTACTTACATCTTTAACAGAAGGAGTCGTCCAGTTCAACTTGGCATTTCCCTCACAGAAGATGGTGAAATTACTGCCACTTTCCAAAGAATGTTCCAAATGGGGAAAGTCAATCTTTGGGCTCGAAATTATAATTGCCTCTGGAAATAAAAAAAATTTATTCAACAAGATGCATAGGAAGTTGCTGTGTGGACGAAAGAAAAAAATTGTTATTAAATAACATATAAATTCAAGTTACGAGTTGTCTTTTTATACTGCAACTGAGGCAAGATATAAACTGCTCCACATGAGTTAGGGATACTGAATATGAGATTTTGTGATCAAAGTTCATATTAATATGATTTCAAGTTGCAGGAAATAGAAGAATTCAAGCATTCTGATACTATCAATATAATATATAGCCTCTACGAGCATCAATAACAGCTTGACATCTTCTTTGCATACTACACACGAGGTTGTTGAACATTTCTTGAGGAATTTGGTTCCATAAACGGGACAGAAGCTCTCTCAGGTCATTTAAAGATTCTGGGGTAGGTTGATGATTATCTCATATTTTTTGGAGCATATGCCATGCATGTTCTATGCAATTCAAATCTGGTGAGTGCGGAGGTATTGGTAAATGTGGAGTACCAAGCTCCTCGCTCGCATTCTCAACTATGACTGCACGGTGCGGTCTAGCGTTTTCGTCTAGAAATTGAAAAGTTTCACCAATAGCAGCGTGAAAATTTGGCGAAACATTGTTAATGACACGCTCCCTATAGTCTGAGACGGTCATATTCCCAGGACAAATGTGTAGATCTGTGCTCCCGTTGAAACATATCCCGGCACATATCTAACACTACCCTCTCGAAATGGATGCACTTCTTGGACATAACGACGATTACGGGGTATGCGTGGGATTGTCCATAACTTTATTCTTTGAGAATCAGATAATCGTTCATATCTGGATTCATCAGTGAAAAGGACACTACGCCATTGATCTTCCCAATTGATATGTTGCTTTGCCCATTTCAGTCTTTGACGCTTATGGTCACGTGTTAATGAAACGCCTTCTAATGGAAATCTAAAATCTAGATTCAACTCTCTTAAACGTCGTCTGATGGTTTCGATGGAAACTTGGAGCCCATCTGCATTTTGAAGAGTAGGTATTCTATAGCATTCTAGACGTAGATGTAGGCTTTGTTCTCGCCGAAACGGTGATGAGACGATCCTGAGCAGATGTTGCTTTTCTTCGCTCACCAAGCCTTGGTCTTTCCAACACGAAACCTGTCTCCCTGAGCTATTCCAAGGTCGAGATATCACAATTCGGCTGACTTGGAGCCTTTCCGCTACAACAACCTGAGTTAAGCTACCTGTAGCATTTCGATAGCCCTATTAGCCTCAGCGGTTGTTGATTTACGTCTTGGCATTTTCAGAAAACTCGTTTAAATTCGAAGACGTTGATAAACTGACAACATTTCAAAATGAGAACATTCATGAAGTGAGTTTTCAATAATTTTAAAGGGATTTTCTAGAAGATTACATATTTTTCAAAACTCTTCCCTAACTCTTGGGAAGCAGTAAATTTGCATGGTAGAAATCTATACGCATTTTTTTTAAACATAGATGAATTCAAAATAGTAATAATTTTCAATTCCCAGGCTGGAGGCATGAGGTTGGAGAAATGATATTAGATTTTTTCACTGAGATGAGAGATATACCGGTTTTCGCCTTGTTTGGCCTCATCAGTATCCCATACTGATCCCATACGAAGGTGGTGACATCCAATTGCGTCAAAATGTCCAATCGAATGCTTAAAAAGTAATCTGTACTTCCTCTTTCACTGAATGAGATTTTAGCAGTGGCTCTATTCAGGGCCCGCTTCCTAGTTTCTCAAAGTGATGGAAAAAGCCCAATTCTTTTTGCGACTGTGACGCCAAGTGTTTTTAAGAAAAAGAAAAATTCTTTGCCTTTACGGAGGCCACATCGAGAACATTTTTGAAACACAGATGATTACTATTTTGAATTCATCTATGTTTCAAAAATGTTCTCGATGTGGCCTCCGTAAAGGCAAAGAATTTTATTTTGTCTCAAAGAGTACCAAACAAGAATTTCCTATCAAATATTGTAAAGTTGAAATAGGGTAAAATATTCATCTCATTTCCAGAACATAGATTGTTCATTTCTTCAGAAATCTAGGGGGGGGGCAACATTTTTGACTATGAATGTAAATAAACTGATACCAGGGATTTGGTGAGGATATGTCGATGATATTTTTGGGATTTGGCAACTCGAAATGCATAGAATATAAATGCACGTCAACTTCAATAAATTTGATAGATATAATCCTTTAATTCAAGTCATTTAACAACAGAATTGAACGTTGTTTGCTCCATAAACATAAAATCGAGAACAAAAACAGTCTGAGCCCATGCGAATCGAAGGATGTGAAGTTTCTATCAAGTGTGCGTAGGCTCAGACTTCCGCAAGATAAAATTGTTTATTTTTCCTCACGCCGAGCTATTGGCCGTTTGAAGAGCATTTTTCTTACCAGCTGCTTTGTTCGTAAGTTTATTATTGTTTTGGACGTTCAACTGAAGATCCGATATACAGGGTGTCGTATTGATCGCGACAAAGACGAAAATAAGATTAAAAATTTGATTAGAAGAAGTCTTGATAGTTTATTCAGTTGAGAAGACTATAATGTTTGGATAAGAATTCCTCCTGAACCTTCAGTGCAGTTTTCAAATGCAGAAGTCTCATTTTTCTCGTTTTAACTATCTTGTTTTTTCTCTCTCAGTCTCTGAAACAAGAATCAATAAAAAAAATTTAAATAAAAGAAGAAAAGTTCCCGCATTAAATTTTACTTCTTATCTGTCAGAGGCCGTACAATGAAAGAAAAAATACTTTGAACTATAAAACTTTCTAACGTTTTGGAGTTTATATCAGATAAATTTCTAAATTTACGAAAATCTTCAGCATTGTGGAAATTAGTGCACAAGTTTCAAGCAGTTGCCTTTCTTTTGTTATTCATAAACTTTATCTATTTTTTTTTTTTGCTCCAGAGACTAGGGGAGAAAACCCTAAAATCATTTCTACAAAAATGCAGAGATCTCAATCTATTTGCATCTCTTACTACGAATTTTTGAAAGAAAAATAAAAGTTTTCAGATACAACCATCAGGATTTCGAACTTCATTTCAATTTGTAGGATATTCTTCGCGAATCTACGAAAATGCTGCAAAATGAGAATTCTAATAGATATCTTTATTATTCACCAGCAAGTTGTATTCTTCAATTTCAGGAATCAGTTTATGTTGCATTTATGGAGTCGCCATTTTTATGGAGTCATAACTTCTCCAGGCATATCATACCAAAGATACGTGAATATACAGTTGATATGCTATATTTCAGTTATGTATACCTCTGATATCGAACTAGGAAAGAGGAAACTGATTATTATTTATAACAAGGTGGTTTTTCAACAATATTTGATTGAAAAATCATTAAACGATTCTTATCTTCATTCATTCCAAGGTAATGTTCACAGTACGCAGACTTCTTGCTTGATTTTCTTATTACTTATTGGATTTCTTTTGTTGATAAAGTTATGGTAGACTAGCATCACCTTTAACAATTTTTTAGTTTTGAAACAAAAATTATTTTGTGTCCGCAAAATTTTTGTTGCAAGAAATTAATCTTGTTATTCTTGAGGTAATCTCGAAGAAATATTCGAATTGGATTTTCTTGAAGCGAAATAAATCATAGTCGAATGAAAAATGAGGAAAAAATTCTTCATATGGATTCCTCATTAAATCAGTCTTTCTGGAAATTCAGGAAGAATCCGTATGGTTTCTGTTGTTTCATTGGCGAAGTATCTAAAAATATGAATTTTACGTTTCACAATTCATAAACGGATATGGAAATTCAGAGAATATCTCCCAATGACATTTTAATATCCTCGTTTTGTTTTCAATTCTTCGAATAAGCTGCGCAAATATACCTACAGATGAAAAATACGTTTCAATGATATGATCCATGCTTTATCCCAAAATAGAAACAAGCAAGAGACAATAATGTATTACGGTTCAATCCAATTTATTAAAATTAGATAAATACAGTTCCAAGTTTGAGAACATTTGATGAATGTACTATAGAGATTTTAATCAATTTCAAATATTTTCAGTGGACGAAAAACAATGAGAAATCATGCAAAAATATTTGAATTGGCAATTATATAAAAAAAAATTGCAATGAATGCATGAATAAACATTATTATTAATATTGAAGGAAGTTATTTGAGAAATTCACGACGATTTTAGTTATGACAAAACTATGAAGTGAAAATTAGAAATGATGTAGGCGTGTAATTTTATTCGAAACGAAGATGTTGTCATATTGGTGAAGATCAATGGAAACTCACTGGCCTTGTTGTATTGGTCCATATATATGAACATATTTCCATTGTTCCGCTATTCATAAACCTTGAGCATATAAACCGCGCTCCAAAGAAAATGCACCAGATAGCACTGAACCCAAATAAGACTTTTAAAAATTAATGTCGACGAATAGTTTTAGAAAATTTTTTTCATAAAAAAAAGAAATTTCGTGGAACTTCAGTTGAGCAGAAGACAGTTGAGAAATTCGTTAAATTGTGCTGGAACACCATTGAATTAAAGAGTGGAGTTGTCCAGTGTCTTAAACAGTTTCTTTCATAACATTGGTAAATATTTTTGAACAACCATAATTCGATTTTGAACAAACAAATTTGTACAATTTTTTCATTATGTTACAGCATGAGAAACGTACAATATATTTGCCTGATTCAAGTTCGGTGTGCAGAAAAAAATTGTCACTAGAGACCAAGAAGAAAATTTTCAGATATCTATTGAAATATTGTCTGGGAGGTCTTTACATTTTCCTGAAAATTCAATTTAGGTTTTCTCTCCTAGTCTCTGAAACAAGAAACAATTAGAAAAAATTTTTGAATAATATCAATATTCAAGAAGAAATTGTTGCCTAACCATGAACAAAGAGAAAACACTTTGAATTCTTAAGCGTAACGTTTCGGAGGCTAAATCAGACTCCTTCGTCAGACACTTACTAGTTTTCATTCAACTTCGTAGAATCGTGACAATATTTTGATTTTTTGATTGACATTTGTCAATATATGATGAACATAGATTGATATTGATTACTATGTAGATGTTGATATCGTTATTTTATTTCAAAATTTTTTCAAACCAGTTCTTTTTTCAATACATCCATCCAAATTCGATCTATTCCCCCAGAAAAATTGGCGAGATTTAAAAATCTCGCTAATGCCTCATCCAACAAAATACAAGCTGACTCGTTGATTTTTCTTTTATAACTATCAGGTTCCGTCCTTACGGTTTTGTGCCATTCCAATCCATCATGTGATTGCCGGTATTGAAACACACATGATCTGCTATCTGCGATCTACCAATATCATTATTTTTATGTTCACGTTTTCTGATTTCTAATGGTTTTGATGTTTCTCCTGTATAAGATTATCCACGAATACAGGGAATATTGTAAATACAATTTCTTGATTTTTGGTTCGCATTCAAAGGATTCATTTTTGTTCATAAAGATCGTAAACCATTTTTTGTTTTGAAAATAGTTCTTATTTTGAATTTGGAACCAATTCTTTTAATTTTTTCTGAAAGTTCATGAACATAATGAATCAAAATTATTAAAATTTGTTGTTCTTGACGGTTTGTTGTTGGTTCTTGATTGTTATTATCGTTTTGACGCAAAATTGTTCTCTCTAAATCTGAAATAGTTTTTTCTATGAAATTAGTTGGATATTGATTATCCTCAAGAATATCTTTAATGAAATTAATTTCTTTATTTCGTATTTCAGTTGTCGATGAAATTAATTGCGCTCTATCATGAAGTGTTTTTTAATACCTCTTTTAACACTCATTTGATGATTAGAATAAAAATTTAGATATCGATTTGTGACTGTCTTTTTTCTGAACACACTTGTTTCAAAATGATTTGGAACTTTTCTTATCGAAACATTTTATATTAATCAAAAAATTTTTCTAATTGTTTCTTGTTTCAGAGGCTGGGAGAGAAAACCCAAATTAAGTTTTCAGGAAAAAAAAATTTCACCTCTACCTCCAATTTCTACTTTTTCCGATCAAGGCATCAAAGGATCAACTTTATCAGGTCCAAAGATAGATCTAAGACTTAAGTACATTTCGATGCCACAACTTTTTCTCGGCTAGTTACCAACATCATTTTAAGTAATTTCTCAAAAATACGATATCAATTTTTTCCTAGAACTCCCATTCTTGCTTCGACTGCTTCTTGCAGCATCACTGACTGCATCCATCTATTCGAAGCAGTCGTTTAAAGGAGAATAGACACAATTTATTCCTTTCTCGAAACAACCAACCGGAATACCTTCATGATTTCAACTTACGACTCACCTGAATGACTAACAGTGTTCGAGAATTCATCTTTAAAGAGCACGCGTCGATTGACTGACAATTCGATGAAGTGGATAATTTTTCGGTCATCGTACACACCTTTCAACATTCATTCATGCGTCAGAAATTCATAAAAGCTACGAAGCAGTTCGAGAGGTTTTTTCACGACTGATGAAAAACATTGCTGATTAAAGAAAAACAAATATCAATAATTGTTTCACGAAAGTTTGATTGTACGGTTCAAAAAATCACATAACCAATCCAATCACATGATTTGAAGCAAAGATTATAGAGTTAGAAAGATAGTAAACGCCCTTATATCTGTGGTACTAAAATCCGACTACGATTTTTGGCTAGTTTCTTACTTTTGACACCTAGAGGGCACTGAAAACATTATTCAGTACAGAAAACTATTTTAAAAGGCGCGAAATTCTAATTATACTTCTCATAAATTTCCATTAAATTAAGTATTCTTGGTCGAGCTTTTGAAGAAACATCCTGTTCAACGAAACAAAAGCAGGGCTCCGCTTTTTGATCAGGATGATATTTTCCATCTACACTTTGTTTTGAATCAAATGAAATAAGCTTCTGTATTTTTCATATTTTTATTTGAAATGATTGTGTAAAATCAACTACAATACAATAATTATGAAATTGAGAACATTTTGAAAATGGACCCGATTCATACATATCTTACCCAGTGTATTTTCACCTCAATGAGTCTAGAGGGTCTAGTAGATGAGTCGAACTGCTGGAAGGGTCGTCAAGAGAACCTCCCCCCTTATAAGTTGTTCTTCTGATCACCATTGCCTCTATGAGTGTAACTTTTTGATCTAATGAATGAGACCGACGAAGATTCGGTTCGTAAACAAATCACCACACGTGATGAACATCATACGATTTTTCGACCTCTAAGGACAAGTTTCCAGTGCTCAGACGCTCGTTTCTCATTGATGATGATTCCGTGTTTACCTGAGTTTTTCTCTCAATAAAGTGAAGTCTCACTTGAATAACTCGAATGTTTGGTGAGCCGAACAATAGATAAGTCGAACAGTTCTTTTGGTCTCCAGGAGTTCGACTTCACGAGAGTCCACTGTATATTAATTACAGAATGTTTGAACAACAATAAAATAAAACTCAGAGGTGTACAACAAGACCTGTAGGTCAGCCCAGCAAGAGTTCTTCATGCGTTATCCAGAACAATATATTTTTGCCCCGAAACCTCTATTCATTTGACAGCACTGAAAATAAAAAGCAATGAACAAGACAGTTACATGATACGAGTTTCAAAACTTACATTTTCATTCTCTCTGGTGATGAAAAGAATGCACATTCAAGATTATTCTTTCTATTATTTCTGCAATTAATCACCATGCATTGTAAATATCGGTCAGTTTTTAACACAAAATTTATAACAGATAAACTCACAAACAAATGTTATAGAATGAGCTAGGTGCTACTCTTGTAGATTTCGAGTTATTTCAGTGGAAAATACCCGTATACGAGAAAATACAATCGCCATTTATCAAAAATATTGATTCAAGTATTTCTTTCAGAATTGACAACAGCCAACTAATAATCCCTATATAATCTATGCCAAATGGACCCTAATTAAATATTTTAACCATAACCCGTTTACTTTTGAAACTACAGATGTCGCTCACATCACTGTAGTCGCTTCGTTTCCCATCTTTATACTCTATAATCTTTAATTTGAAGTTTAATCGAACTTGACAGTTCTTAATTGGGCAAACAAAGTATTGTGAAACCCAGCTTTAGTTTAAGATCCGAACCTGAATCGACCGAGTTGATAATGGGTAAAACCTTTTTCATAATAAATTTCCTATAATAGAAAATATATGAAAACAGGTTGTCTGGAAAATCCTGTACCTCAACTCTCCATAGTTCACGTACCGAGCATTCGCACTGTCTTACATTCAGATACGACTGATGTTCGGTCTTTTATTACTACACGGTATATTATCCTCTGACCTCTCTGTCACCCATTTTCACGTGCGTCGAAATTTAAATCTTCAAAATTCGCAAACCCCAACTAGGTAATATTTGAACATAACCAGAGAAATCGAAAAGTCCCAGGAATGGTCTTTTTCTAGCTGAAATTGGTTCCCTAATACTATCTTTCTCCAGAAAAAAAATTCCCCAGTCAACGATAAGTTTTAAAACCCGCAAAAACATACCAGACGAAAAAATATGTTACCACTTCCTTATCGAAGTCCTTATCGCATCTTCAAGAATCCCTAAATGAGGTAAGCGAAAGTTCATACAATTCGAAATAGTTTTCATTATTAATAATTTCAGACCACATCCTGAGAATCATCAGAAATGTTCGATTCTGTCGTGCCCAGAAACCTCAAATCCGTTCTTGCACAAATGATGACGTTGGTGTACGTCTGATTTTGGGAAAACTGCGGAGATAATTTTCCGCGAAAATGAATGATCTGAATATAATGAAGAACATACGAGAAAAGCACAACTTTACGTTTCACGAAGTTTTTCGAATGAGTTGCTAATAGTATATTCTAAAACAAGTTGCAGAGCTTCTATTCCAAAACGAATGTGTTTTATCTGTTTGTTGATTTATTGGGTATCTCATACATTAACAGAAATGCAAAGGTGCATTAAGCCAGAGAAACCATTTTTTCAAATTTCATTGACATACATTTCTTGAATGATTAATTACTCGAAAAATGAGCATTTATGCACATATAATTAGAAAAAATTGAAGTGAGTATATTATAAACAAAGACTAAGGCATCAGATGTTCGTAAAAAATTCACCACATCAATGAAAATCTATATTACGAAAACCATTTCAATCAAAAAAATTATTTCTGAATTTTTTCAAAGAATTTTCAACAGTCTGTATCTTTCCAGCCGAGCCAAAAATTGAAAAATAGAACGTATAAAAGTGTCTCTTTCGACCTCAGAAACCTGCGGTAGAAATATAGGTACCAGTCGTAACTCACCTTGACGACACCTTGAATAGGTCATCGTCAACAACCATAAGAAATCATCGCTTTAGTTTATCGCTTGGTCCTTGAAAAACTCTTGCAGCACCAATCTTTGTTGTTACAAAAAACGGTATACACTTGCTCGAGTTGAATTATTCAGATATCTTCGCAGTTGTACCTTCAGTAGCTTTCAATTTATTTATTCAACTCACAGTGTATCTTAGTCCACATTCCATTAACTGATCAGTATTCCTCTCGAGCTCAAGAAATAATCTTTACGGATTACTGTATGCACTTAAGAATTAGATGTTGAGAGAATGTCGAATAAAGCTCAGATGTTCGAAAAATTATGTTGAGAAATATGAATTTTCGATTCTTTGTATATTGGACCATGAAAATGTCGATCCTCAATCAAGCAGAGTAGGGGTAGTTTCAACATCTACAAAGATACACAGGAGGTCCCATATAAATTGAAAAAGTTGAGAGTATTTCCAATTCAACCGGAAGTTTATTATAAACAAATAATTGTACATCAGATACATATTGCGCCATTGCACTTTATCTGCAAAATTTCATAAATATTGTCCTTTTCGTTTGAAAGATAATCATTTGGTTCTATCCCTTATCCCTCAATCATATTTAGTAAACAGTTCTGTAAAATTGAAGCTAAGCTTCAAATTATGTAGCTTACACATTCGTTGCTAAATAATAATATTTCTGAAAAGTATCGTAATGAGTTCATTACAGTACTAAAAGTAATGCTGTAATGAAACTCATTACAACATTGTTTTCAGTTATAGTTATTTATGATATGAGTGTTGAAAGTGACGTTCTATTTCGTGAGTGAATTTTAGGGTGATAGAATATTCAGAACGGAAAAGTGAAGGATATCGTCCCAAAAAATCGAGAATTCTCACTCGTGAACAAGTTCTTGAAGGAGGCACCAGATGAGAAATACTTGATGGTTAAGGTTGCAACTATTTTAGGATTATTTGGAGCCTGTTCACGTCAAGAATTGTGTAAATTATCAATGGAAGACATCGAAATAACAAATAAATCATTGGTTATACAACTTCCAAATACAAAAACGAAAGTCAGTCGTTCTTTCAGTATTATTGGGAAGTATATACATTATTTTCATAAGTACTTTGCACTGCGCCCTTCTGTTATCAAACAAAGTCGTTTTTTTCCGAAATACATGAATAATGAATGCACTGCCAATCCAGTTGGTATTAATACATTTGGGAAAATTCCATGTATTGTTGCCGAATTCCTCAAACTGCCAGAACCAGAGCAATATACAGGACCCTGTTTTCGAAGATCCTCCGCTTCATTGCTAGCAGAATCAGGAGCAAATATTACGGATATAAAAAACATGGTGGATGGAAGTCTACGACGGTAACCGAGGTCTATGTTGATCATTTCATTGCATATAGAATTGGCAATGCTGAAAAAACTCTCCCAATCTCAACAGATTTTGGATCATCATTATGCAATATTGTACTTCCGGTTTCTACAAGTACTGATGGTGCTGAGGATTCTAATAAGGTGTTGCGAAGCTCCCCAACGTCACAGGACATTAATGTTAGTAATTGTTCTAGTTTTACGATTAATTGTTCATAGGTAATGGTTGTTAAATATTGATAATAAAAATTTGCAATTGCTGAATTTTTCACATCTGATTTCATCATAAGGAAATGGAGTGATGAAAGTATTTGCAACACTAATGTTAAAAATATTTTCAACACCCTTTCACGCATACAATCAATTTTAACATTGTTTGCTGTCATTAAAAGTGTCACGTTTAATGGCAGTTGTATAAAAAATTTTTTACGAAACTAAAAATCGACTGGTGCAAAGATTTTCCTTAATAATTCTTCGTACAAGCATTTTATTATTGACGAGTTAAGTTACTTTTTTGTCACGCTGTATATGTAAATTGTTCAATAAAAAGAGTGGTGTCAACATTAGATAAAATGATATTCCTTAACTCGATAAACACAGGAGTGAAAGCAGAATATATTGAGCATTCGAAATCATGAACGGTAGATTTAACAACAGGTTACTCAGCAGATATATTCACCTACTTCATTGAACAAACAAAGTGAATCACACCAGTAAATATTCAGAGAGTAAGTGTGAATTTAAGCTATTAAACAGGTCGTGATAGTGGATTTCATATGGATAAACATGAAATGATATCATATCTTCAAATGAAATTTTCAATTTCCAGTTCTTCATAGTAAAACTCTCAATAAATTGGTTTTTTCATTGGAGACTGAGACGATCGGTCAAGAAAGAAACTGAGTATAGGGTTAGAGTGTTATTTTTACCCCAACAATCTTTTGTTGGAAAATATGTGTCAAAGACGTACCTTGTGTAGTCCAGATAGTTTCGATGAAAGTCATCAATGTTTTTTTGTAATTTGTTTGCAACTGTAGGAACGAAATAAAATCAAATGAAAAAATCGAATAGGAGAAGTAACACTGTGAGGTATAATAGATTTAATCAGAAACCATTTGATATTGAGAATAGAAGACATGCTAAAGAGGTAGGAATTTAAGCAAAGGATTTTCCGAACAAAATATCGTTCGAATCTTCAGAAATGTTTGGAGGTTTTCAATACCAATCTCTAAAACAATATCAATAAAAAAATTTATCTAGATATCACTTCTGTATGAGAGTTTCCAGAAATACTGAGAATGTTGTAAAAACAGTTATCATTTTGATTCTTATTCGAAGGTTTACAAACCTAATGATCAGGTCAATGACTTTTACATTAGGAGTAGATCATATTTGGTTTTTTCTCAAGAGGGGATATCTCGAGAGACTTCTTTTCAAACACATATATTTCAATAGATATTGAAAAATTATCTTCAACTCAGGATTTGAGACAATTTTTATGAAATATTCTCACATTCATATGTTAAATGAAATACTTAATCAATTCATTCAGAAAAGTAGAATGTGACTTTTGTCCCGAGGTACAAACATGGCTCAACACAGTAAAATTTCTTCTTTTGACACTTATTCATGAAATAATTTTTGAATTAGGAATAAAAAATCATCACCAGCATTTTTATTGACTCAATAAATATGATATTGGAAGAAATCGATATTCCTTCATCCATAAGAGTTTGAACAGCTTTTTTAAGATTTTTTTTGGTGGATTGTAACAGGCCACATAGTTTTCACTTTTCAAAAAAGTAAATCCCTCAAAAATAATTACTTTAAAAAATTGTTAATTTCAACATGGAGAAGATTGGTTTGTACCATGCGATTGTTCCGTGGTACGAAAATGTTTGCCCCGAGTTAAAAAGTCTTGCCCCGACTTGAAGACAAAAAAAACATTAAAACTGACATTGATAAATTCCAACATTGAATCAATCAATGATCCATGTGTTAAAAATGTCAACTTACAAATCCAAGTAGATTTAAGTGCAAGAATTCAGGTTAGAGTATCTGTAACTTCTTTAATTTTTTGCCAACTGAATAATATTCATAACCTTAATCTTTGCAAAATCAGCATCCTAAATAAACAGAGTTGTCAAGTACGAATGAACAGACTATGAAATATTTTTTTATCTTGTCGATCAGCATCCCATGTTTCTATTGACGTGTTTTTCAGATAATACAACTTCCTCATCTCTCTGAATCTTATCACTATCGCACAATCAGCTGGTAGCGAAAATACTTCCGTTGTTGTCTTTCTATTCGAAAATTTTGCAGACAGGAACTAGGCAAAACTTCAGATTTGACAGAAATATTCAGATAATGGTATTTAAAGTTGCAGAGCCCAACTACTACTTAATTTGTTGTTGAGTTTCTGAAGACTGAATCTTTCAAATGTTCAGCTGTTAGTACCTTGATTTGTTTATTCGTTAATGGCAAACCTACAAGAAATTCATGTTTTGACAACACCCCAAACTATCAATTACTCCTGAATTGCATGTCAAAATGAGAATAAACAACTTCAAAATGGTAAACACAATCGAATACGGAATAAACACATTCAAAATGGGATTGAAAAATTTTAAAATGGTTATCACAATCAAATTGGAATTGAACAAATTCGTATATTGACACTAAACTATTCCACATTGAAAAAAAGTTTTATTCATATTTGGAGAGAATTGTTCTGAAGTAACTGAGAATCGAAATGAGGAAAAAATGCAGAGGTGTATATGAATTTATGAACGATTTCGTTGAGAAATGTGAGAATCAATACTCTGCAATCTTCTGAATTTTATTTTGGGTTTTCTCCTCCAGTCTCTTGATCAAAAATCAACCAGAAATGTTTTTTAATACATAATAGAAGAAAGAGCATTGTAAAACTCGTGCACGAATTGGTCAGAGGCCACCTCACAATAGAAAAAGAAATAACACATCGAACTTTCAAAGAACTTTCAAAAAAGACACGTCATTTCCCAATATGAGATTTTTTAGTCCCTTCTTGAATGTGTTCATTTCCAATTCTATTGTGTTCACCAATTTGCTTATTCTCATTTTGAAATTGTTTAATCCCAATTTGAATGTGATTAGTCCCAATTTGAAGTTCAAAAGGTATAGAACTCGGTATAGAACGACTTAATCATCCTTAGCTAGAAAAGATGCATCCATTTGTGGCTCAAAAAGTTTTTGAGGTTTCAACTTTGAACTATTAAGGTGTACAATTTTGCAATAGCTGGCTGTAGCGGTAAGTGGTAGTTGAAATAAATAGATCTTAGATGTCATACAATAAGCTTAGGCATTTTTAAACATAACGCCATCCAAATATTAGTCGACTTGTGTCTGCATCATGAATATTATCATATTCTTGATTCTTTTCAAAATTTCCAACTTGGAAAGACAAATTAAATTTAAAATCATTTTTAATCAACCAGATGAAGATTATACGTAACTTTACATCAAGAAAATTCGAAAAGGTAAATACCCATAACCTCTAAATTTTTCCTAAAGGTTTTTCTGAAATACCATGCAAAATTATCATCTCCAATACGACCTTCCCTTGTCGGTGAATGTTGCCGAAGATCAACATCAATTCCAGATAAGAAACCACGCTAATTACGTAAAATACATATGGGTTTTCCACCATCATAAACGAAAGCTATTCCAAGTACTTATCAATAATTTATTTGTACAGTTCTGACGATCGATCGAAAGCGCGAAAATATCGTTGATAAAAAAATCACCACCAGTAGGTTTCCCGAAAGAGCTAGTTGCAATATGGCCCGAGGGCCTCTAAGAAGTGATTCAACCTTGTCTGCACTAATCTCTCGATTTACCAAGACCGCTTCAGAGAAACTTGAGTCACGTAGAAGTGAATGGAGTTGAACAATCTAGGTTGAATGGAAGTGGACATACTGGCTTGTTTACATAATTATTTTCGTAGTTGCTCGCCGAAATTCGTATTATTGGACCAGATTCCGTGAAGTGGTGGGTGCCAAAATAGGTTTTCGAAAAGATGACGAAGACTTCTTGGATCCATCTGATTTATAGCCTTCGATGAAGTCTAGACAATGCAATGATATAATTAAACATTTATTTCCAAGGCTTTCTGTTTCTAAAGAAACTCCTTCTTAAAGGTATATTTTTCTATACCACAGAAAGGTTCTGGGCCAGTGAATGGTTCCCGTGTACTCTCTGGCAAGTGTATTAGCCTCTTCGTTTTCTTTGATTCCCGACAAGGACTTAGAGCCCATGTACATCTACTAGGTACTACCGTTGATCAAATTTCTCTTGCGTTCTTTTAACATTTCATTTGTTCTTTCAATGCTTGTACTGTTTTCTGCTGAAGTCTTCTACAGGAGAAGTTCTTGAAAACGACACTTTACATATGACCCAGAAAACTGTCCAAAAAATATGCCTTGTTGAGGAAAAAATACCTCCAAGCATTAGGAGAGTATTCAGAAAATTTAACTAAAAAAATGTTATTTCGGGAATAGTAGGTTTTTAAACGAATTTTCAAAGACAACAATTGTCTTCTCCAACTTGTTTTATTGAGAGTTGCGATTAGAAGTACAAAAAGTAGGAGGTACTGAAGTATCCACAAAGGTTTTTCGCTTTTTGGGCAAGAAAATTTTTATCAAGGAAAATGTTATTCTCTCAGAAAAAGTTATATCATGTACAACTCTGACCATTGTGTTTTGTTTGATCAATAAAAATAACAAAATTATAGATAATAATAAAAAAATAAAATATAGAATATTCAGGAAAATATTCTATCAATATTCATTGGATTTGTCAAAAGCGATATATGTGAAAAAATGTATGTATAGGGTGATTGCTTATATTCTACTCAATAGCTATCTCATTTAATATAAGTCATACAAAAACGTTTGAATGGGCAAATTTGAAGTATTTTTTATGGGCATTCAGAATTCAGTACTAAGAAATTGATAAAGGTATCGAAAACCTTAAAATTTGATGTGAACTTTTTTTTTAAATAGTACCCCTGTATTTTATTTTTCTAATCGCTAGAGCTTTTTTTCTGATTTCAAATATATATACTTTATTGAGGTTAATTTCGGCAGTTTCGGAAAAAAATAGATAGTTCCTTTTAAATCTAAGGCACCTGTGGAATGCCACACGATAACGATGCGATTTCTTCATATCAAAGGAATCGTGCATAAAATAACAAATGATATTTATTTTATTTATATATCAACTAAAAGTTGAATTAAATGTTCAAATGAAACTCATATACGTCTACACACAGTCTATATCTTTCAATTTATTTTTTAAGGGTTTTCCTTACCATTTATGGAATATAATGAGGTTTTCAATTATTTCTTCCTTCATTCTGAAATTAATCTTTTTAATATCTTGCGGAGGGGCTATATACACTTTCAAATATCCCCATAAAAAATTGTCCAGGGAGGTTAAGTATGGACTATCAGGAGGCCATAGAATAGAATTTCTATATAAAGAAATCACAGTATTCTCGAGTGGCGTTACACAGCTGCCTTAGATTAAGAGGAAAAAACCTATATTTTTCAAATACTGCCAAAATTAACCTCAATAAAGTATATACATTTGAAATCATAAGAAAGAGCTCTACCGATTAGAAAAAGAAAATACAGGGTGTACCATTTAAAAAATAATAGTTCACAACAAATTTTCAGATCATCGATGCCTTCATGAATTTCTCAGTACTGAAGTCTAAGTGCCCATGAAAAATACTTAAAATTTGCACATTCAAACGTTTTTGTACGACCAATATTAACTGAGATAGCTATTGAGTAGAATATAAACAATCACCCTGTACAGTGATATAAAATTTCTAATAAAAAATTCAGTTTTCATAATTTTTCAAGAATTTTCCTCGTTATAAGAAAAGTGTTCAAAAATCGAAAATTTTCTGTATTCATGCGAATCCTTGTTTCGTAAGCTTTTTGTGCTCATCACAATTGTGTGGATGTCAACAAAGTGAAATTATCTGTCACCACTCATCAATTCAGACCTAATTAAAAAAAATATTTATAACTTTGAAATTAATAGTTCCGAATTATGCAGCTTCTGAATAGGATTTTTTCACTTCATATAAAAGATATGCAAATAACGGTGTCTCAATAAAAATTACCTCTACTATACAGGTTGAGTTTTTGACTAGTAAATATATATCAACAACAGATGTTGATTCAGCCTAGAGAAAAATGAATAGCCATTTTAAACTTTCATAATAAGCTATGCTGGAAACATGTCACTTACGTTTTTTCGAGCATTAGATCTACCGCCCAAACCTTCGGGATAAGGTGGGAAAAATTTTATTTTGTAAATCGTTGCATTCATCTGAAGTAACCAATTATTTCAATTCCACTGACTTCGACTTATTCGAATGTTTAATTACTCGATTAACAAAAAAACCTTTCATTTTTAAATAAATGAAATCCAAGAACTTTTGTTTATTTCAAGAAGCCAGTACCCTACATCTTTCAAGTTGAGAATTCCAAAAGCTCTACAAACGATTACCAGAAAAAAATGCTTGGCGGTAATTTTTCGATCTCCAGAAAGTTATCAGTATGTCATCAGTTTCTTTTACGCCACTTGAACCATAATCTAATGCTCAATAACATGCTCAAATACTTTTTAATCGAGTCGTGTGGTAAAGCCACCTATATTAACATATTAACAAATTGCTAAGCCAGTTTTTCGTAAAACTACTATCCGATGTAATTTGTAGCGATTTACAAGTCAATGACTCATAAATATTCATCATCGAAAGAAACACGTAACAAAATATTTTTATAAAATAAACCACACAAAATTAACCAAGAAATCTTACATCATCGTAAACGTTCGGAACATCTCTGAATTTTCATTTCTAGGAATTTTTTCTGATAATATTAAATCCAAGAATTTCGAGATGATAATAATTTTCCGATGAAATCTTTTCACAATAAACTTAACGTTGAGGTTTCTTATGTATTTAAGTGTTAACATATTATGTCATCGCTTGCAGTTGATGATTTAATGCGAATTTAATGAGGTATGACACATTTTGTACCTATAAACTTTTGAAAAGTCTCATTAAAAACTGTGTGAAACCTGTATACAAGAATGTGCGCCTAAGTTGCTCCGAATAGATATCTGTCGCATCTTATAATATTGATTCAAGTTATCTTTCGTAGGTAACTATTGTATTGGGATGTTGGGAATCAACTTTGAAATCCAGGACTGGAGAATTCAAGTTATTTCAACCAATTGTTTATTCTTAGATTTTTTGCATGAACTTTATGATTTCGCAGATTCGGTTTTTTGTGTACCATTTTTATGAATGAATGGATTTTAGAATAAGAAATTAAATTGTTGGCTATATTATTGTTATTTTTTGATTTTCAAAATCTAATCATATATAGAATTTAAAATCCAAAACAATGTTTGTTGAGGAAATTTCTAGACTCTGAAATATCTTCCAATTCGTCAATAAGGAAAACAAGTGGTATTTTGATGTATTGGACAATGAGTACCCACTCGAAATTGTTGATGTCGTCAAGAAAAAAAAATAACGCGAAAATAAACAAAATAGGTAACAATAAAAGAGATCACAAAGTTGTAAAAAATTACTCACCACTTCTGAGTAATCCGAAAGCACTTAGCACAGAAGAAAACACAAGAAAACTCTTCAGGGATGCCATAATAACTACTGGAAAACAAGAAAACATCTACCCACGCATTTTGAACAGTTGAATAGCGCGCGCTATCGCGTCTATTTTCGAACTGAGTTCGTTTTACTGAGCACCCGGCACTCGTTCCTTTGGTGATCATATTTTGTGCGCGTGCTGCAAATCTAAATCCTACTGTCGCTGTTTGCAGGGTATCAGAATGTTAAGTTTCAATTGTAGCGAACTGTATGGACGCCACTGGCTTTTCCCGATCATTTGCAGAGTCACTGGACTGACTTTGATTATGGTGAATTTTTTTGAATTCCTGAACAATTTTGTACGTTTGAGTTTCTTATTTTGAACCAAAAATGGTCTGAGATTATTTCGGTTTCGAAAGAAAAGAACCAAATAAAATAATTAAATTGTTTTAGAGTTTTGACAGCCAGGGGAAATATAAATATGATGAGTTCGAATTATTTTGTTTTGGGGATATTTTTTGAGGTATATTTGGGGCTTGAATGAGCAACACCCTCAAAATTGAATTGCGAAGGGGTGTTGAGTGATACTTTATTTCAAAGATCTTGGAACGGTTCATAAAAAACGCAATTTTTAAAAATCGCTTTCGCAAAAGCTCAAATGAGCCACCTGGAATATTTATATTTATTTTTACAATATACAGGGTGAGCTATACATAACTTTCCATCCCGAATTTTGAGCTTTAGGATGAAATAACGAAAAAAACACACGAACAGGTCATATTTTGTTGAAAGAGGGACAAATAAAGGTGTTCAAATGAGTTTGATATCACTACCCCTCTAGCTGCAACCCCTAACTGCTCTCATTTTGGAATAGGGAAAAGGGGTCGAGCAGCACCTTGTTAGAAAGGCAATTCAATTTCCTGCATGGGTGTATTTTTTTTCATCACTTTATTATTATACAAAGTGACTCAATATTCCATCAATAACCTTCACACGCCGAATTTGGATCTTTGAGATGGAAAAAGCGCTCGGTCGGTTCAAAAAATTAATTCGATATCACTACCGCTCTAGGCGCTACCACTTAAAGCAATTATTTTTGAATAGAGATAATAGGTCGAGTAGCTTTGTTCAAAAGGTAATTCAATTACCTGCATGAGCGTATTATTTTTTTTTCTTCGATCGCTCAACTATTAAACAGGATGAAACAGTACACAGGGGTAGTGATATCGAATTCATTTTTTGACCTGTCAGAACGTTTTTTCCATCTCAAAAATTAAATTCGGCGTGTGAAAGTTATTGATGTAATACTGAGTCACTCTTTATAATAATAAAACGACGAAAAAAATACACCCATGCAGGAAAGTGAATTGCCTTTCCAACAAGGTGCTGCTCGACCCCTTTTCCCTATTCAATAATGAGAGCTGTTAAGGGTTGCAGCTAGAGGGGTAGTGATATCAAACTCATTTGAACACCCTTATTTAACCCACTTTCAATAAAATTTGTTATTCCATCCCAAAGCTCAGAATTCGCAGTAGAAAATTATGAATGGCCCACCCTGTATTAAATGTTTGGAAAAACTTAAATGGGAAGTTTTCCATCCTGTTTTGGAATGAATGAGGTACACAAAAAACAAATTGAAAGAAATGACGCTGCATATTTTTGTTTGTTCGGAATAATAGAAATAAATTTGTTCGATCCCAAAATCTTTATAAAATTCGAACATCTGGAGAGTTGTTGACATTCAACTGTTATCTGGGATTGAGTCATCTCAGGAATGCAGAGCATCACGATCGAATTTGTGCAACGAAAATCCATAAATCTCGATTGAGATTTCACTCAAATATATTCTGTATTTTCTCAATCTTTTCAGGTATTTCTCTTTCGGCTTTCTCTTTTTCCTGAAACTTCATCTTGTTCAGGGTTGTTGTACGAAATGTTAGTGAATCAGCAGAACAAGAAGTACCAAGAATATTATTTCCAGTAAAAATGTATGATGTTTTGAAAAACCATCGCAAAATTAATTTGTAGCAGGGAAAACATACAAATATAAATAGAAGGTGTCGAAACTGATCCTTTTGGAAGACCATTATTCAGAGTTTTCAAATGAAGATATTTCTTCATTTATATTTAACTAGCTACTAAAATTTTCCCTTACGTCAGGAGCCCTTAGGGAAAACAAGATGACGAAATAAGAAAATAACACTCGTAAAAGGTGGTGAAAAATTATTAGTTCTTGTTTTCCTGAGGTTGTTTTTCCTGGTCGATGGTAAAATTGAAGTATTCTGTCTGGAATGAAGGAAATCAATGAATTTCATGTACCTATTAATGGTAATACGATTCAATAAATTGGTGAACTTTATCAATAACTCGCGATAAAATTGACGAGTCAATCGAAAAAAAAGTTATCCTCATGCAGGCGGCGTATAGCGTGAGAAATGAAATATTTTTGATAATGACAATTGTTTAGAAAGCCTTTTATATACCAGGACTGAAAATATTCGAAACAATAAGAAAATGATAGTAGGATGGAACCAATTTAATTTATTCAAAAGGGAAAAAATATAACATTTTTTTTCATATTACCTCAAAATTTATACGAAAACTTGAAATAACCTATACCATATCCAGCGAGATCTGATAGTGGAAGTCAACAACTAAATGTACGCTTACAAGGTTATGAATATTTTCATTGGCTCCCGTTTAGTGCTTTCTCCGCCTTCTCCAGATCTGTATTAGGTACGACAATTGGGTGATTTATTTATGAATATATATTTTAAAATTATTGGTCGTTTTTGATTCAATGTATGTACTTACAAAGTCGGCTATAATCTGGGGGCACGGTAGTGCCCCCGCCAACACGAGCCAAACGAAGCGCGTCGCCGGGGCACTACCGATGTGTTTCGTCGTATTTTTGAACACTCATTAACTTGAGTTTGGGATATAGTAGATGAACAAAATTCTCAGGATACAATGCAAGTAGTGAACTCATCAAAAGTTCATAGCTCCTACACTTCAGCTTCAATACACAAACAACGAAAAAATTCTTGAATTTGAAACTTTCACCCCCAACACTTGGGACTTTTTTTCGACTGTATTCTGCACATGCTTCACACACTTTTTCCATTTTTCAGGAGTAATGTTGTAAAGGGCATTAGTTAAAAGAAATTTGACATCCGCAAATTTAAAAGTCTTGTTGTTGGCCGCGACAAAATTTTTAGCATCAGCCCAAATCAGCTCAATTGGATTGAGCTCACAGTGATAAGGTGGCAATTGCAAAACTGTTTTATTGTGGACTTTTGCCAATTGATCAACAACATATTTATCATATTCAGTCTTATGCGGTGCCACTAATTGTAAAAGTTTTACTTTGAGCATTTCGTCATCGAAGTGGACATTTTTTGATTTTAACCAATCTTTTACTTTTTCACTTTTTCGCGAATGGTAAGGAGCATTATCGAGAACTATTACACAGTTGTCTTCTAAAAGGGGCAGAATATTCGCAAACCACTTTTCAAAGCTGTCGGAGTTCATTTCCTCGTGATAGTCGCCACCCTTTTTTGATTCGAAAACCCATAGGCCACCTTCTACAAAACCTGTTTCACTTCCAATTTTTTTTTTCGACCTGGTGAAAGACCTGACAAAAACGCCTGCCTGGAAGATTTCACCGTTTCGTCGACTCCCACATGAGATTTTGTATGTCCTGCATTTTCCCACGTCTCATCTAAATAATAAATTTTCCTATTTTCTTCCCGAAATTTTTTAATAGATTTTAAAAACTTTCGTCTCCATAAAATAATCTCTTCTCGTTCTAATGAAGCACTATTTCTACCCCTACGTACATATTTAAAATCTAATGATTTTAGAAGTTTATGAAAAGTACTTCGTTCAAAATTTGGCAAGCTTTCGTCGTCGTTAACGGCTCCAAGAACGTGGTCTATAGTTGGTATCTCGTTCCGAAAAAAAATTGATGTACAATTCGTCGTATAACGGTTTTATCGCAATCATCTACTTTGTCCTGTATGGTTTTTCTGGGCTTATTCTTTTCGGTGAAGAAAATCTTCCTGTACTATTTTTTTTCTCCCTAATAATTCTGTACACAGAAGCTTCACCTACTCCGCTGGTAGAAGCAGTCTGTTCAACTATTTCCGATATTAAAGATTCAGGACGCGATTCCATTGTCGATGTATAGGTAAATATAATTTATAATGCTTTTTTCCGTACTACTACATGCACGTTTTTTGATCGCTTTTTTGTTGTAAATTCCGGGGCAGAATCTGTAGAACTCGTCATTGTTTTTAAAATCATAACACGCAATATGTTCGATTGAACGCGCCGATATGGGCAATCACCACGAAAGATATTTATCGACTGAACTGAAATCTGATCTATCTATGTAGCGTATGGTTAACATGGAAACAAACGGAAAATCTGAAATCTGAAACATTGAAGATTAAACCCGGTTCTGATGAATTTGACTCCGCCTTGTTGTTTTGAAGCAGTATCGTCTCTCGATGGATGAAGTGTAGTTGTTGTTTTTATTTTTAATTTTTAGAGAAAATAATTCCGTGAAAAGTTTTTCACTTAATATCGACCAACGGCCTAATTCGAACAATGTTACGTCAATTTTTATTTATTTATGTTTCTATCTTTGTGTTTGCACTGCATGTATGCCATATGAATAAATAAAATCTTACGTCAAAATATCTGTTTTTCGAAAAAATCTATGTATACTGGAGGGAAAAAATATACATTATTCAAAATGCACAACATTTACACTATTCTTGATTAGAAAACGTGAAATCATTTCCACATTGATAAAAAAAATTGTAAAACCATTAAATATAACAATAGTTATTCTGAATATCAAACATGGGATTTAATGGGGATATCAACTAATAGAAAAATACTTTTTTTCGATGGGCAAGTATGAAAAAAAAAAAGAATTTGGTAAATATAAAAAAAGTTCTTAATAAATTTCGTGAAAAAAAATGTTTTTTTGTAGGGGATGAAAATAAAAATTTGGTTATCAGAATTTTCCACATGAATTCATCTGAGTTTTTTCGTTGGATGATCTTATCTCTTCGAGCATACGCTTGGAAACATTGCAGAATATCGATAACATCGTCAGCTGTTATAGATAGAAAAAGGGATCTCCTCCCAAATTCCTAGAGATGCTTTCATTTTCGGAATCAACTGTTTATCGCACATTGAATGGTAGACTGGGCTTCCTAAAAGATAAGTATTTCCTGTGAAAGTTATCAGTGGATATAATCAGCTTGTAACTTATTGATGGCTGTTACAATGAACCCTCCAAAAATAAACCTCTTCTGTACTCTGCAATGAATTTTTTAATTAAATAATAAGGGAATTAGAATATACATTTCATGACGTTCTGAGAACTCGACAAATCTTTTCATTATTCCTAGAAACAGCTTCTTTCAATGATCCAAATGAATTGAAAATATTAAATATAATCAAAATGTTCTGATTTTTGCTATTTTTATTTGTGACAAATATTGTAGAGGAATAAATTCTCTATAACTTTTGTACTTTGAACTGTTTTTGATTAACTTTTTCTTTATATATTATAACTTTTCTCATTAATTAATTTTCTACTCATTTAATAGCACTCACCTGCTGGTAGGTAAATGAAGGAAAATATTTTTGAATATGATTTTTGATCTTCTTGTTTTTCAGGTAGTATGAACTATAAATTTGATTAAAATCAAAATATTATGATTATGTTTCCCTTTATTTACCTACCATCAAGTAAGTGTTATCAAATAAGTAGAAACTTAATAAATAATAAAAGTTATAAAATATAAGGAAAATGTTAATTAAAAATGATAATTATTCATAAATACGTATTATTATTTCTTATGTCAGGTTTTCTTCTTCTCGGCATCGCAAATTGAAATTAACCAAGTTGACAAAAAGTTCTCGCACACTTTGAGGTAAGTTGTATCTATCACAAAGGATCAACTTTGAAAAGGGGACGTAACTTGAAATGTCACTTTCACAAATGATCACCGAAGCCAATAATGACATAGATAACCGAACATGATACTCGATGTTTATCGAATTATTAACTAATTATTCATTGCGAATTGATAACATTGGTGTTTTGTTCAAACTTTGCTTCGTCCTCACTTGTAGAAATTATTGAAATCGAGAAATAGATGTAACGATGTTATGAATAATTCAAAATCAATTTTAGAACATCGATGTTTGATTGTAAACCACCGATGATCATCGAAAATCAATGGTAATCGTTCACCTCTATTTCTAAGGAAAAACCATATTAAATACCTTTCAATTAAACCTTCCCTGAGTCAAGAACAAAATTAGCCAAATTGGTCCAGTCGTTTTCAAGTTTTAGCGTACTCAACGCACAGCAGTTCATTTTTATATATACAGACAAAAATATCGAAAATCTGATAGGAGCCGAGATATATATTTGAGAAATTCATGAAAAAAGTGTTTTTTCATCTTTGACCGTTAGAATTTTATAGACGCGGACATCCAACACTCGGTAGAGTTTGAGACAAGTTTTAAGATGTCAAAATAAAGGCCTTCTTGAATTTTTTAATTTTCTCGAATTCCGAGATTTTGATTGTATTTTGATTAAAATGACTGGACTAAAGCCCATAATACACAGAGTTTATTAAGTGAGGACGAGGACATTATTCATTGTTGCAGAAAGAAGTCATAATTTTCTTGTTTTACTAGTTTTATCTGTATTATTTTCACTTAGAATATTTTGTTTTTCATTTTATATATTAGAATCTTCATCTTATCTTATGCTTATGTACATTTTTTAAGTTTTATATTCAGACACTATTTTTATTAACTTATTCATATATTTGTTTTTGAACGTTAAATGTTTAGGATATGTTGGTGGTATTTGGAATTCTTTTGATTTATGTTTTCGTATGAACAGCTCTTTTCTGCTTTTTTTATGAAAAAGCTAGATCATTTTCTGCTGTTACTTTTTTTCTTTGTAATAATTTATAAGGTTATCAAAATTATATTGAATTTGAGAATACCTTATTGTAAAAAATGTGCTTTTAGTTGTTTTTCCAGTAGTGAGGAACTTATCACGAATGATATCTCAACTTATTGAGCGAGTTGCAAGCCTTATTGCAAATATAAAATAATACAAATTTACGAATGAAATACTCAGTATTATCATCAACCAAATTGACATGAAGCAAAAAATTTTAAGGGAAAATTCTGTAAATGCATATCATAGTTTTAGTTATGAGAAGTCCCTGATTGTAATTCATTTTACCTATTTCATTTTCTCCTCAACAGACCCAAATTGAGAAAAATGATAACGAAAACAGTAGTTTTTTTCATTGCTCACATTCTGCACCTTTCATATTCCTACACTATTTATATAATCTTATTTCAATATTTGTTTTTAGAGAGTGTAAAGTTTCCGAGAATAATAAAATCAAATTTTTTGGATATGTAAAACGTTTCTGCTTTTCCAATTCTTTGGATTCATCCTAAGTGTTATATTGATCGATCGGATTTTGTATTCAAACTAGAAATGTGGCTTTGATATCCAACATGCACTTGAGAATACTTGATTCTGACATTTCTTACAACGGAATCGGCACACCTTTTTGCTTTATCTTCATACCTAGATGTTTTTTCCAATTCCTGACAAATTTTGATAGTAAAAGAAGGGATGGAACAAGAAATAAAAAAAAACAATATTTATTCGAATTATATCACTGGCTTTATGCTTGAAGATACATCATTTATATACAATTTTTCATCACCTTCCTTCTTCATTTCAATACAAGGCTTCCCAGTTTGTGCCATCATTATGTATTTATCGTCCAAAGACTGTCTAACATCTGAAGAAGTCGACCCCCTCTCTTGCGGATAAATATAGGAAGGATTGGTGAAGTCATTCGAACAATTTCGAACCTCTCTGTCGATTTCCATCGTTTCCGGTGAATTTTCCTTGGTTTCCACTCCTTCCTCATCAACTACAAACACGTCATCGACTAGGTTTTCTTTGAAGGACACGTTTGATATTTTCTTTTTAATTTGTTTTTTCGGTTTCGTTTCGAAATTGAACGCTGTCGCGTCCTTTGGTGTTGGACTGTTGATTCCTGGACTCTTCATACTTAAGTAGCCTGGGGAATGGTCCAGTTGATTCATGTACAGTTGCGGAGATGATAAGTTCTCGAAGTTGGGTGAGTTGACCCTTTCTAGGTAATCGTCAATGCCGCTTTCTCTTCTTTGTACATTGCACTTTAAGTAGGGGTCGTTGAGGTCAATGTAATACTGAAAAAAAAGTACTAACATTATTGGTGAAAGTTTCACCATAAATAAAGTTTGTGGAGAAGCAGAGAAAAAATTCTGAGCAATGAGGAATATTCACAGGTATGCAAAATCGATCGAAACTTCGTCACAGCATAACCTATATGTATATGAAATCACTAGTTTTTGTTTCAGTCGAAAAGACCTAGTAGTTCGGATTTTACAACCCCGTGAATATTCAATTCCTCGTGGCGATGTGACGTCATACTACATTCGCAAATCGCACTCCGTGAGACGAAGGGCCCTTATATTGGACCCGGCTACGTACTGAACCTCGCAAGTCGTTGGATGTAAAGTGACGTTACACGGATCCATCGAACTCATGTTTATAACTCGATATCTCGGGCGCTATTTAAAGTATTCAAATAATTTTTGGACACGATATTTTCATTTTCTACGGAGAATAGGAATAGGTAGACATTGAAAAATGTGAACATTCCTCATTGGACAAAATAATTACCGATAGTTTACCGAAACGAGTATTGTTTCGTGTTTACATTAGCTTTCTATTTGGGATCTATGGGATTTTCAAGTTTTAATGTTTATTGACTATCAATCATCGAAGTTGTTTCCTTAATTGTGGATCCTGTGGGTTATATTTCATATGTAAGTATAGGTAATATTGTGCTCTTTGTTATACTTTATGTAAAATGTTGAGGTGAGCACTATTCAATTTTGAATGCTTTTCAGATCATCTGGCAAAATGTTTACCAAAATGTTTACCTGAAATTATAGGAAATTTTCCAATATTTACATGCTCATAGATGCTGTGTAGAGGGTGAGCAAGTGTTGCAATGCAATCATTTGATTCTATGTGGAAAAAAATTATTTCGAAACATTGGAATTCTACGAGGACAACCCCATCATATTGAGGTATGATGTCTTATAAAAATGATGGTGGGAAGGTTTACAAGATTGTATACACATACCAAGCAAGATTGTCTGGAATTTGCAAGCATATTTCAGCCCTGTACAAGGTTGTACTTACTATAAAATATCTTGACAATTCTACTGATTGTGAAGGTAAAATTCATTGTTTAGTTTTGTCTCAGCTGTTTTTCTTTTCCACAACAATGAAATGTACAAAACAGAAAACCTTAGGATTATCTATATTTGATGAAATCTGAGAGAAGGTTGAAATTACTTTGTGACTTGACATAATATTAAAACATGCATGATTGTAATGTAATTGAACATCAGTATGAACAATATATTCATTTAATGGAATCTACTTATTTTTTTCTGTTAAGGAAGGGTAAAAATCTATGAAAAGAAAATGCGTGATAAAATTTGAATAAAAATGCACATTCTCCAGAGAACCGTATGTATGCAGATTATCGATTATTCAGGTTGAAGAATTTATTACTCGATAGATTTTAATGTATAATTCATTTATTGCATCTCACCTGTGTCTTAGGCTGCAGTTATAATAAAATAAAATTATTCAACTCATCTATCGATTGATTGCACCTTTTCCGTTGCTGAATGAACGAAAATACTATCAAGCTATTTTTAATATTAATATTAAATTGATACATATATGTATAATATGTTTTTCAAAATTGCCAATTCTCGGAATTTTGTTGAAATTCCACATATAGATTTGATCGTTGCTGAACATTAGTTAATTTTTGTAACAATCAAGAGAATCACACTCAGATTGCAACTAATTTTATTGCACATTATCATATGGCCTGCATTCAGCACTTTTTCACTTTGAACTAGGATCCTTGAATTGTTGAGACTTCTATATATTCAAAAATTTCAAGTAGATTCAAAGTAACTTATTTCGATAAGAATGAAAATTATGGTACAAGAAAGATCTGAACAAAAACTTAGAATGTCTTGACTTGAACTGCATTTTTTTGGTAGGTTTTATGAAGGTACAGCTTTCTTCTCCAGTAGCAGAAATATTTTCATAGTGAGAGTTTCTGAAATAATTCAAAATATATGAAGCATTGTTTTCAATTGACATCAGTTTCCAGTCTTGCCTGTTTTCATTCTACAATAATTATCTAGTCGGAAATGGTGTGAGCATACTCTAATATGTTTAGATACAGGTTTTTTCATTATCAAAACATGCTCCCAGGATTTACGTCTATTAATTTCCTCTACGAATTCTAGTTTTTTGGTTACGTGAACATTTTGATTTTCACCAAGAAAATAATGAAAATGGGCTCCAGGATTCCTAAATTTTTCAGAATTATATCCGTAAACACAAGAGTTAGTGATTTTCATGGTTTTTTTCTTAGGCATATTTTTTTATCGCAATAAAAACGTAAAAATAAAGAAATAAACACAGCTTTCACGTACTAACTGTCGAAACGAATACTGGTTTCGGGCTCAGTTCCAACTAACGCTGGCGATGTCGCTTAGATAGAGTTGTGTTTTGATCTATAGTTCATTGTAGGCTCAATACATCGCAAGTACGGCAAAATAAGTATGCCATACTGAGGATGAATCGATTCGTAAACATCGAGTCGGGATACCTTGATTGCTATCGTTTGTTTTGCAGGAAATGCCGCTTCAGTTGTTTTGATATATCGCGATTCGCACCCTTATTTAGTGTCAATATGTGTTAGTGTTAGTGACGTAATGTTTGTATCTTTGTGTGATTTGATCTTGATCGTTTCATTCAGAAGATTAATTATTTTATGTGAACAAAATGGCCAAAAATCAGGTTTGAGAATCCTCAGCTTCTTGTGAAAATCCGTATGTTGTAAATTTTTCAATTGATGCGATGAGAAACTCATCTTACGATGATAGGCTATTTTTGAAAAATATGCCAAGACCGCACCAGAAGATAAGTGGTTTGGGGGGAAGGATCCGGAAATGAATCGAATAGATCATCTTTCCGAACCAAAATAAAAGTTTACGGGCCGCCACTGGAGCAAAGGAATGAGAAACTAGTGAAGAAGATGCCAAAGTTTGATAACTTTTTACAAAGAGGTGAAAGAAACAAAAAGTGGATAAAACAAATGTCAGTGAAAGTGAAATTGAAGAAGTAATCGATCAAGTTGGGACATTATTTGGGCTATTTCCATTATCTATATTTTTTTTTTAGTTACCGACGTTTCGGCAAGCATTCGCCTGCCGTCATCAGTCAACAAGTGAGAAGTTTTTGGCGAAATGAGTCTTTCTAACGCCATCGGACTTACACGAAACGAGATTCAGATAATTAAGTCCATTCATTGGAATCATAATGTATTTCTTTTTACTCGAATTATAAATAACCTTACCTGTCGCATTTGTTCCCCAATTATTTCACCAAGTTTGTCCCCAAGGTCTTTGAACGATGGCCTCCTCAGTGGATTCTGGGACCAACATTCCAATATAATCTTATATCTGTAATGGTAAAAGTTTACTTGAATGGAAATATTTTGCACATGTTGACAATGAAGAAATTTGGGGTTGAGATCAGCAGATTGGTGTAACTTCATCATATGCATCATTCTTGAGCACAATTCCATCCAGGAATATTCAAGACATCTTTGTTATCTCATTCTTGATATACCTGACGTCTTCATTTTTTTAAAAGTTTCAAGCTACAAACGCAGATCATATGAATGGGCATTGAAATTAAGAGAGGAATTGAGTTTGATACCCAAATATCTAGGATTGAAATTATGTCAATTTTTCATATGTCTGATAGTTATTTAAATGAAAACATTCGGGCAAAAAGCCACTTGAAAAAACAATTTTCATGATTTCCAAATCTGCGGAAAGGGTATTTTCAATTGTCGGGGAATTTGAATGATGTAAAGCCAGAGCAATATCATCAACATGAATTAATTTTTCGGAAGAAGTAGTTGGAATATCACACGAATATAAATTAACAAGAAGGGGAGCTAAAACTGAACCTTGTTTAATACCATTATTCGAAGTTTCGAAATTACTACCTGAAAACACAGGAACTTCTGTCTGATAGCATATTTTTTAATAGTCTAACCATTGTTCAACACTTTAAATGATTGAAGAGTTTATATAAATCAATCCATCTTTCCATACTGTATCATATGCAGCAGATAGATCCACAAATGGTGTCATTGTTTTTAAGTTTTCATTGAACCCTGATTCAATAAATGTGGAAAGACAAAGGATCTGACCACAATAATTCCTTTTTTTCCTGATACCCTCCTGACAATTTTGTAACGATTCTTCTACAGTTGATTCAATTCTAAATCAGCACCTCAGAGGTAAAGTGTGTTAAGTCACATTTTTTCAGACACGACCTCTCTACAATATTGGATTCACATTAGTAAATTCTAGCTAGTGGAACACATTTTTGACTCCCTAGGTATATCAAGTCGCCAAATAATGGCAGTACACATTCTTTGAAACAATAATCGAACTGAAAAATCTCTGTTTTGTCTAATTTTGATATTGTGACTTAACACACTTCACCTTTGGGGTGCTGAAATAGAATCAGTTTCTCATCAATTCTGAAAGGAACACTCAATAAAGTAATAGGACGGTAACAACTTGGATCATAAGAATTTTTTTCAAGTTTCAAAATTGCTACAATTTTAGCTTTGATAGATTCGATCAGAATCCAATATATCATTATGAAAAGAAGAAGTATCCAGAAGAGCGCTTGAAAATTTGTTCAAGAAAAAAATGAATGAAGCTTTTACATTTCATCTGTGGCATATTCAGGAGCTTCCATCCTGTAACCTTCAACAAGTTTCGTGTAGAGTCGCTCGTCTGCTTCCATGCCTGGATAAGGAGTTCTTGCCAGGGAAAAAAACTCCCATAAGACTATACCAAACGACCAAACATCAGATTGGGTTGAGAAAATCCTGTCTCTTATGGATTCAATCGCCATCCACTTTATTGGCAAGGGACACTAGAACAAAATGAGTCACCTGACATACTCTGATGGTTTAACTACTAAATTCTGAATCAATATCGTATTAATTAATTTTTGGTTATACTCACGTCACTGTTCTTCTTATAGTTCTCGTTTTTGTACATACTTTTGGCCAAGCCGAAGTCGCAAATCTTAACGATGTTGTCATCTGCTAGAAGTATGTTTCTGGCTGCTAAGTCACCATGCAAAACTTTTCTAGAAGCCAGATATTCCATTCCTTTGGCTACTTGAAACGCCCATATCAGCAGGTCTTTGGTGCAGATTGGTCTGACAGACCCTTTGTAATCTCCCCTGTAGTTTGTACGCCACTGGGGTTGGATACTGCTGTTATTGCTGAGCAGTATTTCGTCTTCACCTTGAAATAATCAGAGATTTCATATGTTATAGACATTTTTATGATCAACAAGGAATCTTCATCGTTCAAGGATAACATCCGAAGAGTAGAGCTGCTTTAAATAAAATTTTAATCTTTCATACAGATAAAGAAATAGAATATGGAAACATAGGAATGTGAATGTTAAATTCGAATAAGCTCCGAGTTTAGTAGAACAGTGGAAGAATCGAAATCTCATTGCGATTCGATAACAAATAAGGGACTGGACTGTTGGAATGGCAAGTCTCGGCTGTCGCAAATTGCAATGCATATTAGTCGCATCCGAACGTCAGATGTGATAGCTAAACGGTTTGAAAATAAATTAGATTCCCGTAAATCAAAAAAGGAACGGTTAAAGAGAAAATTCAAATCATAAAATGGTACTTCGGTGGTCAATCTATTGCGGAGACAATAATTTCTCTCATTGTTGCGAAAAATCATCACAAGGATGGTCGTACCTGGTTCGAAAGAACCCTCACGATCAGAGAGCAAGGCTGAGAATTTAAATTTCAATATTCGAGGAGTTCGAAGAAGAAGAGAGATTACGTTCAGAAATTAGACACTGAACATGGTGTTGAGATCTTCTAAGAAACCCATATGGCAACAGAGCAACTTCTTCGTGAACGAAGACAATTGAAAGTTATGTACTCATTGATTTTTCACTTAATCCAAATTACGGTTTTAGCTTGTTGTGTTATAAGTTTTCTCATGTTTAGCAATTAAAAAGGGGAAATTGAATGGGTTTTTTCATTTCATTCAAACATTGTGACATTTCTGTCGTAACTAATTCATGAAGAAAGAATTTCTGCAATGGGTGGTTAATTCAAACACCATTTAATTGATTATAAATAGCTAGTTTTTTCTGCTTTTGTCTCTCTTCATTTCAGATCTAGAATTTCAGGTAGATTGGTGAAGAGCCTGTTTTTCTCTGCTGCCCTTAGAAGAACTACATGATGATGTTCTTCTGATCATGTAGATGTCCTCCAAGATCTTCTGATATGATATTTTTAGTGAATTTTTCTCTAATACGGATGAGGTCTGGGTTTTTTCTCTCTGGGGATTTTTCCCTTTCCTCATTTTATCATATAACAGATCTGTATGGTTTTCCTGTGTTGCACTATGTATTGTATTATTTTAGCTCTTGCAATCAAAAGAATATATATGTTTAAACATTTAATTTGAATTTGTTGATCTTCAATTTTGCATGTTTTAGAATTTTTGTTTTCTTTTTCTGTTATTATATTCATAGAAGTAGTTCTTGTTTTTTAATTTCTTCTCATTGAATATATTTTTTTGTGTTTCAATTTTTCCTTTTTCCAGAATATATTTCATTTTCGAAACAGTTCTGGCGAAAAAGAACCTGAATACTAATTTCCACAGGAAATTATTTGTGTCATTCATTGAAGCAAATAATTTCCTAGCGTCAGAGTGGAATAAAATTGTCGTATTTTCAACAGATATGAAATCACCCATACCACATTTGGAGTATTACCGATTCGATTCGACACTTCGCGTACCATACGTTGAGCTCTACATCCCCACCCAACCGGATCTGTCTACCCAGCCTTTAGTCGATATCAATTCCCTCTGAGGTTTTGATTCTGCCACTGTTGACTAGAATATGGCCAGGTTCGACTTCAATATAGAAACTGTGTTGTTTCCAATTCTGTTTTTCCGATCTGTATATTTGTTGTTCTTTATCTCCTCCTAGACTACTGGACCGATCTCCATGAAATTTTTCATGCTAACAGAATTCCATTAGAGGATGGTTTAGATTCAATAAAATCGAAAATCGGACATACCATCCAGGAATAATCATATATAATGTTACTAAAGATTTCAGAATTTTCTAATCTATGTTTTGACACGTTTTTCACTATTTGACACAAATAAGTGTTCAACATAGATTAACTAAACTTTTTTGTTTTCTCTCTGGTATTCATTTCTGTTGTCATGTCTTGAGGCCGTTTGATTTCAATTCTCCGAGAGTAAGCGAGGTGCGCCTATGGCCAAGCGCTAGCGAGGTGGTGTACGATTGCAATAAAGACAGCCCTGAAAGAAACCTCGTGGTTTGCTTCAAAACTGACAGTAACGCAATGCTGGAGATTTTGGAATGACATAGAGAGAGCTCTCTGATGACATGGAAATGCATCAATACAATTGAGTAACCAACCAGAAGAAATGAGGTGACACCATTATGGATACCAGGGCCTTGTGGTATGGATAAAATTGAACAAAAAGAATGACATTGTGATAAGGGTACCACTTTTAACCCGTAACGGACCTCCGAAATGTTCTAGCTTAGAAAAGACAAGTAAAATGCCACTGTCTATAAATATGTCTATCAAAAAAGGCTTAAGAAACATGTTTATGAATAATTCAGTCTGGGATCCTCACAAACAGTCGATAAAAACAATAATTCTCACCTTCTTCAACTTTTGGGCACATGCTGATGATCTTGCAATTCTCTGGATCATCTTCTAATTCCTTTTCTGATGTGGACGAATATTTTGCGCAAATGTTACTCTGCATGGACAACTGTGTGACGTACCTCATTGGAAAGAAACTGGAATAACAATGTTTTTCATGTAGATTCATAGATTGAGAACCAAAAACATTGTAGTAAGACACAAATTGGCAAATAAGATGCAGTTGAAATTTTTTTTTTCATGAGAAACAAGGCTATGATAGTAAGAATGATAAACTATTTCGATAAGAAACCCAAAAAATGTGAATACTAAAACCCAAATTTTTATACTAATTGGTGTACAACTTCGCATCCGCCGTTTTTTCCCGAAATTCTAGGCTTCATAGTGAAAAACCTTTCGCAAATGACGAGAATTCGTCTCGTAAACTGACATGATTAATCGAGAAAACTTTGTGATGCATACACAAGTCGACTCATTTTCGATGGCTTTATGGTAACGAATATTCAAGCTTATTGTTGAACATTGAGCGTTGCACCCCTCTGACCTCATCTACAGCTACGCCTATGGTTACCGCAGCACCACTTCCACTTCAGCAAGTACAGCTCTATGGTCAGCTGATTGACTGCTCGTGTCAAATTTACCTCTTCTATGTATTAATCAGCTGAAAGTTCAACTCATGTTAATTAATTGAATCAATTAATCGTCCTCTTTTGTAATACAGCCCTGCCTGTGAATAGACATCCTCTTGTGCTAATCCTGTAAATTAGAATTTTCAAAAAGTGACCTCTCTTAATAACTCCTCATCTCGTTCATTTTTTGGAGTAACTAATCATCATAAGGTAGGTGAATTCTCAGAATCATTAATTGTTGCAGTTTCCATGTTATTTTCCTGCTTTTTATAAAGTTTGAAAATTTGTCCACGTTTCAGATCATGAAAATTTATGAAAACACTGGTAATTCTCTCTCTCACTTTATTCTAATAAGATCTCTATTGCGTTTTGGTATATTTTTGCAGTTCTCATAGATTTTTCAGATATCTCTTGACTCCACTCATGGAAATGATTACTGCCTCCAAGAATGATCAATCTCATGTTTCTCTGTGGCATTAAATACTGATTTTTTATATTCTCATGTGCATCTCATTCTCTTAATCACTTCATCTCATTTCTCAACTATTCACTTCTCATAACAATTGCTAATTATTGTTCTTGAGTTTCAGATGAATGAATAATCCTCAAACGCAAAGGTGAATCATGGAATCAGTCTTCTCTCGATAAAACCAAGTGAACTTCTCTGAAGTATTTGAACGATCAAGTAGTTTAGACATTGAACCTGATTGACAGCCTCAGTCCCTGCTTCACCTTGAGCGGTCTCATCTAATATTGGTAAAACCATTCAACTGGTATGATCTACTCATTATGAACATGAAATTCTCAATTTCATTCATCTGAACCACTCAGCAAGTAAGATCTCAACTGTTAATGTCGTCTCAATTGATCAATTAGCCTTCTCTTATAGACCAGCGTTATAGATTATAAATATTGATTTCCCGATCATGATATTCTCACATTGTAATGATTTCAATGAAGAACAGTCTAAGACCACTAAGTTTTCAATACACGTATCTCCTCTAAGGGTTGATCTCACTTTTATAAGAACTCAGTCCACTCTAATAATTCATTTTTCAACTTTCTGTTTTTCTGATGGAATAACGAGGATCTCGCAATCAATTTGAATCCAGCTCTATCACTGTAAACGTTGAGTTTAATTTTGAATTAATGGAACTATCTCAAAGTCTAAGTCTGAATTTATCTGACCTCTTATTTTGAACTTCTCTAGATTACCTCTGTTTTAAGTTGAATAATGTCACTCTGAGTTTATAGATGATTTTAATATTTGTATTTTTACTGTATTAACTTCATGGCGGGTGACTTATTCATTTTATGATTGTGAATGATGTCAATAAATGTTTTTACACTACCATCTTCAACTCAATTATCTGTGTACAGTCCTTCACAGTTATTTCACAAAATCAGAACAACCCTTATTTTGAACTCTTATTGTATGACATCTGAGATCTCTTTATTTCAACTACCGCTACAGCCAGCTACTGTAAAACGGCGGAAGCAAAGTTGTACACCTAATCATTTGGAATTGAACTAAACTAACAAATCTATAGAAATGACTGCGAGATCATTGTCAACAAACCTCTCTTCGATGATATACAAACCTCTTGTTACTCGCAACAGAATATGACCTTTCCAATCTTTCATTCCCAATGTTGAAATCTATGGTTCCAGTGTTACGATCCACTTGATCTATGAACTCGTTGCGATGCCTGTACAAGTAGTTGTGGGTGTTTCCAAACTTACAGTATTCCACAATAACGAACAATTGTCCTAAAAATAATTTCAGTGAGTTCAAGCTTCCAAAAAGGAACTCAAGGCTACCTTTGGCTACATTTTTGGTGCAAGCACCAAGAAGATTGACCACATTGAGGTGGTTTCCCAAATGTACCATTATCTTGAGTTCGGAAGCCAATGCCTTGATGTACGTGTGACCAGCGTCTTTTTTTACCATTTTTACAGCGACTGTTGTTCTTTCTTCGCCTGGTATTATGCCTTTAGCCTCTCCCTTCATCACTATGCCGAAAGCTCCAGCTCCTAATTGCTTCCCTACAATTTCATGATTTGAGTCCATTAAGATTCAATCTGACATGAAGAAACCTCACCAATTTTCAGATCTTCTGGAGGGAACTCCCATCTCCTATCATAGGGCAGAAGTTCGACTTGATCTTCTAAACCAAGCTCTGGGTTCAAATTCTCCAACTGTCCTTGTTCGAAATAGGCTAGACCAACCTCTTTCAGTAGTTTCTCCAATTTCTGAAAGCTTTTTTGAGAATACATACACCAATATCTTGGAGGAAATTCTAATCACCTTCTTCCTGTGGTCTTTGAAATAAACTATCACAGATGTGATTATTACCAGTATTATTAGGAGTATGATGGCCAACCAGTAATAAATTTGGCTGCTTGGCTTGTCTGCAATCGTTTCAGAACGAAAATTAGGAAATATTCTAGGGGAACTAGATGAAATACAATAGACTATTTTCCTTGTCTTGATTTCCACTAATAAACTCATGACCCAATATTACATATATAACATTACTAGCAAGGTAAGAGGGTTTTTACTGGCGAATGGAGCCAGTAAAACCCGTTACCTTGCATGTATTGTTTTATATTTTATTTGTTTCTCATTTGCAAAAAGGTTAGATAAATTCCGAAAAAATCTCAATAATTTGTCGCGAATGTCGTAAGCTAAGGAAGCGTTGCCATGAACATGTCTGTTTATTTTTCTTTATATTTGTTTTGGCGAAAGCAAAAATCAATGTACCAAAAGAAATTATTGAGGCAGCCAGCAGTGTAGCATCAAGTTTATTACCTGCAAAATCAGCTTCAAGGTACGAGCCGGAATACGACAACTTCAAAAAGTGGCAAAACAAAAATAGTGTGATTGGGGTAACTGAAGATGTTTAGTTGGTCTACTTGAATCAACTATCAGCTAGATTCAGCCCAGATACTTTAGGGGCAAAATGGTCTATGCTGAAAAGCGGCTTGGAAATGAAAGAAAATGCCCCTGTTCGCAGGATTGTTTTCCTTAAAAAATTTATTGAAAAATATGACGCTTAGTTGTCATTTGCAGATTTCAAAAGATAATAACGTTTCTGAAACGAAAAAATTAGCGTTATACGCCAAAAACGGCCAAGGTATTAGATAAAGAAGAGGCTGAACAATTTCTTTCACATGCTCCTGATGACCAGTGGTTGCTGGCGAAAATTGTAACAATATTTGGGATTTTTGGATGTTGTCGATGTGACGAAATTCTCTCCTCAAACATGAATGATGTAGAAGATATCGAAAAATACGTTATTGTGACATTGCGGCAAACAAAAAATTTAACAACAAGAAGATTCACCATAACCGATGATGGCTGCAGCTTCAAGCCCTGCATGTTATACAGAAAATATGTAAATCTTCGGCCTTCTGGAACAGAAAGCCTAAGATTTTTTTTGTCATACCGACATAGAAAGTGCATTTCCCTTTATGATGGCCAGCACACTATTGGTGGTGCCCAAAGCAAATAGCGAAATATTTAGGTTTAAAAAACCCAGAGTTATACACCGGCCACTCTTTTCGCAGAACTGGAGCCACTATGGTTGCGGATTCGGGTGAAGAAATTTTCGCACTAAAGCGTGCAGGAGGGTGGAAGAGCACCGAAATTGCGATGAGTTATGTCGATGATTCGGTCAACAAGAAAATCGAAATGTCTAGCAAATTATTTGGTAGTAACGAGAGTACAAATGTTCTGCAGTCCTCGAGTTCAGCAGTTTCTGAGTCAACAGATAGTTCATCATCATCAGTATCAACTCTCTCATCATCAAAAATCTGTGTTACTGGAAATAACAATTGTTCCGTGATTTTCAACATATATGACGATAAAACAAAATTTTCTAATGTAAATAATACTACTAACTTGTAAAAATTTTGCAAGTTAACTGCCAGTTTTACAAATTATTGACTTGATGAATTAACTTTCTTGATTAATATTGTGTTTTTGGAAAACTGACGTTTACAAATGAGAAACAAATAAAATAATTATCAGGGGAGATAAGAGACAAGACCCAAGTTGTAATTCATGTTAACCATTTATTACAATACATGTTATTCAATTCAGGGTTCTACTCACCCTTAATTTCAAGTGTCCATGTCTTTTTAGCCGTTCCTAACCTATTCTTGGCCAAGCATTCGTAATCTCCTTCATCCTCCAGCTTTATACTGTTGAGGGTCAATGACGTCTTATCAGCATTGAAATGAATACCGTCGACAGAAGCTAAAATTTCCTCATCGTCCTGAAAATTACTTCTGAGCAACTAGAGGAATGAAGAAAAAAATCACCTACCTTGAACCAAGAGATCTTCGGTCTTGGAAGACCAAAATATCTGCATTCGAATGTTACGTAATGTCCAAGGTTTTTCTGCAAAGTTCCGTTGGAGTTTGATTCGATGGTTGGTTCGCATGGTTTGGACACAACGATGCTGATTTGTGCTTCTTTAGTGATAGTTTCAGATTCAATCAATGCACATGTGTAATTTCCTTGGTCTTTATACCTGATGTTACTTATCAGTAAATTTAAACTTTTTCTTGAAGGGTATTCATGGTTCTGTAAGGTGAAGGCTGAAAAAATCAGGACATCAAATCTTCTCGAAGATACATGACCACGACTATGTCGATCCACAAAACATAAACCAATATCAAAACAACTGAAGCAGCATCCTGCAATACAAACGAAAGCAACCGATGTTCATGAATCGAGGCATCCCCAGTACAGCATAATTCAATTTGCCGTACCTGCTATGTATTGGACTTACAATAAGTTACTGCTCAGCATTTTTTCTCGGCTAAAAGTTTCTGGAAATACTCGAAAATTCATAAGTACTATTGTATTCAGCTCTCACGTCTATAAAAAGTACGAAATACGAAAAAAAAAGTTTGGAGCAACATTGTCCTGTTATAATTTGTGATATTGAATGAAAACCTTGGATTTCCGATTATGAAAACACATAAATTAAATATTTATTAGTATATGTATTTGAGTAGACGATAGGGCATTGAGATTGGGGGAGCTTATTTTCAAGAAGTTGATATCAGTTCATCGAGTTGATATCCTGATACTCACTTTTATCAGCTGTTATCCTTTTGGTACCTCTCCGCCATTCTAAACGTTCGTTATCTTTTTTTATGAATGTCGCACAAACGATGCTGAGAGAGTCTCCTGAAGCAACTGTCACTTCTTTGGTCAATTCGGAAAAATATGCCTCGGTACTGTTGACCTTTATTTCAAATCCCCCTGGTACCTCTGCAAATTGAATCCACATTGAAATCCTATCAGAAAAAATTGAGTTTTCACTGGAAAGGGAAAAGCCTCAGCTGAAAAACTTAACTTGCACGTGTTAGAAAAAATGTACTGAAAATAATAAATATCAGAGAAATCTTGAAAGACATCAGCGTGATCTAGGTGAACATTTTCATGTTAGCCTTCTATGGACACAGAAAAACAGATTCTTCACACGAAAAAAAATAGGTTTACGCGACTTCAATATGGGGATCTTATTATCTGGAATATGTATAGGTGAGAATGGGAAATGAATTAAGTTTGTTCAAAAATTTCAAAGTTTTTGTACCTCTGCGAATATAGGGAAGGCCAATATTTGAGAGGTAACCAAAGAGTAGGTGTAGATCTGATAGTGATAATCCTCATAGAAAAATTCAGTTGGGCATCAATTTTTTTTTACATGAACGCTTTCCAACGAAACAGGGCAACGATATTCAGCAGCAGAAAAAACCAAGGCTCAAAACATGCCCAACATTTGTTTTTTTCGAACTGAAGAATCTACCATTAATATATATGCCCCAGTCAGAGACTCACCCCGTATACTCAAGAACATAAGAGAGAAAAACCGAAGAAAAAATTTCACCTGATATATATACCTCCTTCCTGGCTTCACTATATCCGAAATCATTTTCTGCTGTGCATTTCACTGTCGAAGATTTGTTGAAGGACACATCTACTCTGTTGGACACTTGAAGACCAAAGTTGCCAAAAGTCTCTGTATGAAGCTGAAAATGAAGAAATGTCATTACCTTCGGCAAAAAGATCTCCAATTCCAATTAATTCTTGAAGAAAGTGTTCTCATTTCCTCTTCACCTATACAAATGTTAAGAAAGTTTGTGAATTTGTGACCGTTTCAGAAGATGCAGATTTTTGTAAAGTATTAAAGAAATTCATTGAAAATATACTGCTTCACAAGAGTTTGGGATATCGCTCAATCGATTTGAAAAGTATGTGATCTTCGAGAATATCGCTGTAAAATCATATGAAGCTCATTAACAACTTGAATCGATCCAATAAAAATCAGTATGAGATATTTCGTCAATCTGGTCGCCTTTTTTCAGAAGTTTGGTTCTTTGCATATGCTTCATGAATGTTCTTATTTTGAAATAGAGGCAGTTTATCAACGGCTTTGATTTGAAACGAGTTGTCTAAAAATGCCAAGACGTAAATTAACAAACGTTGAATCTATTAGGGCTATCGGAATTCTACAGGGTGACCTAACTCAGGTTGTTGTAGCGGAAAGTCTCCAAGTCAGCCAAAATGTGATATCTCGACTTTGGAATGGATCCAGGGAGACATGTTCCGTGTTGGAAAGACTAAGGCTTGGTGGGCGACGAAAAACCACACCTACTCAGGATCGTTTTATTAGCGTTTCGGCGAGAAGAAAGCCTACATCTACGTGTAGAATGCTATGGAATACTCTTCAAAATGCAGATGATGTCCAAGTTTCCATCGAAACCATTAGATGACGTTTGAGAGAGGTGAATCTAGGTTCTAGACGTCCATTAAGAGGAGGTCCATTAAAACGTGACCATATGCGTCAAAGACTGAAATGGGCAAGGCAACATATCAATTGGAACGATCAATGGCGTAGTGTCCAAGAAGTCCATCCATTCCGAAGGGGTAGTGTTATGGTATGGGCCGGGATTTGTTTCAACGGGCGCACAGATCTACAGATTTGTCCTGGGAATATGATCACCTTACACTATAGGGAGCATATTATTGACAATGTTTCGCCTAATCTTCAAGCTGCTATTGGTGAAACTTTTCAATTTCTAGACGATAACGCTAGACCGCACCGTGCAGCCATGGTATTCTACATTTACCAATACCTCCGCACTCACCAGATTTTAATTGCATAGAACATGCATGGGATATGCTCCAAAGAAGATAAGATAATCATCAATCTACCCCAGAATCCTTAGATGATCTGAGAGAGCTTCTGCCCCGTTTATGGAACTAAATTCCTCAAGAAATGTTCAACAACCTAGTGTGTAGTATGCAAAAAATTGGCAAGCTGTTATTGATGCCTGTGGACGCCATACACTGTATTGATAGTTTTAAAATGCTTGAATTTTCTGGCAATAAAATTTTGGCCCTGCTTCCTAAGTCTCCAGACCTCAATACCATCGAAAAATTGATCAAGAAAATTATGGAAAGGCATTGATAGGCTGTGGTTGAAGTAATACACTTTCAATTTTTTGCGTGCACCGATTTTTTATATCTATACGAGACAGAAATTCATCTCATATTGAGACATGGAGGGATGGACGAAAAATGAGATAGATAAAAGAAAAAAAATATTAGATTTCATACATTTCAGAAATTGATCAGAAGAATTTCGAAACAGTCTCAAAATTTCTGAGCTATTATGAAGAAAAAACAAGACCATTACCTCTTCATATTCACAAACTTCTTCGGTACACGGCTTGTATTCGATTGAAACAATTGATTTTGGGTTTGAAACCACTTCACAGATGATGGTGCTATTTCTATGAGGTAACTGGAAACCATTTACCTTGAGATTTATTTCAGGTTTTCCTAAAATAAGAAGCGTTTCAATCAATACAATCATTGTTGAATGTCAGGAAATTACCAGTAACGTTCAGTAATTTACTTATTGTTTTGTTATCTTTGCTGTTACTGATTACAAGATCGTAAATTCCATGTTCTTTGTATGTTACATTTTTTATAGTGAGGTATGCATAGGATTGGGAAGTCATCATCTCATGCTTATCAGTGTGTCGGCTAATTATTGGATTTCTTTTGTTGTCGAACCTGTGAAAAGATGATTTATTTAACAACATAACCAAAAACATTAATCAAATTTGCTTCCGCCGTTTTGCAATAGCTGGGTGTAGCCGTAATTGGTAGTTGAAATAAATAGATCTTAGATTTTAGTATTTGTTAACATGACGCTTTCGAAATATTAGTCGATTTATGTCTGCATAATAAAGTTTTTCTCGATTAAATATATCAGTTTACAAGCCGAATTCTCGTAATTTGCGGGAGGTTTTAATTTTCTGCTTTAATATGAAGAAATCTCAAATACCTGTGGTGGTACATTATAATGTTAAATGCAAAAAATTTTGTATATAGGCAAATCTTAGAAATTATTGAATAAAATGATCTCTCTCACCAAGTTGCTTTACTTTTTGGATAAGCTTCGAAAGTTACATTCCAAATGACACTTGTCCCAATTCTATGTTCCGAATACTCAGAGTTAGTCGGCTCCAACAAAATTATAAAGTTTTCATTGACATCTGTAAAAAAAATTCTTCTAACATTGACGTCCTATACAAATCATCATGAGTTGAATGAAAAAGGGAAAAACTACTAATAAAGAAAGTAGAAGTAAATTATATCGACCTGCACCTTTTATGGGTAGTGCATTATCGAAAAGTTACACTTTACCATGCACGAATATATTCAATTCCGTTTGACTAGAATGATTCTGTTTGTCTCGTGCCAGGCATCTATATTCTCCCTGATTTTTCATGGTGATATTTGTGATTTTCAGTCTCGATTTTACCAATCTACCTTCACCTGTGTCTACGGAATCGTCAATCTGGACCGAATCCTGAAAAATTTCAAAATGTACAATCCAACAGTTGAAAAAAATTGACTTGAAATGTCGCACAACATAAACGAATTGTTGGTGGCATGAAAATTTTATAGTACCCTTGACCCCGTCCTCACTTAAAGGAGAACTATTGTTTCCAGACCGTCTAAAAAAGGTCATGAATCTCCATTAAATTGAGTAATTTCACCATGATATAAAAGGAGATCAATTTTCAAAATACTGAAATGCTGATAAGTGTTATTCATACCCCTTGCGTTAATTACATTTCGGCAACGACGGTTCATACTCGAAATGAGTGATCTTAAAATGTTCTGATCTAATCCTTTTCAGATTTCTCCGAGTTGGATTCCTAAGTCATAAAGAGTAGCTGGATGATTGTCTGAACTTCTCAGCCTTCTATTGAGGTTGTCCCAAACCTGCTCAATCGGATTGAGATCTGGACTTCTTGCTGGCCATTCCATTCGAGAGACTTCAACCTCTTCAAGGTACTCCTGAACGATGCGCGCACGATGGGGTCTTGCATTATCGTCCATAAAAATGAAATTTTCACCGATGTATGGGGCAAATGGGGCACTACATGCTCTTCAAGAATATTTCTTATATACTTATCAGCATTCATAGCTTCATTATCAACGACCACTAGGTCTGTGCGAGCAGTCAAAGATATTCCACCCCATACCATAATCGATACTCCCCCGAAACCAGTAGTATTCAGGAGATTGCACTGAGCATATCTTTCATGGGGACGTCTGTATACAAGGGAACGTTCGATCACAATGGTAGAGGCAGAATCTAGACTCATCTGTGAAGAGAATTCTTTCCCAATCGGCCTCTTCCCAATGGATATGCTCTCTCGCAAAATCCAAACACGCCCTTCGATGGGCTGGAGTAAGAGCTGGGCCTTTTGCCGCGACACGAGGCCTTAAATCATATTCTCTGAGGCGATTTCTTATTGTCTGAGTGCTAATTTGCACCCCATGAGCTGATTTTGAAGGAAGCGATTGGCTGCAAACCGTTGTCTCAACGAAGAAACTCTCAAGTTTCTTGAACGGCAGATGTTACCCGTGGTCTACCCTGTCCTTATCTTCGGACATTCATACCTGTCTCCCTGAATCGCTGTAACATTCTGGACACACTTGTATGGGAAACTCCAAAGCTTTCTGCAATTCTTGTGTATGTCCACCCTTGTTCTCGCAAAACTACCGCTTGGGCACATTCCTCTTGAGTCAAATTGCGTGTTTCGCGTTGCATAGCGATCGAGTGTAGAAAATCAAACGAAAGAAAAACTATTGATCACTAGAATTGATCGAGAACAACTGATTCTAGAATGGAGCCAATGCATTCAAAATCTGATAATATCATCTTTTTTATTCCTGCTGGGAAAAAACATCTGTATTGAAGAAAAACGTTGAAAGTGGATAACATATGCATGCATAATTCTGATAAAAATAATTATCATTGGGAACATCTTCATTTGTAGAATAAATTTGAGATTTCCATAATGTGCGTTAATTTTTTTGGGCAGTGTATGTTTCTCTATATAATTCTGTATCAAATTCGTTTGTTCTGCCACATCAGCCACAAGATTAAATCAACATTAGAAATGAATGGAAAAAGGGTTGTTGTGCAAAAAAAACTCACATTTCCATTTTTCGGAAATTTCCACTGAATATCGGTTTGAACATCGCTCTTAACAGAACATTGTAAAGTCAGAATATCCCCCTCAACGTAATGTATCTTGCTGGTGCTTATAAAGGGAACTGCCAAATATGACGTTGCAGCTGAAAAAGTCAAAGAAATGTATCAGATAATGCTCTGGTCACAAAAGAAAATTTGTGAAATGAACACAATATATGAGCGACTCATTCGACTCGACAAGTTTCAACGTGTTTTACTCACGTTCAATATCCAACTTAAACCAATATTCGTAATTTTTTTCGTCTCTAGAGAATAGACAATACAGTAAGCAATTATCTTCTGAGTTTGCTGATGTGAAGAATCCTTCATGTGGATTATAATCGAAAGAATATTCAAAGGCGTCTGTTGTGTTCAATTCTACCTGAAACGGGGAAAATTCAGTTAATATTCGAAAAACTACATTGTAACATAAAATTAAATACCACCAAAAACTCAATCTGGTGAGATACACTATGAATTCTCTTTAGGAGCATGGAGGGAATACATTTTGCATGAAGCACTTGTGTTGTCATAAAAAATTCAGAATACTCACAATACTTCCCCCAGGAGTCCTCAGAGTGACTTCAACATCTGGAGATGTTGGTCTGCATGGGATCACTGTTCGGGCATATTTGACGGAATAAATGATTTCATTTTCAGGTTCAGTTTCAACCACTGCCAAATGGTTTTCATCTGATAATTAAGAAAGAATATTTTCAATATTTTTACTATATTGTTATTATTCTAGAGGTTCAGGAAGATCGTTTTTAATTTTCTGTTAGTAATTTTGTTACTCGACAATTGAATTTGAAAAATAATTCCGACAGGATTTCAATACTTCACGTATACAAGGTTTTTGATAATTTTCCAAATATGTTATTTTTTTACATTTTTCAAGTTTGTGAAGAAGACTCAGTAAAGATGGGTTTATACATTGTGAAAATAATCAAAATATTCAAGGTTGCTTATTTCAGCATTTGCGTGAACAGTTTATCAAAATTATGTTTTTTAATCACCATTGTAAAGAGGTTTCCAAGATCTTTAAAATGAAGTATCAGTCAACCCCACTTTCTTACTAAATTTTGAGGATTTAAAGCGCCGCCCCTTAGGGGGTTGCTCGTTCAAGCCTCGAATATAACTCAAAAGATGTCACCAAAAAAATTTGGACTTGTTTCGGGATATTTTTCCAATCTCCATGGCATAAGGAAAATACGTGGTGGCTCGTCTGAGAACCAACACCCTGTATATTAAGAATAAAGAGATGGATAAAGTATGAAACCAAGTGAATTACTTCTGAACGCAAAGGAAAATTTTTATGAAATTTTGCAATAAACTGGCTGCACCAGAAATTTTTTTCTCAACTGCTTTCAATTTATTAAGGACCTGTATATACCTTTACAGGTGGTGGTTGCTTCGGATTCCGTAAAAATTTATACTCACGTTGGGATTTATTAGGTGCGTGGCCTCTGTTGGCTTAGGTACCTTAATAATCTTAATATATAAAACTAAGTGGGCCATTTTGTTGGTTACACCATTTACATATAACTAACGATTGTCTGTTTGTTATGAAAGTTTTTTTTTTGATTCTTCTACGACGGGGTTAACATAAAATACATTGAAACATTTTGATGAAATGAAAAAAAAAATAGGAAATAATTCTTCTTCTTGTGAATAACGCCAGTAAGTACGCTACGGTTAATAGCCTTTTCGTGAAAGTATTATATTCGGTGAACTACATTTTCTATTAATATTAACGCATCTGAGTCCATGTGTTATTACCCCTATATTTCTTCCGAACACTACGGAAAATTTTATGACGAAATGTTTTGAACAAATCTCCATTCTACTATTATATATGTAAACAATTACTGTGTATTTTGGGTTGCCTAAACGGATGTTTTGGGCAGCATTAATTCTTTTGTCTGGTTCTTCCGACAACCATTACCGGTAATTCCAAACTCGATGGCTGCCGATGGAATAAATGCTTGCCTAAAATTATTAACTTCAAACTTATAGATAAATTTGAATAAATCTCCCAATTGAGTTGATTTTGGTTGGAATAGTACCAATAGATATTTGCAGACCAAAAAAATGCAAAAAACATCTGAACCACGAAAATTGTTGAAAATGATATTTTGTAACTGCAAACAAGGATGCACCTGCAAAAAATTGAGTCTTTTTTGTAACGCTACATATGGGGAATGTGTAGGTGTTAACTGCCAAAACAGTTGTCTAATTTTTGGCAAAGATGAAGAAATAATTTACAGTGGCGACAACCATTTAGAATCAGATTAATTTTTTGACACAAAAAATACTGATTTCACGTGTATAAAATGATGAATAAATGAAATTTTTGAATGATATTTTCATCTTGTCATTTTAAACAGATAGGGGTTGCTTCTAGGGATTGAAAAATAAAAATAACTAAAACTAATATTGATCCAAAAAACTGTTTTTAAAATGGTTTGATGTTAATTGATTATATTAATTAAGACCCATTTTTACACATTTCATGCAGAAAGGGCGTGGTTTATACGGTCTTGAAGTATATGAAGACCTTTATAAAACGCTACTGAGGCCCAAAAATTACTTTGATTTACGTTAGAACAAGTTTCTTTCAATTTGAGATAAAGGAATTGTTTTCACCCCTTAAAAATAATAAGCATAAATCGGCATAGGGTAGGAGTGGGAGACAAGTATTGCTTATATCCAAAATTTTATCAAAATCGAAGCATCTTGATAGAATTCGGAGGTAATGCCTAATTTTCGCCCTCATTGACTGGACTTATTGTACAGGACAATTTCATGTCCACTTTCAATGTATTATACCATAATATACAATATTAAAGTTGCTCTTTTATTTATTGATTGAGGCAGTACAAAGTCTGCCGGGTCAGCTAGTAATTAATATTATTCAGGTTTGAGTATACTCACCATGAACGTACAAATATACTTGTTCCAAACTAGTTCTGTTAGTCTCCTCGAAGCAACTATAAAATCCGACATATGGAAATGTTATATTGGAGATTTTTAATGTGGTAAAGTATTGTTCTTCTGCATCCAGTGTTGCATTCTTGCTCTTTATTGAAATTCCGGTGAAATTCCCATATTCCTGTTATTTCGGAAAAAAAAATATATTCTCATAGCAATTATGTATGTACGAGAAGTAGAGTGAAACATGTTGTATTTCTTGAGAAAACCAAAGGGTCAATCTTTGTTTTTTTTTTCTTGGAAAAATCAAATCTGTGCTGAGAAAATGCGAAATTTAACCAGATGATAAAGTCATTTTCTTTCTGAATTTCCTCATGCTTGAGTTATTCGGTTGAATTTTTCAGGCTATAACTGAGTGGTTTCAGCGGAAAATTGTTTCATCTCCGCAAAAATTACTGGAGCTAATTGGGTTGATTTGATGTAAAATATAGTTTTCCTTCTGGTTGACTTGGAACATCCGAACAGTTTAAGCTCTAGTTGGTAGAGGGCGCCATCATCCGATAAAAAATTTAATCTCCGTTTTAAAGCACATGAAATACCATCGAATGAATATATTCTGTTTTCTAGAGGTATTCGGATGGAATCTCCAACATTATATATTTTCAGATAATTCCGACAAAAAAAATTTGTGAGGAAAACTATTCTAAACTGAAAAACACGATCATTTCAATTCTAGCTAATTGAAACAAAATAATAAAAGGTCTTTCCTGAAAGTTTCTCACGAAGAAATCAATCAGCTTGGGATTAATCCTGCTCTCAGAATGAGAGGAAAAATACTATAAAAATAAACCACATTTCAGAATTTCCAGAGATTAACTTATTTCATTTTCGGTTCAGCATAGTTTTTCCTCCAGACAAGATGATCTCCATCTGTTTTCTCCTGAACTTTTTGTCTCTGGAGAAAGACTGTGTTTATGTCATAGAAAAACGACTTCAATACGTCAAGCCTTAGAAGCTCTGTTTGCTTTTACTATACGCGATGAAGGCCTCATATTGGATTTAAGAAAGTCGATGCTGTCCTGTATATTTTTCCACTTTTATCAAAGTGAATATGAAATACAGTTTTCTTGATCTATCACTATCTCAATTTTTGTTTCGTTTATGGTCTTACTTACTTGATCTTTCACCTCTGGTATTTTCCACTGGAGAGGAGAACTTCCGTTACAAGAAAGGGTTAAATTGTCTCCTGTTTGCAAAGTGTACTCTGAGAGATCTTCATCTACTATTGTCTCATTCAAAAACAGGTTGACTGTTGCTTCTATCGAATTAACTGAAAAATGGTACATTTGACAGAATCTATTGGAATATTAAGTGAGCAAAGCCAAGTGTTTGATTTGTATCGAATACACAAACAGACAAGACAATTTTCATGAGATACTTACTTGAGAATAATATTATAAACAACCTGGAAACTATGAGATTAACCCTACGAACATTGAGAACTGACATGTTTCCACAATTAAACAGATCATCACCTCTACGCGAGTTCACGTGAATACTACAAGAATATAAACAATGGTTTCCTGGATTTTCCAGTCTTATCAAGCTTTATCACTCTCAATAGGAAGTGTCAGGTTTCAAGTAGGAAGTAAGAAGAAGTATAATCTATTTTCTGACCTTATCTCCATTTTTGTTACCAAAATGAGATCATAATGGAAGTCCTTGAAGATTTAAGAAGAATCCCATCCTAGACTTCGAATTTTTAACAAGTAATTGAAAGAGTTAACTAAATGTGAAGAAGAGAGAAGAAGGTATATGGAAAACAATTTCAACATGCACTGCAAAATAAACAATTAGGTGACAATTTGACAATGAAAAATTGGAATAAAAACAAAGTTTAAACTTTTGACAATTCCCTTACCATCAAATTTGTACAGTCTCATTTATTAATTTCGTGAGGGGTTTTTTTAAATGAAGAACTACACGTGGAACTATCATATCAATTATTCTCTGTTTTTACACTGATAACAATTCATAAATATCAACATATACAAGTAATTACATTTGCACAAAACACTCAGAGTTTCAAGAGAAACACAAATAACAATGAAAAACGATTTATCACACTTGTTGATACAAAATTATACGAAAATTACTTGAAGGTGTCTTCTTGAAAATCTGTTTCATGTTCGCTATGTACATCAAGAAACTGGCCTCAACATTAAGGCTTACGATAATGTCTCATTAAGACTGTCTTTTTACAATACTACAGGATATCTACTGAGTGAACAGTAGGTTGCTTTTGATCTTTCTGGAAAAAAATCCTTTTTCCTTGTGCTGAACGATATATGAAATGAAAATATTCTAGTTTAATTTAATTTGTGCGGTACTTATTGATTGATCTCCGAACTAAGTACTTTCGAAACAGGATATGTTGTTTATAAAACTTTTTCATACATTTTTTTCAAATCCTGGCACAAATGTACTTAGTTTATTTCAAAGAGTAAAATGAACTACACCCCTCTTGTTCATTGAGTAAATGTGCCTCTTAATACTTCATCAAGCATAAAGAATAAAATTTTAAAAAGTTCAATTAATTAAAAGTAGAAAATCATTGGGAAGTTGATAAAATTTGTACTTGATAGACAAAATTGGCGTGTTTAAAACTAGGTATTTATATTTTCCAGAAAGATTCGACTTTTTATTACGTCTATTACATTCAAGGTGACATTTATGGTAGCATATTTATATGTAGGCATATTTATTTTCACATTTATTTCTCTCCTCAACAATTCTGAAAAATTCCTTTCGCACATTGAATTGACATCACAATTGACTAATAATTTCCCGGATTAAAAAAATTCGGTGGTAACAATGAAACTTTTTCATGATTTATTTCTTTCGAGTGGATGTCCATGTATACAAGATATTATCGATGATCATTTTGAACAATAGATGTAACTATTTCACTGAAAAATAGAAAGTTACCTTCGAAAACAACACATGAAATTGTGCTTCAAATCTCTCCTAATATTTTTGACCTTTGAAAGAATTTGAAAAATCATTAATTTTTTTTTAGATGAAAATGAACCAAAACTGAAAAAAAACCCTCTTTTGACATCTTTCTTCTCGTTCAACTTACCTCTGGAGAAATTAAGACCCCATCAATATCAAAACATCGATCAATTTAGCAGAAACCCTTGCAAAGACATACATACCAATTATGCAATCTCTTATAGGTATACAAATTTATTACAAAATATATAAATAAACATTCACATTCGATCCACTTACAGGCGTCCTATAATTTCATCCCAGACAAATATTACTCTATCATCAATTCAATTAAATTGCTCGAAGGTTCATTATTTTGATATATAATTCTTCGAAATAAATAACGTATCAAGTGATGAAAAAATATTTGTAACTTTCATCTTAACTTTAATGACTAACTCCAGGCATTGATACACATTCATTCAGTTTGTGTATTTTACTTTTCATAAAGAAGTATATTTTAATTTCATTAAGGAGGAATTCGTCTTCATATTGCAGTTATAAACTGAATTTCCTTCAGTTGTGATATTATATGAAGGACTCTTCAAAATAATGCGAAAATTCATTCAGAAAATATTATTATTTCACCCAAAAGTGAAAATGTTCTCAATTCTTCCAAAATACACAAAACCAAACAGATATTTTGCCTGTTTTTAGTCATTACAATTCCACAAAAATAACAACAATCAAATGGATCTCCAGTCTTTGAAATCAAGACTCACGTAGTTGAATTGGCATTGTTATAACCTTTTATTAACGTCTCTATAATGAATTTTATTGTTATTTTGTAGATATTCTCCACGTTTTCTGTGTATCGATCTCCTAACGTCGTTTCAACTGCTTCCAGGAAGGGCTTTTCTATTTTCTGAAACAGGAAAAGTTAACATTATTCATGATTGAGAATCTGATGGCTTTTGTATTTCAGTTGCTGAAGAATTATATTCAACTTCTTTTAAAACTTAAGGTATTGTCCATTCGATTTTTACTCCTTCAAGAGAAAATTGTATATTTGTACAACTGCCATTGAAAGTGACACATTTAATGACAGCAAACAATGTTAAAATTGATTGTTTACGTGGAAGCGTTTTTAGAATATTTTCACATTAGTGTTAAAATTATTTTTAGCACTCCATTTTCTTATGATGAAATATAACATAAATAACCATTTCATGATATCTGAATAAATCTGAGGGCGATGTATGATGTATGATAGGTATATTTCTTAATCAGGACAAAATGGCGATTCCTTCTAAGCCATTTCAAACTATTGTTTCTATAAGAAAAAACACAACTTAACGTTATAGCTCAGCAAGAAAACTCTTTGGAAACAAAAAGTACTCTACTGGATTGCTATAAAAAAGTGCCGCTATAATGTTTTCATTTCAAAATCCCAGCACAAACAGAAAAAGAGATAATGGTCAAAGTTGGAATCGTCCAAATTTCAATTTTGGCCTATAACTCGAAAACAAAAAAAGATAGAGGATGCAGTTGATAGCATCATCAGTTTCACCAAAAAAGGCCATCGTAAGGTGTCATTCATTATCCTCTATCTATCACGGTTAAAAAATTGTAGCCCACCCTCTACACGTAATAATAATGTAACGTAAACGTATTGTTTATTCCAATTGATCTTCTTAAAGCCTACAAAAATCGTGAACGTTACTTTAGGAACAAAATCTGTTTCCAACTCATGTTCTCTTTTGTAGACACGATCTCGCAAAAAATCTATTTTTACCGGAATCGTATCAGAAGGTCGATTCACGTTTCATCCAATGGGAAATTCGACCCCACATAAGCCACTTACAGGAAAAATTCCAATTAGGAAAATGCATCTCTATTGTCAATCGCAACATCAATACTTCTTATAGGGGACTATAACAAGAAGCACTCCCATTTCCGTCATAATAAATTCATGTTCGAATTAACTGTTGTATAACTTTTGAAAGCACGATCGTCCATTATGGAAACAGCCAATAAGCTCGTTTTTATTCATTTTCGAAATCAGAATGGTTGCCTCAGATTGAAAATAAAATATTATGTGATTCATTCTCGATTCGGGTCAAGTGGTTATTCGATAAAAGCTTGAAATCGTTAGTGGGCGATATGAATGGAATTGGACGTTTTCAGGTAACCAATTGGTGGAATGTTTCATTATTTCTTGTAGTCCTTTATTGTAATTACTATCTATTGTACAAGATTGCCGTGAATATAGGGAAATACAGACGAAACTATTTTTAACTAACTTCAAAAGAAGCATCAGTCTGCATATGTTTGTTTGTCACCTCAGAACTTTATACTGGGTGAACTGATTCTGATGATTTTTGTTTCACTACAGAGCAAGTGCTTGTAGTTTGGTTCAGTTCTAACGATGTTCTCAATGAAAAGACCAGATACAATAAAAATAGTTATTTATATTAGTGGTAAAAGTGACGTTTTATTTTGTGAGTGAAAAAGTTTGTGAAATGAGCGGAGCAAATTCAATAATTTCACGAACAAAATAAAATCACTTTTAACACAAATACCATACAATGTTTTTTGTACAACTGCCCTATTTTGATAATGAAATGGGCGCATTTGCAAAGAAAATGAACTTCAAAATGCATTTTAATATTGAAATACTCAAAAGGTTGTTGTGAATGGCAAACGTGTCAACGTAATGATTACATACAAATGAGAAAAGACGCTGTCATTTGAATTTCGTTCCTGTCCAATTTTCGTCTTGGGTTTTTAACTGCTTGATATGTTTGTCGAGAGTCCAATTATTAATAAAAGTGACAATTTGGTTGTTCCTCTGGATATTGAAGAGTCTGCAAGAAGAGCAAATCTGGAACTCCTACCTAAAGAATCTGTTCAGCAGGACGATATTGCATATAACAATTTCCTGGCCTGGTGTTAATTGGAAAATGTAGAAGGGAACCTCAGTGAAACTGTTTTCCTGGCATACTTAGAAGAAAAATAAAAAATGTGGAGCTCATCAACTTTGTGGAGCAAATTTTCAATGATAAAGTCAGGGGCCTTCTTAAAAATGGTGTGAATGTTAGTAAGTATTTTAACGTAATAGCATATTTAACACAGAAAAGTGAGGGATATCGTCCCAAAAATCGAAAATTCTCACTCTTAAACAAGTTGAAAAGTTTATGAAGGAGGCACCAGATGAGAAATACTTGATGGTTAAGGTTAAGGAGCCTGTCGGCGTGAAGAATTGTGTAATTTATCACTGGAAAACATCGAAATAACAAATAAATTATTGGTTATAAAACTTCCAAATACAAAAAAGAAAGTCAGTCGTTCTTTCAGTGTTATTGGGAATTATTTAGACTATTTTCATAAGTACTTTGCACTGCGCCCTTCTGTCACCAAACATCTTCTTTTTTTCAAGAAATACATGAATAATAAATGCACTGCCAATCCATTCGGGAAAATTCCATCTATTGTTGCCGAATTCCTCAAACTGCCAGAACCAAAGCAATATACAGTACACTGAAAATATGGTGGATGGAAGTCTACGACGGTAGCCGAATGCTATGTTGATCATTCTATTGTATATAGAAATTTCATTGCTGAAAAAATTCTCCCAACCTCAACAGATGTTAGATCATCATCATCCAATATTGTACTTCCAGTTTCTACAAGTACTGATGGTGCTGAGGATTCTAATAATGTGTTGCGAAGCTCCCTAATGTCACATGGCATTAATGTTAGTATATTTTCTAGTTTAACGATTAATATTAATGTTCATAAATAATTATTGTTTTATATTGATACTAAAAAATTAGCAATTTGATGAATTTTTCTCATCTGATTTTATCATAAGAAAATGGAGTGCTGAAAATATTTTTACCCTAATGTTAAAAATATTTTGAACACGCTTCCACGTAAACAATCAATTTTAACATTGTTTGCTGTCATTAAAAGTGTCACTTATAATGGCAGTTGTACAAAAAAACCTTTTAACATATCATATTTCTCGTAGTTTTCGAACATTTCCATATTGCCGGCAATAATGACTTCGAATTCTAATAATTGACAGTTGTTTTGAACAGAGATCAAACCACGGAGAATTAACTCAAGTATTCAATTGGCAGAATAATAATGACACCATGTGTAGAGACATATTAATCTGTGACTCACCCTACTTCATACTTAATAATTCAAATTTCAAATACAAATTATATTTTTCATGATATCTGAATGAATCTGAGGGCGAGTTTTGATATATTTCTAAAACAGGAAAAAATGCCATTTCAAACTATTGTTTCTATGGGAAAAAACAAACTATGCTACTGAATTGCTATGAAACAGTGCCTGTATAATGTTTTCATTTCAACATCCTAGCACAAACAGGAACGGAGATAATGGCCAAAAGTTGAAATCGCCCAAATTTCAATTATGGCCTATAACCCGAACACAAAAGAAGATAGAGGAATGCAGTTGATGGCATTATCAGTTTCTCTAAAAAAGAGCACCGTAACGTGTCATTCATTTTCCTCTATCTCTCGTTTTGCAATAGCTGGATGTAGCGGTAATTGGTAGTTAGAATAAATAGATCTTAGATGTCATACAATAAGCTTAGGCATTTTTCAACATAAGCCATCTAAATATGAGTCCATTTGTGTCTGCATCATGAAGTTTTTCCCGATTAATCATGCCAGTTTATGAACCGAATTCTCCTCATTGTGGGAGGTTTTAATTTTCTGCTTCAATATGAAGAAATCTCCGTTAAACTCCATCGGGTTATTGCAGTTTCTTCATCACTTAATAAACAAAAGACAAAAAAAAAATCTGTTTCATTGCTTCTACTCTAGGGAGTAATCTCATATTCTCCTTTTCATTACTATGGAAACCCTTAACTGTTCGCATGGAATTCACTTTAATAACAGTGTTCCCCCTATAAATTGCACTCGCTAATAGAATTATGTCCCTAGAGCATAAGTCTACCTGTCGAGAACAGTTTTGTTAAATACGCAAGCCAGCTATATTCTCATCTCTATGCACTAAGGATGCTGGCATCATATTGATTATCCTAGCGCTCCTTCCCGCTTTCGATTCAAACTATCCATATTCAATTTGGCCCACATATATGAGCGACGCCATAATCCCTAGGGATATAATAACGTGAAAACGGCGTCTAAACGGGGAAGGAAAACGTGCTCATATTGTTGCAAGGAGAGGGGTGGCGTGTTTGAATTATGTTTTTTTTTTTCACTCTGCCACGTGTCGCATATAGGGAGCGTTTATAAAATTGGTAATGCAGAACAAAATGAGCTATACCTACTATGTTGTTACGACACCTTGCATCTGCCATATTGATCTCTGGTTTCTTTCGACGTTGCTAAATGAGTCAGGTGTTTTTATGGTTAAAAGATTCATCAGACGTTCCCGAAGAATTTTTTTTGGAATTATAATAGTCTAAGATCCGAACCTACATCGACCTTCACCGAGCTGATAATAGCATAGAACCTATTTCATAATAAACTTCAGATGTTAGATAATATATAAAAAATAGGTTGCCTAAAAAAATCCTGGACAGAGTATTTTTAATTATTTTTTCAAAAATGATTTTTCATGACATTTTGCAACATCATGATAATAAGAAAATTTCATACTGGACTTGTAGTATAAAACATGTAGAATCTGCAAACATAGGGTTGCCTCTTATTTACCTGGACGAACTACTGGTTGCCTGGTTTAAACGGGTATGTCAAAATGAGATAATTTCACCGGTGTGATAATAGAAAAAAAATTTTATCAGCATAAGCGCTGTTTTATTGTGAACACGTTGATATAGGGTTGCCTGCAAAAAAATTAGACCTAATATGGGTTGCCGAGGTTTGAAGGTTGGATTGTTGTCGCGCCAGGTAATAATAAAGGAACGAACATCGCAGTCGTATCTGAATGTAAACCAGTACGAATGCTCGGTACTTTTACTCAAAGAGTTACCCCTACTACATAGGTACCTTCCATAGGCTATATTGAGAACAATACGGCGATATTCTGGAGCAACTGACATTTGAATTTCAAACAAAATTGAATACATAACAGTCCAATGTATTCAATATCATAATATAATATTAACTTTAGGGTATATTGTGGACGGCCGAAAATTCGGGTAATGCAATAACAAGAAAAATGTCAGAAGATCTTGTATTATATTAATAAATTTTATTACAGAACAGCAAAAGAACAAAAAATAATATCAATGAAAAAAAAAAACGATCAATATCTTCTATTTCATATCTGAATCATCTGAACTTGAATTGACACTCTCAAATTTATCGGTCTCATCGAGTTCATCCTCATTATTTTTTATCCCAATATCAATATTTTTCGAGATATTCAGGAAAAACAATTTTGTGTTCAATTTTAAATCTCATTACGAATGTGTTTTTTTACAGGAAAATAATTAGCAGTCAAGTGAAATTTCTGGAAATCTCTGTTATCGAGAAAATATTTTCTTATAGTTCAGATGACAGTTTTTCTTTATTTTTCAAAACTTAGGATAATTTCCGCAAATTCTTAATTCTGGAGAATTTTTTTGGTCATAGTAAGGAAATTTGAATTTTCAGTAATGTAATTGTTACATGTTCTGGTAATTATTCTTTCGAAAGCACTAAAAATTATCACAAATCATTTTTTCTACATTCCTGAGAATTTTTTACTTTGACTTCACTAATACTCAATTTGAGAACCAATTATTGCTCTCGCATTGCAGATGATAACTCAAGAACTTAACTCGTCTGAACGTTTCTTCGAAAATGACATCAACTTTCTTTTTTCAAATGGAAAAACATATTTTAATTGCATAAATAGATTCCTCATTGAATTCTGAGTCTTTTTGATTCCAGAAGCTTGAATTTTCACGAGAAAATTCTCTTTAAATGAGGAAATACGAAAAAAAAATTTCAGAATTGAACTCTGCTGAAATACAGACAACTTCGAGGTTTTCTCATTGAAAATTCTCATTTTTGAGAATATCCGATAAGAAAGGCTGATGCTTCTTTTCCTATAGCGTGGTTTTCAGAATATGATACAGGAAGTCAAAAATTCTTTGTCGCAGTAAGAAGTGACGGAACATCAAAAAAATAGTTTTTTTTTTAAGCATTTTCGAAATTTTCGTTGAAAAATAAAAGGAGCATACGTCCAAGACTTTTATTATCCCAAAATGAATATTTTTCGAGATATTCAGGAAAAACAATTTTGTCTTCAGTTTTCAATCTCATTCTGAATTTGTTTTTTAACGGGAAAATAATTAGCGGTCAAGTGGAATTTTTGGAAATCTCTGATATCGAGAAAATATTTTCTTATAGTTCAGACGAGTTACACTTACATCCCTTATGGGCCTTATAGTATAAATAACTATTAGGAGTGAAAACTACCTAATACGAAATCAATTCTTTGCAACAAAGAATCAAAGTCGAAAGTTTAATTATTTCCCATTAATAGCAATTTCGTTCCGGATATAACCCTCTAACAGGAATGATACCTACAGTCTACAGTTCGCAGTACAGGACCTTTCTAGGACAGGACCCTAAAAATTTATGAGTAGGAACGTGTGGTTATCGCGTGAAAACGTAGCGATAAATTCTACTTCTCCCTCAAGATCTGAAACTTTCAACGATTGAGTGAAAGAAAGGCCAATAATGACGTAATAAAATTCCTAAGTTTCCTCCAATAAATTATCTGACAGGGTTTGAGTAAAGTTTCCCAAACAGCCTCTTGAAAATATGATAATACGTAAGATGATTTAAGCAGGTGGGTTGTTATATAAGCGGGAAAATCGATGAATTATTGTGTATAAGACTGGTGCTTTGAATTATGAGATAATACTAATCTGATGCTAAGTGATTTAAAAGTTGGAAGTCAAGGAATATTGACTTCAGTATCGTTTTTCGATAGATGATCATTGTGTTTTGGAAGAAATTTTATTGAAAGCAGAGCTATGCCGAGTACTAATATTAGTGCTTCGTGCACTTACATCTTAATATATAAAACTAAGTCGGCTATTTTGTTGGTTATATCATTTATAATTCAAGATTGGATGAACTGCTTTTTATGAAAGATTTTTTGTTGGGTTCTCCTACGGCAGGGTTAACATAAAATGCATTAAAACTTTGAAAAATTTGATGAAGTGGAAAAAAAAGGGAAATAACTCTTCTTCTTGAGAATAACGCCAGTAGGTGTCGCTATGGTTAGAAGTCTTTCTGGAAGTATTAAATTTGATATTAATTCGGTGAATTACATTTTCAAATGATATTAACACATCTTAATCCATGTGTTATTACACCTATCTTTCTTCCGAACAATACGGAAAATTTTTTTGACGAAATGTTTCGAACAGATCCTTTTTTGTCATCAGTGTAAACACTTACTGTGTTTTTTGAGTTGCCTATACGTCTTGACTGTGTTGTCAAAATAGCAAGGTGAAATGGAATTTTTAAGAATTGCACGCACACAAATAAGAAGCGGAAAAAAAAACCAGAAAAATTACAAAGCTCAATAGAATTATCTATTGAAATATTTTATGGGGCGTTCTTATTTCAGGGAGTTCTCTTCCAGCCTTTGAAACAAAAATCAATAAGATAAAATTTTTTAAATAGTAGAAGAAAGGCCCCTGGTTAAAAATTGTGCACTAATTTGTGTTCCTTTTAAGCTATTGCATAGCTTTTATCTCAGGGTTTGAGCACGGCGACCGAATGTAGAAATTCCGTGACGAAAAAACCTAACACAGCCGTGTATCGTCGGTTCAGTTCGGCAGACTTCGGCACGGCGTTTGGGTGCTTGCGACTAGACGAATGCGTGCAGCCACTCTAGCAGTGCAAAAAGGAGTCGGCAATCTCGCTGTTCCCATTGAATTACGAACGGCAAATATTTCATTAACATCGGATAGAAAATGTATAGCCGAACGCAAACATTTTCCATTAACTTCAGCTCTTGCTCTAACTATACGTAATCGCAAGGTGAAACTTTTGACGAAATAGTGTAGGAGTATAGTAAATCACATTCTCAGGAACTCGTCTATGTTGCACTCTTTCAGGTGACTAATATTGAAAAATTATATATTACGACAAAAAAAGATAATTCTGCATTTAAGTTTTATCATAATCGAAGGCAAGCTGCATCGACTGCATCTTTGTTGCAAGAATTCAAAAGACTGTCTTTAAATAGTGTTCAGAAGATAGCTCAAAGTGTCTTAGATTTCATTTGTAATAGAAATGGAATTTCAATAATGACTTCCAATTGCCAAAGTCTACATAGTCACTAATACGATTTACAAGATTCAGTTACGAGACAAACCAATGTGTTACTTCTTAACGAAACATGCATGACGCGTGATAATCCGATTGAAATACCTAATTTCAATTGTGTTATTAAATTCAAACGAGATACTGTTCCAAAAGGTGGAGTAGCTATTTACCAAAATAGTTATAATGTTACTAATATTATGACTCCGAATATTGAAATAAATATTGAAGACGTTAGCGATGTTAATGTTAGACGCTCATTTGTTGGAGATATTTATGCATGCTTATGCAAACGTAGAAATGGCCTACATATAGTCATGGTAGCAATTTACATTTCTCCGAATCCAAAATAGGACGAGGTAGAGCATTATATTCATCGCACTTTACTGGAGTACACTGAAGAAGGGTCGAAAATACTTGGTACAAATGGTAATAAATTTCCACTTATCTTGGCTGGCGATTTCAACATTAACTTCGCTGGTAAAAAATCAGAGCGGTTGATAACTTTTCTTTCGAAAAAAAAATGAATAATGATCCAAAAGGATCCACAACAGAATTTTGGACCACTATTGACGCGGTATTTTCCAGATATTTAGAAGACATTAAGTCTCAAACTTATGTTTCTTATTTCAGTTACCATAAACTTATAGTTTCAATGATAAACATTCCTGAATAACCTACATGTATTGTGAGATAAATAGAAAAAAATATTCTGAATCAACAATATTATCTTCTTATTTTTGAATAGATGCTATGCAATAGCTTTACCGCGGCAGTCCTCGAGTGCCACACGTGTCTTTTTTTAGGGCATCCTTTTGATACTAGAGTTTCGTCGATTTTTTTCTGTTAATTATTTCAAGTAGGGTCAAAACCGCTTCTAAAGCAAACGGGACATGCTTTCCTACTTCTGTTTTGTGTTTAAACTTTCTGAAAGACATCCAGTGACAGTCTTTACTCACCCAGAAATATTCCGCTTTAAATCCTGGAATCTTCCTGTGGGACGCCCCAACCTGATGCAAATACTCCAACAGGACGTCCAAGTTGTCGAGACCTTTGATTCCCTCGTCCAGAGTGTTCATGACGTTGTTCGCATGTTCAATCAGTTCTTGACTGTTGGCCTGCTCCTCTTTTGTCTTCAAAGCTTTGAACTTCTCGAAGAGCGTCAGCAGCTCGGCGTGACTCTCGAACAATCTGAAAGAGATCAGGTGGTTTTGAGCGGCATGAAGATCGTAACATGGAAATAATGAGGGGAAAATAGATGTCGCAATGTTGGTTTTAATTAGATTTTATTTGTTTCCAGTGTGATGAACTCGGCAACGATGAATTCATTGAAAGTTATTAACTGATTTCTTCGTCAGATGGGATCCGTTAATGTTTTTATTGTAGCTAATGTTGGAGGAGTCACAACTTGCATCTATATCAGACAAGATTCTATGTTTATTGCACTCAGAAATGAACTTGAAAAAATGTATGATAACTTCCAGTGTATACAGGGTTATTCACGAATAGGTATGGCTCTATAGAAAATTTTAGGAAAGACATTAGATTCAGAATTGAAATTCTAAAGGTGGGCTTCAAGTTAGAAGACGACTTCTCGTATTTTTTTAAGGTTCTAGGACTTGAATGGGAAGACCCATTTTTTATTGCATGAATAGATTCTGCATTGAATTCTGATTCTTTTTGATTCCAAAAGTTTGAATTTCCCGAGAAATTCTCTTTAAATGAGGAAATACGAAAAAAAAAATCTCAAAATTGAATTCTCTTGAAATACAGACAACTTCGAGGTTTTTCCATTCAAAATTCTCATTTTTGAGAATCTCCGAGAAGAAAGGCTGATGCTTCTTTTTCGATAGCTTGATTTTCAGAATATGATACAGGAGGTCACAAATTCTTTGTCAAAATTGGATGAGACAAAACATCAAAAAATCGTTTTCTTTAAATTGAAACCCCATTTTTTCGAAGCATTTTTGAAATCTTCGTCAAAAAATAAAAGGAGCAAAGTTCCAAGACTTTCATTCAAAAATAAATATTTTTCGAGATATTCAGGAAAAACGATTTTGTCTTAATTTTCAATCTTATTCGGAATGTTTTTTTTTACTGGAAAATGATTAGCGGTCAAGAAAAATTTTTGAAAATCTCTGATATGGAAAAAATATTCTCAATATTCTCAATGTGAGTATTAGTGAAGTCAGCGTGAAAAATTATCAGGAATGCAGAAAAAAGTAATTAGTAGTAATTTTCAATGCTTTTCAAGGAATAACTAACAGAACTTGTAATGATTTCATTACTGGAAATTCAAATTTCCCTACCATGACAAAAAAAAATTCTGCAGAATCAATAATTTGCGGAAATTATCCTAAGCTTCAGAAAATAAAGAAAAACTTAACTCGTCTGAACCATAAGAAAATATTTTCTCGATAACAGAGATTTCCAAAAATTTCACTTGACCGCTAATTATTTTCCAGTAAAAAACACATTCGGAATGAGATTGAAAATTGAAGACAACATCGTTTTTCCTGAATATCTCGAAAAATATTCATTTTAGGATAAAAGTCATGGACGTATGCACCTATTATTTTTCGACGAAGATTTCGGAAATGCTTCGAAAAAATGGAATTCCTATTTGAAAAAAACGATTTTTTGATGTTTCGTCACTTCTAACTTTGACAAAGAATTTGAAAGAATTCTGAAAATCATGCTATCGGAAAAGAAGCATCAGCCTTTCTTCCCGGACATTCTCAAAAATGACAATTTTTAATGAAAAAACCTCGAAGTTGTCTGTGTTTCCACCGAGTTCACTTTCAAGATTTTTTTCCGTATTTTTTCATTTAAAGATAATTTTCCCGGGAAAATTCAAACTTTTGCAATCGAGAAGAGTAAGAATTCAATGCAATGGAGAATCTATTCATGATGATTTTGTCGATGCAGATCAATACAAACGACAGAAATATCGATTCGAGTTCATTCTGGGAGGATTGTGATAATTTTGTGATCTAGCAACGTGGCAGAGAAGAAGGTTCTTGGTCATTTCAATGAAGGAACCTACAATCAAATTGACTTTTCAATTAGAAACGAAACAACTGCTGAAATAATTGGAAGGCTGCAAATTGGTGAATGCGATGGTCATGAAATACATCAGGTTATGGGTTGTGATTTTTTATAGATGCCGAGTAATTTTCTTTCAGAGTATTCTTCCTTTCGACTGAGTGTCTCTCAGGACAAAAAAGATCAGTATTTCCTTTTCAAAATGCCAACTTCACATTGGAAATAAAAAAATTCGCGAAAATTTACACCACAGTCATATCCACACACTCGGTTGCAGGAACAACACCTCGAGTTTAAATTGTAGGTACTCAACTTCACATCTCTAGTGTTCTTAACCCAGTAACCAACGACTTCCCGAAGAAGCCGGCCATAATTCAATTTCTTGCGCAGCTTCTTTCACGTTTTTCAGCTCCTTTTCACGAAGTTTCCGGCGTCATATTCGTCACTTTGCGAACAATGGAAGTTACATTGAAATTTCTGCATTTCGCTTATCTCGTGAAACTTCCAGCGAGGAATGAAATTGGGAAACGGTGCGGTTTTTCATGGTCACATGTCGACGAAATTGCCCCTACTTTAATGCTGTAGATTTATCATCTTCCGTTGAGACTTGGGGTGCGTGAAAGTGAATTTCTACACCATTTCCAAATGTAATTCAATTGTATTACAGATTAGTCACTTCAATTTCAGAAAGCGTCAATTGAATTTCGGATTTGTCAATTGAATATCAGAAAATATCAAATATAATTCAGATTAGTCATTTGAGTTTCAGAATATATTACATGAAATTCAGATTAGTCAATTGTATTTCAGAAATATCAATTTGTAATTCAGAAAGCTCGAATATTATTTGAATCTAGGTCGGATTTTGAGTCATATATTACTCATTTTCATAATGGTTATCATATCGTCAATCATATATTATATTCAATCAGGTATGTTTCCATGTATGAATGAAACCAATATAATCTGGTGAAATCTCTTGGTGCTGAACCTTCTCAATCGATTCCTCATCTAACACCATAACTTCAGGAAGCACATAACACCTAATGAAAATTAGTCAAATTGTGTACATATTCAATTGAAGATGCAATTGACGACAGTGTTTGCAGCTGGTGTATTAGCCATGGAGAGACTACGAGGTTCATTCACAGCGCTTTCAGCAACTGAATGGGTTGAGGGTTTGTTGCAACAGTGGCAAGATATGAGGAACCAGTTATCAGATTTAGTGATCGTCTGTGATAATGCTGCATGCCATTCGAGATTGGAGACCGTAATCACCCAAACAGTAGCAGTACTGCTGCGGATGAGTCCTTATTCTCATATGCTCATTCCAATTGGAATTTTCTGGTCGAAAATAAGAACTTTCGTAAAAACAAACTTCAGAATTCCAAACAGTGTGCCACCATGGGTTATTGACAAAAGACTAACATACCTGGAAAATATTATTGACCCAGCTGAGATGCAATTGCAGATATGCCTGTATGGCTTAAAATTTGTTGAGTTTTATGTTGAAGATTAAATGTTCAAGGTGAAAATTAAAGTTCATTCATCTTCATTCTTTTATTTCTCAATCTCCTACAATTGATATTTTATGAAATGCATTTTGGTATCAACGTGCGTATGAAATTAATTTCAAATTGCCATTTCTGAAATATAATTGACCATATCTCAAATTCAATTGACTGTGACTTATGGTGAAAAAACCATTAGATTTAGCGACATCTGGTTTTCACTTCTCAGTTTGTAATACATTCAAGAATGGCACGACAGCATTCACATGAAAATAAGTTCAGAGAGTTAGCAATCCTGATATGTTACTTCGAACCTAAAATATCCACGTTCGATATGGTTTGCAAACTTTTGTTGCTGTAACCGTAAGTATTTGCACTTGCTCGTAAAATATTTCTGCTACTTCAACACATTTTGTTCTATTGATACTTTTAGAGAACAATGTGCTTAGTCATCATTTTCGGGGTAACTTTGAACGTATTCAATGAAGCTCAAGCTTTGAAATTAACTCGGTTTCTTCTTGTAGAAAATGTTCCGCTCCTACAAAAGAAAACATGGTGCAGAAAAATATGCCACTTAAAGTTCAGGTTCAGAAATCTCACTGAGAGCTCCCGGTGAAATAAATTGAGAAAAAAAAAATTTCTTTGCGTTAGTTTTCCTGGTAATAAGTACCCGACGAGGGAATTATACCGATCACCGAATTATTCACAGCTCGGCAAGACCCAAACAAAGGTAGGCAGAAAAGGAAGGACCCTCTTGTTTAGTGCAAATCATCTTCGCCCATATCTGAGAAGTCGGGACTAGATAGTTCAGTCCTATTTATAGTTTTCTGATACCTTTTTTTCCATTATTACGAAATATTAGTTTGATTCAGTTTATACCAACTTTATTTTTCAGGAGAACTTCGGTTTTTTGATTCATTTTTTGCTTGATACTATTTCGAAAAAAAAATTATTTTTAGTATATTATGTACAATTTCTATTCCACATTATTATTTTCAAGTATTTTTAGTATTGAGGTGTTCGAACAAACTCTCTCAGGGAGGTTGAATCGAAATCAGGTGGTTTCTTCATAGTCGTTCAAAGTATTCCCGATCGGTGGGTAATTTTGAACACCCATAATTTAATTTTGAAAAAAAGGTTGTTGATCATTTTGAAATCAAATTTTTGTCAGCAGCAAGATCTAACTGATGCCCGGGATATATATTTTTTGGGATTTTTCATTCTCTTCCTAACCGGAGATATATAGCTTTGAAAAAAAAAATAGTTCAAAGTTAACCCGTTTTACGGTATTACTAAAATTATTCATTGGGTACTCCTATTTATCCTGAGCATGAGGAAGCCCTGCTATTGTTGCCCCAGATGTTATTCTAACTGACAAAGAAACTGTAATATCCAGAAGAAGCTGTTGAAATTAAAATTTTTTGGTAAAACATTAATATTATAGTAAGGACCAACTGAACCTGATTTATCTGGTCTCGACCATGCTTTAGTCTTCTAGGATCATCCACTGCTAATCTCTGACACAAATCACCCTTTATTCTGATCGTAGTTGCCCAGATAACAGCACTTCGTATTTCACAAGGTCCCTGATACCCAAGATAACCAGGAAATTATATTTTATTTCGCGTGCTTGCCAGAGGTAAATATCAGGGGGTGACCTAATCAATATTTTAGCGGTGGTTCGTTCAACTCCGTTTCGTGCGGAAGATTAAATCGTCCGGGTCTATTTTAAGAAATCTTGGGAAATTGCTGGACTACGTGGGATTCTAAACGGGGGAGGGATTGAACCTGAAGATACTGAAACCTCTTATTGCATCCTAATCTGTTGAACGTTTCGATCGCTTCGCACCGTTCCTGTCGATAAGAGCTGTAGAAAAAATAAAAAATTTCACAGGGTGTTTGTTCTCGGACTTTACAACGTGGTTTTGAGGGAAAAAAACAATATTTTCATGATGGTTAAGAATAATTAATTCATAGATGTAATAAATGTATTGACCTTTATGGTCAAATTTTCTAATTGATATAAATAAAAGCGACAAGGGAATGGAATCCATGAAATTTTTTCAACAACTATGTTATTTCTGATCCTTCCATCAGAGTTCCTGGTTTGACCTTCCCAGGAGAATATGGTCTGTTCTAAAACGTATTAGAACAGGCAATGGACGATGCAACAGCATGCTCTTCCGATGGAATTCTCTAGTTGTGAGTGTGGGCAAAATGAGGAGACTATAGTACATCATATAAATAGTTGTCCAATTTAAAAATTCTAAGATGGTTTCGAGGCTAAGCATGCATTTCTGAAATGAATGGTTAGTTTAAAAATAATTTGATTTATTCTGAGTAATTGGTTTTTTTTCTGATTTTGTCTTTTTTCGTTTCAGATTAAGAATTGAAAGTCGTTTTGTGAAGAACCTATTTTTCTGTATCCAAAGAAAGATGACATGAAGATGTTCACCTAGATAAAGCTGATGTCTTTCAAGATTTCTCTGATATTGAAAATTTTTAGTAATTTTTTACTCTTACACGGGCGACATAAGGGTTTTTTTCAGCTGAGATTTTTCCCTTGCCTCATTTAATCATACTGCAGACTTGTATGGTTTTCCAGTGTTGCACAGGTTGTTCTAACTTCAGCTAGGTACCTGTTTCAATATGTATAATATTATTTCAGCTCTTTGAATCAAAAGAATATATATACAGGGTTATGCACGAATATGGCTCTATAGAATATTTTTAGAAAAGGAACAAGATTCAGGATTGAAATTCTAAAGGTGAGCTTCAAGTAACAAGACGACATCAACTTTCGCTTTTCAGATGGAAAGACCCATTTTTATGGCATAAATAGATTCTCCATTAAATTCTGAGGGTTTTTGATTCCAAAAGTTTGAATTTTCCCGAGAAAATTCTCTTCAAACGAGGAAATACGAAAAAAAAATCTCAAAATTGAGCTCTGTTGAAATACAAAAAACTTTTCATTGAAAATTCCCATTTTTGAGAATCTCCGAGTAGAAAAGCCGATGCTTCTTTTCCGATAGCTTGATTTTCAAAATATGATACAGGAGGTCACAAATTCTTTGTCAAAGGGAGAAGTGACGAAACATCAAAAATTCGTTTTTTTCAAATTGGAACCCATTTTTTCGAACCATTTTCAAAATCTTCGTCAAAAAATAATAGGAGCATACGTCCAAGAGTCTTATCCCAAAATGAATATTTTTCAAGATATTCAGAAAAAACGATTTTGTCTTCAATTTTCAATCTCATTCCGAATGTGTTTTTTACTGGAAAATAAATAGCGGTCAAGTGAAATCTCTATTATCGAAAAAATATTTTCTTATAGTTCACGAGTTCAGTTTTTCTTCATTTTCTGAAGCTTAGGATAATTTCCGCAAATTCCTAATTCTGAAGATTTTCTTTCTTGTCATGGTAGGAAAATTTGAATTTCAAGTGATGAAATTGTTACATGTTCTGTTAATTATTCTTAGAAAAGCATTAAAAATCATTACAAATTATTTTTTTCTGCATTCCTGAAATTTTTTCATGTTTACTTCACTAATACTAAAATTGAGAACTTTGAACCAATTGTTGCTCTCGCATTACAGATGATATTTTCCCGAATTTTCCAGTAAAAAAACACATTCGGAATGAGATTAAAAATTGAACACAGAATCGTTTTACCTGAATATCTCGCAAAATATTCATTTTGGGATATAAGTCTTCGACATATGCTCCTATTTTTTTTTTGACGAAAATGTGGAAATGCTTCGAAAAAATGGGGTTCGAATTTGAAAAAAAGGATTTTTTGATATTTCGTCACTTCTGACTTTGACACAGAATTTGTGACCCCCTGTAAGAAAAGAAGCATCAGCCTTTCTTCTCGGAGATGAGAATTTTTAATGAAAAAACCTCGAAGTTGTTTGTATTCAATTTTGAGATTTTTTTTTTCGTATTTCCCCATTTAAAGAGAATTTTCTCGGGAAAATTCAAATTCTTGGAATCAAAAAGACTCAGGATTCAATGGAAAATCTATTTATGCAAGTCCTAGAACCTTAAAAAAATATACGAGAAGTCGTCTTTTTACTTGAAGCTCACCTCAAGAATTTCAATCCTGAATCTTGTGTCTTCCCTAAAAATATTCTATAGAGCCATATTCGTGAATAACCCTGTATTTAAATATTGAAAAGGAATAATATATTTATTGTTTTATTTTATTTCAAACTCTTTCATTCCACTAACTTTTGGAGCTCCCCTCGTACATGTAGATATAACCTGAATGCGTTAGGTACATAAATACCTTACCGACACATTCTGGAGCAAGAATTTGCAACATTTCATGGTCAAGGTTGGTTAACAACGACGACGAAACAAACATTTCCTCAAAAGAACAGAATGAACCTATTTGTTTGTCGTTATCTCGAGAAATGATTATTTTAGCAATTTACACGTAAACAAAATCCACGACTGGATGTGATTATCGCAATGAATTTGAATAACCGGCTATTTGGAAATATGGGAAGATGTATAAAATCGTGTGCTGTCAAGAGGTAGTCGCTTGTTGAAAAAAAATATGTATCTACTCTCAACTGTTTTATTCGTGGTCGTAGTGATATCGAGAAGTACTGGTAGAAAGATATTTTCCCTGATTCCATTTGATACTTGAAGGCAATAAAATTTGTCACGTCATTTCAAATAATGAGAGTTTACGTCAATTTCTCCGAAATTAATTAGAGAATCCCGTGAATTCTAGTCCCCTCTCGAATTATGGAAGTGTCAAGGTGTCAGAGAGAAATTCAGTCTCTAACGCAGCCTTCCCGAGCCTGAGCTTCATAAAAAAATTCGGCAACGATGTCGAAGCTTCATATACAGGGTTCAGTAAAAGTCTGGAATAAAATTTACAATTTCCATTCTATATTCCGAATTTTCAGCGAACTTGATAAATAAAAAAGCAACTTTAATATTGTAATAAACTATTATGGAATAATACCTTGAAAGTGGACATAAGTTGTCCTGTAGAATATTGTGTTGCGCCAAACGATGTCGTCTGGAAGCTGTTATATTTTTGAATGTTGGCCAAGAAGTGTTTAGAATCATTTCCTATCCCAGAAACTAAAGAGCGTAAAGGAACTGGTGGTGGGACCAATTGTAGCAATTGGAAATTAGATGAGTTTGCTGATCCGGCCAACTTTGTTTTGCCTTAGAGATGAATAAAATTGTACTAACCATTGGTTTTTCTTTTAAGAGGGAAATATATTAGGTGAAATACAAAAAAAAACAAAAGTACAAAATATAAAAAAATTTGATTGCATTGAAATAGGTATGTACAGAGTGATTGTTTATATTCTACTCAATAGCTATGTCAGTTAATATTGGTCGTACAAAAACGTTTGAATGGGCAAATTTGAAGTATTTTTTATGGGCATTCAGAATTCAGTACTGAGAAATTCATAAAAACATCGAAAACCTGAAAATTTGTTGTGAATTATTGTTTTTCAAATGGTACAGTCTCTATTTCATTTTTCTAATCGCTAGAGCTCTTTTTCTGATTTCAAATATAAAGACTTTATTGAGGTTAATTTCGGCAGTTTTTGAAAAATATAGATAGTTTCTTCTAAATCTAAGGCAGCTGTGGAATGCTACACGATAACGATGCGATTTCTTCATATCAAAGGAATCGTTGCTAAAAAACAACTGATATTTATTTTATTCCTATATTAACTGAAAGTTGAATAAAGTGTTCAAATGACCCTCATATACTTTTACACACAGTCGATATTATTTAAGGGTTTTCCTTACTATTTATGGAATATATTGAGGTTTTCAATTATTTCTTCCTCTATTTTGAAATTAATCTTTTTAATATTTTGCGGAGGGGCCATATAAACTTAATATTTCAAATATCCCTATAAAAAAGTATCCAAGGAGGTTAAGTAGGGACTATCAAGAGGCCATATATTCTAATAGAACTCCGATATAAAGAAATCACAGCAATCTCTAGTGGCGCTACACAGCTGCCTCGGATCAGGACGAAAAACCCTATATTTTTAAAATACTGCCGAAACTAACCTCAATGAAATATATTTGAATTTCTTAGTACTGAATTCTGAATGCCCATGACAAATACTTCAAATTTGCACATTCACGTTTTTGTACGACCAATATTATCTGAGAGAGCTATTGAGTGAAATATAAACAATCACCATCATTGTTATTCATACATCAAAAGAATTCTCTTTTTTTAAGAGGTGAAGAGGTAACTTTTTTTATATTTTACAATTCCTTCATTGTAGTACCTTGTGATGAACAACATTTTTAGTTTTTTTTTCCCGAGAATGCGAGAATAAATAGGGCAGATTGCTGATTGTCCATTGTGAATTGGCACGTATAGGCAACTCAAAATACACAATAATTGATAACTTTGACGATAATAGTAGAATTGAGATTTTTTCAACACATTTCATCATAAAATTTTCCGTAGTGTTCGGATCAAAGATAGGTGTAATAACACATGGACTCAGATGTGTTAATATTATAAGGAAATGTGGTTCACCGAATTGATATCAAATATAAAGCTTTCCCGATAACGCTAATAACCGTAGCGACATCTACTGGCGTTATTCGCAAGAAACAGAATCATTTCCTATTTTTTTCCATTTCATCCAATTTTTCAGGGTTTTATGGAATTTTATGTTAACCCCGCCGTAAAAGAATCCAATAAAAAAATTTTCATAACAAACAGTTCATTCAAACTTGAGTTATAAATGGTGTAACCAACAATATGGCCAACTTAGTTTTATTTATTAAGATGTCACCTGTTCTTTTTAGCATTTCGGCCGTCGCCGTGGATTAGTTCTCGACATTTCGCCAGTTTGAGTGTCTGGCATTTTCAGGAGTTATATTTCGAGAAATGTTCTCGCTGAATTGAGCTGTTATCGTTAATCGGCTTGTGTTTCAGAAGCTCGTAGCTCGGGTGGTCCAGATTTTCTCAATTTTAAAGTGTCCTATCTTTTTTTCAGAACTTTCAATCAAATGTCCAGTCAACGAACATCCTACTGATTGTGTCAATGCTTGTCCCACCCCCACCTGCTCTGATCCAAGCCCTCCATCATGCAATTTCTTAGTTTGCAACAAAGGATGTGAATGCGACGAAGGTTATGTTCGCACTAAGAAGCCAGATGGACGATGTATTCCAATATCCAGATGCAGTAAGTATTTCAGCTAAAATAGTTACTCGGTCTTAGTAAATAACATTTAAGCTATTGCATAGCTTTTATCTCAGGCTTTGAGCACGGCGACCGAATGTAAAAATTCCGTAACGAAAAAACCTAACACAGCCGTGTATCGTCGGTTCAGTTCGGCAGACTTCGGCACAGTGTTTGGGTGCTTGCGACTAGACGGATGCGTGCAGCCACTCTAGCAGTGCAAAATGGAGTCGGCAATCTCGCTGTTCCCATTGAATTACGAACGGCAAATATTTCATTAACATCGGATAGAAAATGTATAGCCGAACGCAAACATTTTCCATTAACTTCAGCTCTTGCTCTAACCATACATAAGTCGCAAGATGGAACTTTTGACGAGATAGCATATGAGTATAGTAAATCACATTCTCAGGAACTCGTCTATGTTGCACTCTCTCGGGTGACTAATATTGAAAAATTGTATATTACGGCAAAAAAATGATAATTCTGCATTTATGGTTCATCATAATCGAAGGCAAGCTGCATCGACTGCATCTTTGTTGCAACAATTCAAAAGACTGTCTTTAAATAGTCTTCAGACGATAGCTCAAAGTGTCTTAGATTTCATTAGTAATAGAAATGGCACTTCCATAATGACTTTCAATTGCCAAAGTTTACAAAGTCACAAATACGATTTACAAGATTTAGTTACGAGAAAAACCAATGTATTACTTCTTACCGAAACATGCATGACGCGTGATAATCCGATTGAATTACCTAATTTCAATTGTATTGTTCAATTCAAACGAGATACTGTTCCAAAAGGTGGGGTGGCTATTTACCAAAATAGTAATAATGTTACTAATATTAAGACTCCGAATATTTAAATGAATATTGAAGAGCGATGTTAATGTTAGACGCCCATTTTTTGGAGATATTTGTGCATGCTTATGTAAACTTAGAAATGGCCCACACATAGTCATGGTAGCAATTCACATTTCTCCGAATCCAAAATTGGACGAGGTAGAGCATTTTATTCATCGCACTTTACTGGTGTACACTGAAGAAGGGTTGAAAATACTTAGTACAAATGGTAATAAATTTCCACTTATCTTGGCTGGCGATTTCAACATTAACTTCACTGATTAAAAATCAGAGCGGTTGACACCTTTTTTTTCGGAAAAATTGAATTTAAAAATGAATAATGATTCACAAGAATCCACAACAAAATATGGTACCACTATTCACGCGGTATTTTCCGGATATTTAGAAGACATTGAGTCTGAAACTTATGTTTCTTATTTCAGTTATCATGAACCTATAGTTTCAATGATAAACATTCCTGAATAACCTACATGTATTGTAAGATAAATAATAATTTCGAATCAACAATATTATCTTCTCATTTTTGAATAGATGCTATGCAATAGCTTTACCGCGGCAGTCCTCGAGTGCTACACGTATTTTATTTTTTCATTGAACTGAATAATAGTTATGACTCTTCTTTCCACATAAGTAAACTATCAAATGACAAGGTAGTATGTTAAAATGCAGAACTCATCGAGTTATGGATTATAATTCAGGTTCTTATTCAAGCTATCAGGAATTTTATTTATGTACTGCTATGGTTATTTAGCATTTCTGACTTATAAAATATAAACTTTCGAAAACATCCTGCATATCGGTTGTTATTGTTCTTGTAGAACACTCTGTATCAATTGAATTTCAGCACAGACGACTGCTGAATAAGCCCAGCTTAGAACAAGCGAATTAACGCTTGTTTGCAATGGAGGCGTATTGAATTGTTTAACGGGAACAATATGAGAGCTTTATATGGGAGAGTGTAGCCTAATCCGTTTCTCGAATGATGAGCTGCATGTTCAACTAGATTCATTCAGCATTTAGAACCTGTTGAGGCTTAGAATGTTCCACGGTTCCACAGCTTCATCTGAAGATACAACTACAATATACTCAGATATCTATTGAAATATTGCCGGGGAGGTCTTTGTATATTCCTGAAAATTTTATTTGGGTTTTCTCTCCCAGTCTCTGAAACAAGAAACAATGAAAAGAATTTTTTAAATAATAGAAGAAAGGCCCCTGCTTGAAAAATTGAGCAATAATTTGTCAGGGGTCAGAACTTTACAAGATTAAATTGGTGCCTAACAATGAACAAAAAGAGAACATTTTTAACTCTGTAACGTAACGTTTCGGAGTCTAAATCAGACTCCTTCGTCAGACAAATTCTTTTTCTCATATGACTTCGCAGAATCTTGACAATATTGGTTTGTATGAAACCTTTTGTAGATTCCCATATTTTGAGAAATAACTCTTATTCAACCGCCGAAGGTTCAGTTATTAATATACCCAATAAAAATACCTAATGCATTTCCTTCATTTTTTCCAAATTGACCGAGTTACCCGACGTCTTCAGTTACTCCGAAAAGAACTGATCTTGAGGAACGGAGACAAAAATTAGTTGTCCATTATGATGATGTTTACACCGATTGTGACGAACAAGATCAGATCGATCCATTTTCCGACTTTTGTAGTCATTTCAAGGCAATTTTCAACTTCTTTCTACAATATAAATTTTAAGGGGGCATTTCCGAAAATATCATCGGGGTTTAAGATCTTGAGTAATTTGAGAATCGAAGTCATATTTAGAGACGAAGTAAAAGTACCCATTTCTAATTTCAAGTGGATATTAGGTGACAGGTATATTTGTGATTTTTTTCCTCTTTTGATGTTCATTCACCTACTTTATTCGCTTCAGAAAGTAAAATAATATTTATTCTGATTGTATCTTGTGGAACTCAATACAACAGCTACCTTCTCGTGGTGAGTTCTGGATTATTTGCGATAAAATATGCATAAGAAAACCGTATACTTTCTATATACAGGGTGGCCATTTTAAAACGAAACAGACGAGATTACAGACGAAATAAATTTTTTCGATAGAAATGCTCGGACAGGTCGATTTCTGTTTCGAGGAGGACAACTTAAGATGTAGGTTACGGACGCATAGCGCTTCAACCCTTGCTACTACAACCCTCACCCCCAATTTTTTAATAGGGAAGATGGGGTGAGTGATACCTCATTTGAAAGGTATTTTTATACTGATTTGAGCACAGTAATTGTTTTTTCATTTCATGCATTAGTTCACGAAATACAGGGTGGCTATTTGAAAACGAAACAGACGAGATTACAGACGAAATAAATTTTTTCGATAGAAATGCTCGGACAGGTCGATTTCTGTTTCGAGGCGGACAACTTAAGATGTAGGTTACGGACGCATAGCGCTTCAACCCTTGCTACTACAACCCTCACCCCCAATTTTTGAATAGAGAAGATGGGGCGAGTGATACCTCATTTGAAAGGTATTTTTATACCGATTTCAGCACAGTAATTGTTTTTTCATTTTATGCATTAGTTCTCGAAATACAGGGTGGCTATTTGAAAACGAAACAGACGAAATGAATTTTTTCGATAGAAATGCTCGGACAGGTCGATTTCTGTTTCGAGGGGGACAACTTAAGATGTAGGTTACGGACGCATAGCGTTTCAACCCTTGCTACTACCCCCAATTTTTGAATAGGGAAGATGGGGTGATTGATACCTCATTTGAAAGGTATTTTTATACTGATTTCAGCACAGTAATTGTTTTTTCATTTTATTCATTAGTTCTCGAAATATTCTTGACAAAGCATTTGAAAATGAAGTGGTGTTTTCATGGCACTTGTAGTGTTTTTTTGTGAAAAACCTTTCAAATGAGGTATCACTCACCCCATCTTCCCTATTCGAAAATTGGGGGTGAGGGTTGTAGTAGCAAGGGTTGAAGCGCTATGCGTCCGTAACCTACATCTTAAATTGTCCCCCTCGAAACAGAAATCGACCTGTCCGAGCATTTCTATCGAAAAAATTTATTTCGTCTGTTTCGTTTTCAAATGGCCACCCTGTATCACATATGAGCCCAAATTCTCCCCAACCATTGCACCTCATCTTTCTCCAATGTCCACCCTAAATGTAGCCCCCCAACCAATCTTGTTAACGAGACCGCCTCCCTCAAACTCCAAGTCCGAAACAACTGGCCAGCAGGAATTTTGCAGTTCCTGCAAACGTCGTATTGATTGAAATCGTAGGCGAGGTAAATCCTGCAACCGTGTGCATGCGGAGCTGTCGCTCTAAACTCATTTAACGGCTCGGCTCCTGCTGAGCATCGGCCCTGCAGGATCGCCAAACAGGAGTGGGGGGGGGGGAACTTCAGAAAGCGGGAGAAGAGAGAACGGTTGTTGATTCTTACGGACTACTGCGTGATTGAATCCCTATCCGCCTGTGACAACTTGTTCGATTGGCAGGAATGCCGACTACTAGTTCGATCCGGTCTCATTTTCAGGTTTATGCACGATGTCGTTATGCATCTCGGTCGTTTGGACCTGTTGATGGGGTCCCTCAGGGTTCGGGAATTGGGGATCGTCGAGATTGATGAATGAGAATCGATTGTAGCGAGTTTTTTTTCCTTTGGGAGTTTTTTCTTATGAATGAGTGAGGTTTCAGTTGTAAGTAATATACTCCCCGTCAATAAATTCCGGACAGGCAATATTTTTTGTTGAAATTTTCACCAGGTATAGTATTGGGTTTTGTAATATTAACCTGAAATTCATTTAGCAAAGATACCTGTAGTTTATCTGTTATACAGGGGAAACAAAACCTTGTTTTATACCCTCCATTTCTAAACACCCTGTGGTGAATTTGAGCAGAAAAATTTGACATCATTAAGTTTCAATTTGAAGTGTGATCCTTCCCTAACGAAAGGTTTTTGGATTTGCGTCAGTATCTGCTTTTAAAAAAAATATACACTTTTTCAAAGAAAGTGTTGCATTTTTTCAATTCTTTTAACAATTTAAAACATTACAATACCTTATCGACTAGCAAACATACACAAACATCTGAAAATTAATAGCGTGTATTTCCAACTCGCTTTCTCATCACTTCTACCACACGACGTGGCATACTTTCAATGCATTTCCGAATTGCTTCTGGGGTATATTTCCCCAACATTTTCTGTTAATGCAGAACCATGCTAGGCCTCACGTTGCACGGGTTGTAACAGAATACTCACAAGAGGAGAATATTCAACGATTGCTGTGGCCAGCCAGAAGTCCGGATTTAAATCCAATTGAACATGTTTGGGATATGCTAGGTAGACATATTCGAAATCGACAGCCCAACACCTTGCCCGATTTACGAACAGCTCTTCTTGAAGAACGGGAAAATATTACCCCAGAAGCAATTCGAAAGTGCATTGAAAGTATGCCACGTCGTATGGTAGAAGTGATGAGAAAGCGAGGTGGAAACACACGACATTAATTTTCAGATATTTGCTAGTCGATAAGGAATTGTAATGTTTCAAATTGTTAAAAAAATTGAAGAAATGCAACACTTTCTTTGAAAATGTGTAGATACTGACGTGAATCAAAAAACATTTTGTTAAGGAAGGGTTACACTTCAAATTGAAACTTGATTATATCAAATTTTCCGCCTCAAATTCACCACAGCGTGTTTAGAAATGGAGGGTATGTAACAAGGTTTTGTTTCTCCCGGTATAACGGATAAACTACTGGTATTTCTGCAAAGTAAATTTCAGATTAATATAACAAGGCCCAATACTATACCTGATGAAAATTTCAACAAAATCACAGCACCACGAAAAAAGATACAGTGTGCTGAATTTGACAAAAATTTTTCCTGTCTGGAATTTATTGACGGGGAGTGTATTTTAAGGGCATCTACTTTTCTGAAAAAAAAATTTTAAAATCAAGTTGCTAAGTAAAATTTCAACAAGAAACATAAGTGTTGGTGGCAGTTTCACGAATGCTTTTCGTTAAAAAATATAACCTTCCTTATGTTTTCCTGTTCCCAGGAAAAATTAGATGCTTTAATGGTATTTGACAAGACTACCTAATAAGTAACAGATCAATCTGCATGCTTTATGTAAAGGTATTAATTCGAAAACTGAAAAACAGGTAACTTACTCAATCACGAAATATGTACTACAAACTTAAAGAAACTGCTCCACATGAGTTAGGGAAATTGACTTAAATTGTAAAAAATATAGTATAAATGAGATTTTTCGATGATAATTCATATTAATATGATTTCGAGTTGCAGGAAATGAAATTAATTCACGATTCTGCCGAAATTACTGGCAACATTGTAATGAAACTTTATACGAATATGTTTTGAAAGCTGATACATTCAATGAATTTGTTTTAATGACTGACTCGAATAGAGAGCGCTAGTAGCACGGTTCGTACCAAGTAGTATTGAACATAACTTTTTTTAATCAGATTTATCAAGCAAAATTTCAAGTGAACATCATTTAATTCTACACGAAAAAGGTACCCTTGATAATACTTGATACTGTGTACCGTTTTCGAAATATTTTGAACCAGAAATTATGAAGTAATAATCGATGCTGGTATGAAGTATTGATGAAGTTATCAATTATAATAATATTAATTAGTAAGAACGATTGAGTTCCACCGCACTTTGATAAAAGCTGTCGTAATTGGTTGAGTAATCATTTTCCGAATCGATGGATTGGTAGAGTTGCAGAAGCTCCGATTCATTTGATTCTTCGGGCATACAATTTTAATTGGAAATAAAATAGATCCTACAACTCTACGAAGGAGAGAAATTCAAAAAGAAAAATTGATACGAAATTAAGAAATTGGAAAAAATTTAATTCTATTAAAATTAGCACTTCCGGTCTTCTAAAGAAGTGAAAAATTACAAGACTTCGAATCATAAATGTCTAACCAGTTTTTTACAATAAAGCTTCAAATTTCGGGAAGAAGCGGTGAAAACAAAGTTGTACATCTATATTATTAGTTAATAATTCATATTTGTGATGATGAACAAGAAAAAGAAATATCATTAGTGTTCCCTCATATGAAATTTCCACCAAAGAAAATGACCCGAATAATTTCTCTAGCCTTATAGGGGCCAGAAATTCCCCCACGAATGTGAGAATGCTGACAATGAATCCTGACTGTATACCTTCATCGTGTTTTTCTGGCCTCTGGCTATTCTTTTCAAGAAGTTCTAAATTACAGCGGAAGTGTGGGTGATAAATTTTCCTCGTAGCTTTTGATGTGGTAATGTATTTTCCACTCCCACGTGAACTTGTTTCGTTTTCAGTTGCGTATCCTCGCTGTTTATTTTTTGTTTGCGTTTCGCGAAAGGCTGAAAAAATTCAACTCTCTGTGGGTAGGTACTTTTCGTAGGGAATAACGGACATACTTCTGTAGAAGGATGAAAGAGTTTTTATTGTTTTTAGTCAGAAATTTTCACTATTAGTAGTGAATCTTCAGATTCATCTCGTCTCTATGCACCGAAAACTCTCATAATTAATTAATATTCACAAAGTAATGAATAGTGTTATTAACCTTCTTCATGAAAAATTATTCCCAGTCATCTTGGAGTGAAACTTGATTCCCCTTCTTAATTACAAACCACATTTGGATGCCTTTGAAGCTTAAAAGTCCATATAGAATCCTTCAGAAACTAGTCTTCAAATTTTTGGGAAAAATTCAATTACTTTTTGAAACATAGATGAATTCAAAATAGTAATCATCGAAATGAATACCATTTTCAATTCCCAGGCTGAGATCTTTTATCATGAGGTTGGAGAAATGATAATAGATTTTGTCACTGAGATGAGAGATATACCTGTTTCGGCCTTGTTGAGCCTCATCAGTATCCCGCACATCTCAGGACAAAATCTTCATAAAAAAACTTCAGAATTTATAGCAATTGGTTGTGAAGTAATGAGTAAATTATTACAAAGTACTAAGGTGGTGACATCCAATTGCGTCAAAATGAAGTTTCACATCTCCAATCAAATGCAAAAAAAGAAATCTGTACTTCCTCTTTCACTGAATGAGATTTTAGCAGTGGCTCTATTCAGGGCCCGCTTGCTAGTTTCTCAAAGTGATGGAAACGCCCAATTCTTTTTGTGACTGTGAAGCCTGATGTTTTTAAGAAAAAGAAAATTCTTTGCCTTTACGAAGGCACATCGAGAACATTTTTGAAACATAGATGAATTCAAAATAGTAATAATCGAAATGAATACCATTTTCAATTCCCAGGCTCAGAGATCTTTTATCATGAGGTTGGAGAAATGATATTAGATTTTGTCACTGAGATGAGAGATATACTGATGAAGCTCAACAAGGCCGAAACCGGTATATCTCTCATCTCAGTGACAAAATCTAATATCATTTCTTCAACCTCATGATAAAAGATCTCTGAGCCTGGGAATTGAAAATGGTATTCATTTCGATGATTACTATTTTGAATTCATCTATGTTTCAAAAATGTTCTCGATGTGCCTTCGTAAAGGCAAAGAATTTTCTTTTTCTTAAAAATTCAATTCCATTCCAAATTGTCGCCTGAACTATTTTGGTCAAATTTTACAATCAATATGAATGAAAGCGACAAGGATTTTTTTTAACAATGATCTAATTACTAAACTAATTAGAGTTCCTGGATTTGACCTTCTCCAAACGATATTATTATGGTCTGTTTTAAATCGTATTCTTCACGTAAAACAAGGACTCTTCTGGGATATTTAAGTTGAAATGTATGCATTGTTATTAGCACAGTTAAAAGTTTAATTGAGAGCCTATTACGTCATGTCTAGTGGGCCACTTTTTGAAGTAAAAAAAACACAAAGTGAAAATATAACAGTAGAATAAGACCTTTTAATATAATCAGAAGATCAGGATTCAATTCAATGAAAATTGAATTTTATCCTCAACTTGAACTTTGTTAGAATGAAACTTAGGTTCTGATTTTTTTTTTCCAGAAAATTGTTTGAGGCCTGGGTTCGCTTTCAACGATTGTGGTTCATCATGTAGAAATACGTGCAAATATGCTGTTGGAGGAACAATTTGCACAGCACTCTGCGAGCCAGGATGCTATTGTTCAGGAGGAAAGGTTTTAGATGAATCCACCAATCAATGCGTCGATAAGAATCAATGCAAGAAAAATAATGATCCTACCGGACAACCAAATTGTTAGGTACTACCACTGAATAAGAATCAAGACATACAGTTTTATCGATAATACAAATTTCTTTCATTTCTGTAATTACTGTTGTTTCCTTTAGTCCTTATCATCTCCCCTACGAAAAAACTTGACATTGTTGACAAGCTTTTATTCAAGCTGTCTCTTTTTGAAAAAATTAATAGTTTTTCAGTTATTTAGGATTTTCTTATTTTATGTAGTACGTAGAATAAAATGCAGATCAATGAGTTCACAAAAGAGGTGTGTCACTAGTGAGTTAATGAAATAATTTATTTTTCATTAACAATGTCATTGTTGATATGGAACAGATTTCATGAATTTGACTCTATGTACGACATGAAATCAGGAAATTCTGAATAACTCAAGAATTATAAATTTTATCAACATGTTGAAACATTATCATCATTTTTCCTCGCACAATCCAACTCAAGCATGAAAAAATAGGGTTCTGATTTGAAAAACGAAAGTTATGGGCCAATCTTGATCCCAATTTTTGACCCAACATTTGGAACACCTTGTGACGAGTTTTTCAAAATTATAAAAATGTGACTATTTCCACAATCCTTGACTTCAAAAACGTGGAAACGGTTTGTCCTCATAATTTTTAGATTAGTTATAACAAACATGATACCGAATACTCTTATCTCCCATTTTTCTTCAGTTTTTTCTCGATATTCTGGAAAGTATTATGACGAATGCAACGATTTGAATACGAATGTATCCACAATTGTATCAAATTCGAAAACAAAAAAAACGAAAAATGTCTGAATTTTTTATTCCCTGTGTAATTAAAAGTGGTCAGGCTGCAAAAATATTTCAGCTCTGTGGATAATGTAAAACAATATCGTAATCCCAAATTTCAGATTTCAAATAGGTCCAGTTTTCCAGAATCACCTAATAGGCCGTCGAACTGGGCCACCCTGTATATGTATGAATATCAAGAAGGAATTTCAGGCATCAATAATATGAAGAGATCATATGAGTAGTTCGAATAAAAATTTACATTAGATATCAAATTATATATCTAACGCTTTCATTTTGCCTCATATTAGTAAAAGCATGATCATTTTGAATTTATTATGAAAAGCCTCTGATTTGTAATGATTTCAACCCATCATTTCAATAAACTCTCATATTAAATGTTCAAAATATCAATACGAAAAACAAATCATTTGAGATTTATACAATCAAAAGCTGAACCTCCAAATGGGACACATAAATCAAAATGTTCACAACATTTCTTCTGTTTGTAGAAAAAATATACAGGAGAGATATCAAAACTGTGACCATAAAATCAGCATTCAATATCGAGAAATCAGTAGCTCCAACTAAATTATATATTGGTGAATAAAAATAATGATATGGTCAATTACTCAGTAGGAGTATATAGCATGTGGATTGATTCATTGAAAAAAGAACTCTCATCGAGAAATTTCGTAATAAAATAAATGCATGCCTTCGTGTTGACAAATATCAAATGACAAGTCGAAAAATATACATTATCTGGATTCTGAAGATTATACAATCTGTCCGAAACGTTGCATGTTTTATCACTTATCTTCTTTGTTAGCATGTCAGACCACCCAAACTTTAATGCAGTTACCTAGGTAAAGGAATATAGCCTATTGGCGGACAGGCCTTTGGTTCGAGTCCTGTTCGGGAGGGTTATTTATCCTGAATTCAATTCAGTCTGCACGCCATTGATTTACAGTCTTGATAGTATGAATAATTATTTTTCGTACGTTGTTAAGCAGACATTTTTTTCAATTGATTCACTGCTTACAAATGAATGCAAAAATCAAGCAGATATTTTCAAACACAAACACTTTCTCGAAACATTTGTTGTGAATGTGCGTCATGAATATTCGAATACCTATATTATTCCGAATTAGAACTAATTCATATTCTAAAATAATATCACTATCTACGCACTGAATGCAAAATATGCGACTGATCGTTTGGAGTAATGAATAGATAATATGAAGAAATTTATCTGAAATTCTTTGAAAGGCTTCCATACCTCTAACAAGCAATGCATGTTTTACTTAACAAAGTGAACATTCATTTTCTATTGACTGATAGAACTAGACATGTTGATTACAATAATACTTTTAATTTGCTTAGCCACATTTTCTTCAGGAACTGGTAAGTTCTCATTCGAAAATATTCTTCATTGCGATGGAACTGAGTGAAAAATATAAACTGTTTCAAATCTACTGTATATATAAAAATGAATTGCTGTGCGTTAGGTACGCTAAAACTTGAAATTGAATTGAATTGAATTGAATTTTGGTCTTGACTTATTCGTGGAATTCCAGGGAAGGTTTGAAAGTTGAGAAAATATAATAATGCAAGGTATTTAATATGGTTTTTCCTTAGAAATAGAGGTGATCGATTATCATTGATTTTTGATTATCATCGATTCTTGACAATTGAATATCGATATTTTAAAATTGATTTGCTTTATTTATAACATCGTTAGGTACATCTATTTCTCGATTTCAATAATTTCTTCAAGTGATAACGACGCAAAGTGTGAACAATTATCAATTAATAATAAATAATCAAATAATAATTCGATTAACATCATGTTCGGATATCTATGTCATTATCGGCTTCGGTGATCATTCGAGAAAATGACATTTCAAGTTACGTTCTCTTTTTGCAGTTGATCTTTTGTGATAGATACTTACTTAGATACTTATGTGTTAATATTGTAAGGCGTTGAAGTACAGTGGTGAATCTACTGGATATGTCGTGCTCAAGGCAATGTTAAATTGCATCCAACCACCAGATTCCTTTTACGTTATTCAGTTTTTAGGATGGGAAATGATTCTAAACACTTGTTGGCCAACATTCAAAAATGTAACCGCTGTTTTCAGATGACATAGTTTGGTGCAATATTCATCAATCTGAATAGAAATAATCTGCTTTTTTATTAATCAAATGAAGCAGTACGAAGTCTGCCGTGTCAGCTAGTCATTTAGAAAAATGTTCGAAACCGCTATACTACACTGCGGAAAAAAATTAACGCACATTCTGAAAATCTCAATTTTAATGAAAGTAAACTCTACATTGACCTTATAACTTATTTTTCATGTTCTCTCGGGAATGTTTTTAACGAAACAAAACACATTAAAAAATTCAGGATTTCAAGGAATCGTATGTGAAAGAGGAGAAATTAACAATTTTCAAAATACTGAAATGTTGATAAGTGATTTAATACTTGGTATTTCCACCCCTTGCGTTGATTTCAGCTCGGTCCATACTCAAAATGAGTAATCTTAAAATGTTCTAATCTAATCCTTCCCAGATTTCTCCGAGTTGGATTCCTAAGTCATTAAGAGTAGCTGGATGATTTTCTGAACTTCTCAGCCTTCTACTGAGGTTGTCCCAAACCTCACGATGGGGTCTGACATTATCGTCCATAAAAATGAAATTTTCACCAATGTATGGGGCAAATGGCAATACATGCTCTTCAAGAATGTTCCTTATACACTTATCAACATTCATAGCTTCATTATCAACGACCACTAGGTCTGTGCGAGCTCTCAAAGATATTCCACCCCATACCATAATCGATCCTTCCCCGAAACCAGTAGTATTCAGGAAATTGCACTGAGCATATCTTTCATGTGGACGTCTGTATACAAAAGAACGTCGATGATCACAATGGTAGAGGCAGAATCTAGACTCATCTGTCAAGAGAACTCTTTTCCAATCGGCCTCTTCCTAGTGGATATGCTCTCTTGCAAAATCCAAATGCGCCCTTCGATGGGCAGGGGTAAGAGCTGGGCCTCTTGCCGCGACACGAGGCCTTAAATCATATTCTCTGAGGCGATTTCTTATTGTCTGAGTGCTAATTTGCTCGGATTGAGATCTGAACTTCTTGCTGGCCATTCCATTTGAGAGACTTCAACCTCTTCAAGGTACTCCTGAACAATGTGCGCACGATGGAGTCTGGCATTATCGTCCATAAAAATGAAATTTTCACCAATGTATGGGACAAATGGCACTACATGCTCTTCAAGAATGTTCCTTATATACTTATCAGCATTCATAGCTCCATTATCAACGACCACTAGGTCTGTGCGAGCAGTCAAAGAAATTCCACCCCATACCATAATCGATCTTCCCCGAAACCAATAGTATTTAAGAAATTGCACTGAACATATCTTTCATGTGGACGTCTGTGTACAAGAGAACGTCGATCACAATGCTAGAGGCAGAATCTAGACTCATCTGTGAAGAGAACTCTTTCCGAATCGGCCTCTTCCCAATGGATATGCTTTCTCGCAAAATCCAAACGCGCCCTTCGATGGGCTGGGGTAAGAGCTGGGCCTCTTGCCTCGACACGAGGCCTTAAATCATATTCTCTGAGGCGATTTCTTATTGTCTGAGTGCTAATTTTCACCCCATGAGTTTGCTCAAACTGATTTTGAAGGAGGTGAGCGGTTGCAAACCGTTGTCTCAATGAAGAAACTCTCAAGTAACGTTCTTGAATGGCAGTTGTTACCCGTGATCTACCCTATCCTGGTCTTCGGACATTCATACCTGTCTCCCTGAATCGCTGCAACATTCTGGACACACTTGTATGGGAAACTCCAAACCTTTCTGCAATTCTTGTGTATGTCCACCCTTCTTCTCGCAAAACTACCGCTTGGGCACATTCCTCTTGGGTGAAATTGCGTGTTTCGCGTTGCATAGCGATCGAGTGTAGAAAATCAAACGAGAGAAAAACCATTGATCACTAGAATTGATCGAGAACAACTGATTTAAGAATGGAGCCGATACATTCAAAATCTGATAATTTTTTTTTAATCTGTATTGAAGAAAAACGTTGAAAGTGGATAAAATATGCATTCATAATTCTGATAAAAATAATTATCATTGGTAACACCTTCAGTTGTAGAATAAATTTGAGATTTTCATAATGTGCGTTAATTTTTTTGCGCAGTGTGAAATTTTCTACTGGCAACTAATAAGTTTTGCTTTTCCCTGTCTTTTCTTTCAAGTGACACTTATCTGGTCAATAGATCGATTTCCTCAGATGGCTTAAGTGGGGTAGTAGGTCTAAGACGTCGCAGTTTTTAATGGGCTCAGCTGTTTCAAAGGGCATAACTGAACCATTCGTGTAATGATAAAGTACTGAAGAAACCTCTTGAATTTCCAGAAGTGAGGCCACTTTGTCCTTCAAATGAGCACTACACCAACTGCGTGAACCAGTGCAGAGCTTGCGTTGATCCAAAGGAAGTCCCTGACTGTAACAGCTCGATATGTCAGAAGGGTTGCGAATGTGACGATGGTTTTATAAGGATGAAGAGACCGAATGGGATGTGCATACCAGTTGAGAAATGCGGTGAGTATTATCAGCTTTCCTCAAGTTATCATACAGGGTCGAGAAAATTTCTCTAACAATTCATTGTTGAAGACTATTTTTTTTTTATTTCATATATTGATGGGAAATGGGAGAGTTGCACAACTAGGAAGAAACTCTTAAACACAGAAACACTTCTGATATCATCTGTCTATCTACTGAAAGGTGTTCCTATACTTTTGTAGGCTTCATGTCTTGGCCACAAGTCTTTTTGTCTACCTTATTTCGCTATTTCCACATGCCTCGCTCAATTACAATTTGGCTGCAAGAGAGCATCCCTTACTCCTATGCGGTTCCTCATGGTTCTGTTTGGTATTATATCCCTGAGAGCACCTCCCAGCATTGTTCTTTCTATTCTCATTCACACTACTTTTATTCTGCAGATATTCTTTTTGATCAAAGTGAGTGTATCAGTTCCATACTTCAGAACAAGAGATAATAGTATATAACATTACTAGCAAGGTAAGAGGGCTTTTACTGGCGAATGGAGGATATAACTGACGAGCCGCAGGCGAGTCAGTTACCTTCTTGCCCCAGTAAAACCCGTTACCTTACGTGTATTGTTTTAGGTATATTTTATTTGTTTCTCATTCTTAAAAAGGTTAGATAAATTCCAAAAAAATTTCAATAATTTGTCGCAAATGTCGTAAGCTATGGAAGCGTTGCCATGAACATGTCTGTTTATTTTTCTTTACATTTGTAAAGATGTACCAAAAGAAATTATTGAGGCAGCCAGCAGTGTAGCATCAAGTTTATTACCTGCAAAGTCAGCTTCAAGGTACGAGCGAGCATACGACGACTTCAAAAAATGGCAAAATAAAAATTGAGTGATTGGGGTAACTGAAGATGTTTTGTTGGTCTACTTGAATCAACTATCAGCTAGATTCAGCCCTGATACTTAATTGGCAAAATGGTCTATGCTGAAGAGCTGCTTGGAAATGAAAGAAAATGCCCCTGTTCGCAGGTTTGTTTTCCTTAAAAAATGTATTGAAAAATATGACGTTTTGCTGTCATTTGCAGATTTCATCAGGTAGTAGACTTTCTGAAACGAAAAAATTATGCGCCAAAAAGGGCCAAGGTATTAAGTAAATAAGAGGCTGAACAATTTCTTTTACATGCTCCTGATGACAAGTGGTCGCTGGCGAAAATTGTTACAATATTTGGGATTTTTGGATGTTGTCGATATGACGAAATTCTCTCCTTAAACATGAATGATGTAGAAGATATGGAAAAATACAATATTGTGACATTGCAGCTAACAAAAAATTTAACAACAAGAAGATTCGCCATAACCGATGATGGCTGCAGCTTCAAGCCCTGCATGTTATACAGAAAATATGTAAATCTTCGGCCTCCTGGAAAGCCTAAGATTTTTTTTGACATACCGACATGGAAAGTCCCTTAATGCTGGCCAGCACTATTGGTGGTGTCCCAAAGCAAATAGCGAAATATTTAGGTTTAAAAAACCAGAATTATACACCGGCCACTCTTTTTGCACTTGAGCCACTATAGTTGCGGATTCGGATGGAGATATTTTAGCACTAAAGCGTGCAGGAGGGTGGAAGAGCACCGAAATTGCGATGAGTTATGTCGATGATTCGGTCAACAAAAAAATCGAAATGTCTAGCAAATTATTTGGTTGTACGGAGAGTACAAATGTTCTGCAGTCCTCGAGTTCAGCAGTTTCTGAGTCAACAGATGGTTCATCATCATCAGTATCAACTCTCCATCATCAAAAATCTGTGTTACTGGAAATAAAAATTGTACCATGATTTTCAACATATATGACGATAAAACAAAATTTTCTAATGTAAATAATAATACTAACTTGTAAAAATTTTGCAAGTTAACTGTCAGTTTTACAAGTTAGTGACTTTCTTGATTAATATTGTGTTTTCGGAAACTGACGTTTAAAAATGAGAAACAAATAAAATAATTTGAAACTCCTTTTTGAGCCTATTGGGACAAATACCTATATCAAGTTTGTCGTGTATTCAGTATTTGATTTCATTTCATAAAATTATCGTTTTACACAAAAATTGTTTTTTCGCAGAGAACTGTGGAGATCCAGACTTTGAATTCAAGGAGTGCGGTTCAAGCTGCAAATCAACTTGCCAGGATGGTAATATAATAAGGGATGTTTGTCCTAGGGTGTGTGAGCCTGGATGCTATTGCAAAGGAGGGAAGGTTCTTGAAGTGGCAACGAAAAAATGTGTGACCGTTGAAGAATGTAAAGAGAGGAGGAAGAAATAGTACAACTAGAAACAGCAATCAATATAAATGAGGAAATGAAAACATTTTTTCATATAACTAAATTTTGTATGAATGAGAATTATATTAACCAAGAATATTAATAGTTCTCTTCTGATAGGTCAGGAAAAATCCTTTCAATTTGTATGATAGAGTTTGAGTTCATGTAGAATAATCAGCAATAATAAAAGGTTAAATAACTGACCTACTTCTTCACTTGAGTAAGTTAAGATATAGTTACGTTTATGTACAAAAGGAAATCCAAAAGGTAGAGTCTTTCATTCAATAGCACAATTCACTAGAATCAGGAATTTATCCAAACCATTTGGATGCATAAAATCCATTTGTAAAAAAAGTTTGAACTTATTCTGGGATCTGAACGCCAATCAGTATATTGTGATATTTTCCGAGAAACTGAACATGTGATTTCTAGGAAATTGTTGAATTCCCTGTAGAAGTTTAATGTATTCAATTACCCCCGGCATAGCTGTTTGGAGACTTCAGACTACATTAAATAGAAAGGGTTATAGCCGGGAAACACTCAACTGGTTTTCATTTTTCATCACCATCTGCTTGAAGAACCGTTTTTTTGGAATCCTCACCTCTTGGGCAATCCAAGCATTGTTCACAAGAAGGTCGACAATGTTAAGTATCAATGGATAACTTCGTATGGAATTATGTTGGGAAATGAAAAAAATATTTTTGTACAACTGCCACTAGAAGTGACACTTTTAATGACAGCAAACAATGTTGAAATTGATTGTTTATGTGGAAGCGTGTTAAAAATATTTTTAACATTGGTTTTAAAAATATGTTTAGCACTTCATTTTGTTATGATGAAATCAGATGAGAAAAATTCAGCAATTGCAAATTTTTATTATCAATATTTAACAATCATTACTTATGAACATTAATATTAATAGTAAAATTAGAACAATTACTAACATTAATGCCCTGTGACGTTAGGGAGCTTCGCAATACATTATCAGAATCCTCAGCACCATCAGTTCTTGTAGATGATGATCCAAAATCTGTTGAGGTTGGGAGAATTTTTTCAGCAATGACATTTCTCTATGCAATGGGATGATCAACATAGCCCTCGGCTACAGTCGTAGACTTCCATCCACCATGTTTTTTTATTTCCGTAATATTTGCTCCTGAAGCGGAGGATCTTCGAAAACAGTGTCCTGTATATTGCTTTGGTTCTGGCAGTTTGAGGAATTCGGCAACAATAGATGGAATTTTCCCAAATGTATTGATACCAACTGGATTGGCAGTGCATTTATTATTCATGTATTTCAGAATAAACGACGATGTTAATGACAGAAGGGCGGAATGCAGAGTACTTATGAAAATAGTCTACATGCTTCCCAATAATACCTTAAGAACGACTGACTTTCGATTTTGTATTTGGAAGTTGTATTACCAATGATTCGTTTGTTATTTCGATGTCTTTCACTGATAAATTACACAATTCTTCACGCCGACAGGCTCCAAATAATCCGAAAATAGTTGCAACCTTAACCATCAAGTATTTCTCAAATAGTGTCTCCTTTATATACTTTTCAATTTGTTCACGAGTGAGAATTTTCGATTTTTTAGGACGATATCCTTCACTTTTCCGTTTTAAATATGCTATTACCTTAAAATATTTACTAACATCCACACCATTTTCAACAAGGGAGCTCGACTTTATAATTGAAAATTTGCTCCACAAAGTTGATGAACTCCAAATTTTTTATTTTTCTTCTAAGTATGCCAGGAAAACTTGTATCACTGAAGTTCCCTTCTACATTTTCCAATTGACACCAGGCCAGGAAATTGTTATATATGCAATATCGTACTGCTGAACAGATTTTTTAGGTAAGAGTTCCAGATTTGCTCTTCTTGCAGACTCTTCAATATCCAGAGGAACAACCAAATCGTCACTTTTATTTATAATTGGACTCTCGACAAACATATTTAGCAGTTAAAAACCCAAGACGAAAATTGGACAGGAACGAAATTCAAATGACAGCGTCTTTTCTCATTTGTTAGTAATCATAACGTTGGAAATGATTGCGATTCACAACAACCTTTTGATTATTTGTATATTAAAATGCATTTTGAAGTTTATTGTCATTGCAAATTCGCCCATTTCATTATCAAAACAGGGCAGTTGTACAAAAAACATTGTATGGTATTGTGTTAGAAGTGATTTTATTTTGTTCACCCACAAAATAAAACCTCAACTTTAACACTCATATCATAAATAACTATTTAATATAGGTATTGTCAGCAGATGGGTATACAAACTTCCGATAGAAACTGGTGAACTTCATCGAATTGTGTGGCGAATATTATGAAACAATACAATTCGAGATTTAATCTCGCCTACGCCTCATAAATTCCGCAGTTCCCAATAAGCTCCACCTCTGCGAGTTTCCTATCCCAAGCACGTCCAGAAATACAATAAAACGACCCAAGCAAGTGCTGTTTTTTTTTTCGTAAGACGTGTTCTATTAAGGGACGCGTGCCGTATTAGATTTCCTCGAGTTAGAGAAAATTAAAATTCGTGCACCTCCATCCATACTTTTTTCTGCATCGCTCTTGAAACGCGATACGTTTGAAGGGATATATTCGCATTACAAAGATGCTGAGGTGCCATCATTCGCTGTAGTTTTTTCGAGGGTGTCACTTCTGAAGTGTATCGGGTTTCGATCTGAGTAAACATAGGGGAGCTTCCTATAAAGGTGAAGGTCTCCAGACCTACTCTTTTAATATGAAGAATACGGAAGAACAATTTGTAATTTCCCATTATTCCTTCAAGTTCGAAATATTAAAAACTTTCAAATTCACTGGTGCAACAGTTGCTGCAACCCTATCAACCTCTATCAATATACAATCCAGAACAAAAACTTCTTCGATAAAGCTCACCATATACAGGGTGGCCATTTGAAAACGAAACAGACGAGATTACAGACGAAATAAATTTTTTCGATAGAAATGCTCGGACAGGTCGATTTCTATTTCGAGGGGGACAACTTAAGATGTAGGTTACGGACGCATAGCGCTTCAACCCTTGCTACTACAACCCTCACCCCCAATTTTTGAATAGGGAAGATGGGGTGGGTGATACCTCATTTGAAAGGTTTTTCACAAAAAAACACAAGTGCCATGAAAACACCACTTCATTTTCAAATGCTTAGTCAAGAATATTTCGAAAACTAATGCATAAAATGAAAAAACAATCACTGTGCTGAAATCAGTATAAAAATACCTTTCAAATGAGGTATCACTCACCCCATCTTCCCTATTCAAAAATTGGGGGTGAGGGTTGTAGTAGCAAGAGTTGAAGGGCTATGCGTCCGTAACCTACATCTTAAGTTGTCCCCCTCGAAACAGAAATCGACCTGTCCGAGCATTTCTATCGAAAAAATTTATTTCGTCTGTAATCTCGTCTGTTTCGTTTTCAAATGGCCACCCTGTATAACGAAAACGTGTATTCATATTATTGGTAAGCTGACTCATGTTCGATGGTTGTTAGTATTTCTTCATCGCATGTATGATTTCACGAATTGGTTTCAACTGATTTCAAGGTTTCAGCATAAGAAAATGTAGTGTTAAAATGTTTTTAACCCTATATTAAAATATATATGTACTCTTTTGATTGAGAGTGCTAAAATAAAACGATACATATTGAAACAAAAAAGGACGTAGCTGGAGTAAGTGCAACACAGGAATATCATACAGGTCTTTAGTATGATGAAATGAGGAAAGGGAAAAAACCCCAGAGAAAAAAAATCAATAAAATATCATATCAGAGGATCTTGGAGGACATCTACGTGATCAGAAGAACATCTTCATGTAGTTCTTCTATAGGCAGCAGAGAAAAACAGACTAGGTATTTATAATCAACTGAATGATTTTTGAATGAGCCACCCATTGCAGAAATTCTTTCTTCTTAAATTAGTTATAACAGAAATGTCACAATGTTTGAAAGAAATGAAAAAAACACAATGAATTTCTCCTTTTTGAATTGCTAAACATAAGAAAACGTATAACACAACAAGCTAAACCGTAATTTGGACTCAGTGAAAAATCAATGAGTACATAACTTTCAATTGTCCTCCTTCACGAAGAAGTTCCTCTGTTGCCATGTGGGTTTCTTAGATGATCTCAACACCATGTTCAGTAGCTAATTTCGGAACGTTATCACTCTTCTCCTTCGAAGTCCTCCAATATTCAAATTTAAACTGTCAGCCTTGCTCTCTAATCGTGGGGGTTCTTTAGAACCAGGCACGAACATCCTAGTGATGATTTTTCGGAACTTCAGATGTTTGAAGACCGCTACGCGACCCTAATGAAAGGAAATCATCTCCCATAGATAAACCAAACGTCTAATAACACAAGAAAAGCTTATATTTTTCAGGACCAAAAATTACGACATATTCCGAGAATTGTCAAAATGACAAATAACATAGGTCATAATAAGGTTCCCATATTGAGGTCGAGTAAACCTTTTTGGTCAAATTTTATAAATGGTATGAATAGAAGCGACAAGGAAAGTTGGCAATCCGAATGGAATGTATGCAATTTTCTCAATAAAGATCTTATCACTGATACTTCCATCAGAGTTCCTGGTTTTGATCTTCCCTGGAGAGTATGGTCTGTTCTGAATCGTATTAGAACAGGCCATGGAGGTTTGCAACAGCATGCTCTTCCGATGGAATTCGGTTGAGAGCCCTAGTTGTGAGTTTGGGGGAAATGAGGGGACTATAGAACATCTGATAGATAGTTATCCCATTTATGAATTTCAATATGTTTTCGAGCTATACATAAGGTAACAAATGAGTTTCTGACATTGGTGGTTAGTTTCAAAATAATTTAATTTATTCTGAATAATTGGTTTCTTTTCTGCTTTTGTCTTTTTTCTTTTCAGATTCAGAAGAGCGAGTTTTCGAAAGCATGAGTGTTGAAATCTTCTGCCATGAGTTTTAGACGATATTTTCTCTATTTCAGTCAAGCACAAAATGAAAAATTTAACTGAAAACAATGCTGTAATGGGTTCATTACAGCACTACTTTCAGTACTGTAATGAACTCATTACGACACTGAAATAGAGAAATATCTTCATCAAGCCCCCTCGTAAACAATCACGTTCAACAATGTTTTCTGTCATTAAAAGCATTGGCGCAGCTAAAGTTGAGTTATGGGGGTAAATTCCACGAGACGAGAAAATCCATAAAATGTTAATTATTTCTTTTTATTGTTACTCACAATGTTTTATGTCTTCTGATCGATGGGGTGGGGGTCACGTTCCTAATAAGTCCCCCCCCCTTGTTAAGTGTATGATTAAAATTGTATTCTTTAATGGTATTTGTACAATAAACCTTATCATGATATAAAACCCTGTTTTCTCATGTGGCTTTCTCGAGAGCTTTATAAGGATATTTTTGGCAAAGGAGTTTATTCTTTAGACTCACCAGTACAATCGTACAGCATTCTAACTCGAATATAAGTGAGAAAGAAATTTTTTCAAATAACAAGTATTACAAATAAAATTCAATGAACGAATCCATTTCACGAATGTTTCTCCTCTCCTGTTTCTGCGAATATTTCCATTCTGATTATTCCAAATGGGTTTAACTGGAATCGAAGACAGAGCCCGAGCATTCTTGAAATTGTATTCAATTCCAATCACGAATCGATCGTATCGCCATGGACAATTTCCCTCTGTGATTAATAGAGTTGCTAACGTTTCATCTTGGATCCATTAGTCTTTTCGTCGTCAAATTGTTGTTTGTCATGCTCATTTCAGATATATCAATTTCCGAGTTTATTGAATTGCTTCTTCGCTCGACGAGAATCAATTTATTGCGACGCAGGAATTCTCGGAGCTACTTTCAACGCAAATGCAGAAAGAGAGTAACAGAAACGAAAAAAAAATAAAAATATACTTCGATAAAAAAATTACTCAGTCGACTAATATTTCGATGGCGTTGTGTTAACAAATACTTAAGTTTATTGTATGACATTCAAGATCTACTTATTTCAACTACCACTTACTGCTACAGACATCTAGTGCAAAACTGCGGAAGCAAAGTTGTACACCTAATACTACACGACAAGATAATTCCCAAAAAAAAGCGACAAGATAAGCAAATACATAACAGGTTTAGAAAAAAATTAACATGAAAGAACAGAAATTTTAATATATAAAACTAAGTCGGCCATTTTGTTGGTTACACCTTTTATAACTCAAGATTGGATGAACTGTTTGTTATGAAAGATTTTTTGTTGGATTCTTCTACGGCGGGGTTAACATAAAATACATTAAAACTCTGAAAAATTTTATGAAATGAAAAAGAAAATAGGAAATAATTTTCCTTCTTGCGAATAACTCCAATGGGTGTCACTACGGTACATTTTTTTAATAATATTAACGCATCTGTCTCCATGTGTTATTACACCTATCTTTCTTCTGAACACTACGGCAATACTGTGTGTTTTGAGTTGCCTAACCGTCCGAATCAAGACATTGACATTTTCTATCGAACAAACAAAAATAAAATGGGTGTTTCCAAATGACTTCATTTGGAGCAGATAAAATTAAAGGACGTGGATTCAATCTAACATTCAAGGTAAGAATATAATATTAACATTAATGTTTTCAAATTACTTATTTTGTCTTCCCTTTCTGCTATTTAGATCCAAGGTTCATCCTCGAATTGGATCATTACAACCACTTGAAGATGCACATCATAAATTCCTCCAAATTTACTTCATATGGGAAATATGGATGATCAACTTGATCACCATCAATCTATAAATGCAGATGTGAGAAGAATAATTCTTCAAGATCTGCAGCAACTACTTCATGAATATCATGCATTGGTTCGATTGTTTAAAACTGCTTTGGAACGTATGTCAAGTGACGATCACAAGGTTGTGATTAGAGCATATAAACGACCTGTTGGAGCACATGACGCCAATTCAACGCCCCTACAATAGACGAAGTGGCAATTGTGATTGTAGGTGAAAACTTGAAAACGCGTGATATTGTTCTTACGCGTCGCAATACTGAAGGATTGCAACGAATATATGAAACACACCGTTCATACGATGCTCTACAATACCCCCTAATGTTTTGGAGAGGTGATGATGGATACTTTATTATCAAGATAATAAATCCATTGAATGGTGAGTACCTTTATTAAAATTTGAAAATGTCTACTTAATGCAAATTTGAATTATTTGATTTCATTCCAAGAAGCTACCACGAAAGTGAGCTTGATGAATTATTATTCATTTCGTTTAATTTTTCGTTAGAATGCAGATAACTATTTGCTGAGATTTCGTCGATTGTTGCAGCAGTATTGTGAAACTAGCTGACGTGGCAGACTTTGTACTGCCTCAATCGATAAATAAAAAAGCAACTTTAATATTATAATAAACTATTATGTTATAATGTTGGCCAAGAAGTGTTTAGAATCATTTCCTATCCCAGAAACTAAAGAGCGTAGGGGATCTGGTGGTGGGACCAATTGTGGCAATTGGCAATTAAGCTGATCCGACGAACTATATTAGGTGGAATACAAAAAGGTACAAAATATACAAAAAAATCAACTGCACTGAAATAGGTATGTAAATTGTTATTACTATATATATTTTCTTTATTTAAGAGGTAACTTTTTTTAATATTTTATGGATTGAGGCAGTACGAAGTCTGCCGGGTCAGCTAGTAAGAATATAAAATAAACGGAATCAATCATGATGAAAACACTCATAAATGAAAAACTTCTCATGCTTCAGATTATGAAGTTTTCAATGATATTTAGGGAAAAATCACATTTAATTCGAGCTATATCGTCAAATGGGCTCATAATGTATTCTGCCCACTTGTTTTTTAAGTAATAATGAATGTTATAATAATAATAATAATAATAATAATAAATTTATTTCTGCAATTAAAATGTTACAAGAACAATAACACAGAAAAAGTCAATAGGAAAAAAAAGCAAATTACAATGCAAAAAAATTCATCAAAAGAATATACAGTTTTCTCAATCAAAAGGCGTCTCAGTTTCATTCTGAAAACAGATATAGAACGTGCATTCTGTAAGTCAGAGTCAAGTGCATTGAAGAACTTGCAACCCATGTATATGAAACTCTTCTGGTAGAAGGTGGTTCTATGTTGCACTGGTAGCAGTGACGATTTGAACCGAGTTGAGTACGCATGATCAACCCTGTTCTCAGAAAGTGAGCGCTTGTTTTTGTAAACATAAATACATGCTTCATATATGTAAAGACTAGACAATGTCAAAATTCCTAAATCATGAAAAGCCTCCCTACATGATTGCCTATATTTTAAATTTGCTATAATTCTTATTGCAAACTTCTGCAGAATGAAGACCCTATTAGCTGTAGTACAGTTTCCCAGCATAAAATCCCATATCTAAGGTGAGAGTTGAAAGTGCTATAATATAAGCTTAGTAGCATACTTATATTGCAATAGTTGGACATGAACTTGAGTGCATAACAACTTCTTTTAAGTCTTTCGCAGAGATTATCAATTTGTGGATCCCAGTGCAATCTGTCATCAACCAAAATACCGAGAAACTTTACTGTATCCGTTGTGGTTAGATACAACTCATCATCAGCATTGAAAATTGAGAATTGACCATTGCTATTCTTGATGTTGAAATTCATAATAACTGTTTTCTCAATATTCAGGGATAACATATTTTTTCTCGACCAATTTAAAATATATAGGTAAATCTCTTCAGTTAACTCTGCCAATCTACCATAATCATTAACTTTCATAAGTACATTCGTATCATCAGCGTATGCAATTACAAAAATATTATTGAATGTATTATTCAAACAATTCAGCAGATCATTGATATAAACTAAAAATAATATTGGACCTAAAATGGATCCCTGTGGGACTCCCCTCTCAACATTTGTACTTTGACCCCTAATATTATTCACAATAACAAATTGCCGCCTATCTTTCAAATATGATTCGAAAAGTTTTAATGGAAGTCCTCGTATTCCGCATCTTTGCAATTTGAGCAATAACAGCTGATGATCAACACAATCAAAAGCACGGGAATAGTCAACGAACAAACATCCCATTTTAAATTTACCATCAAGACTGTTAACAATATTCTGAGTAAAATCATATAAAGCTGTTTCCGTACTCCTACCCTTTAAGAAACCATGTTGACTCTGAGAAAATAAACCCTGACCATCAAAAAACGATACTATCTGCTCTTTCATATTCAGTTCGAACAGTTTTGATATGCTACATAATAAACTAATGGCCCTATAATTGGAGTATAAATTTCTGTCACCTTTTTTGTAAACAGGAAAAACCTTGGCCAATTTTAAAGATTCAGGGAAAACACCATTTTTAACAGAAAGATTGATTAAGTGAGCAATAATATCGCAAATTTCATATTTGCATTTTTTTAATAAATTATTAGAAATCTCATCGTGGCCAGCAGCATTAGAATTCTTTAAACGTTGGATCATCTTTACTACATCAAAAGAACTAATAGGATGCATGAAAAAGGAAACATGACTCAATGGAATCATGGAATCAGAGAAGTTAAAGTCTTTATTAACATTAGGTGATTTTACACCAAATTGAGTGCTGAAATTCTCAACCATACATTGATCAGAAATAACATTCCCATTATGATCTACCATCTCAATGTTATTGTTCCTATTGGTTTTCCTGAGTTTATTTATTATTTGCCACATAGTTTTAGTCTTATTTTCAGAAAATCGTATCCTATCTTCAATTTCTGCCTTTTTTGAATCCCTTAGTCGCTTCCTGTACAAATCAGTAACTTTTTTGCGTGTGTTTACATACTTACTATCATGTTTTGCAAGATCGGTGTAGAGATTTACCTTTTTTTTTCAGTTCTAATAATTCTTCAGACAATTTAATTTTTTTGGCTTTGTTGATCTTAATATGCCTGACAGGAAAAGATAAGTCGGCGAAGTAGAATAATATATCTGAAAATACCTCGAATGCATTATTGGCATCCCCTTCAGTATATACCATATCCCAAGATTCATTGAAAAGAAAACTTTTAAAAACTCGGACATTATTATCATTCATATCCCTTATGCATACACACTCATCAGGTTTTATATTTATGCTGTTAACCTGCAACCGTATTATCTGGCAATAGTGATCCGATAAGTTGAAATCTCTAACATCAACTTCATAATCAACATCAAAAGTTACCAGAAAATTATCTAAACAAGTGCTGGTTGATTGGGCCACTCTAGTTGGAATGGAAATTGTATTTTTCATTTCATAACATCCAAGTAAATCATCAAGAAGGTTAAGTCGTAAACTTCTCACTAAAAAATCTAGATTAAAATCACCACCAATAATCACTTTAACTCGAGATGAAGATGCACAGTCAAGTAAACCACTTAGTAACAATAAGAATTCGTTAAAATCACCACTAGTGATCACTAGTCACACATCACTAGTCATCAGTTAGATTGAAAACTATACTTCAGTTGATAATATTACAGCTCAGTTCCTTAATTTCTTTAATTGTCTTGTCCAATTATAGTGGTGGTTTCAATATGCCCAGTTTCACTTCCTTCGAGCTTTATTTAACGAACAACAAAAATTTTTTGGATGACTTGTTTTATTTATTGGAGTTTTAATTCACCTGAAACCCATAAAACTTTATATATACCTCAAAATTCTAAATAAAATAGTCTGAATTGCTCGTAATAAGTAGTTCATGTACTTTAAGTCGATATGAAAACATTATCATCCACTATTCTGTCATCGGTCTTGGTTTTACTGTATTGTACCCAGTATGCAAAATTCTGTAAGTGTTAATTAATCCAGTTTGCATGGCGAATCACGTATAAAATTTTCGTTGAATTATTTGATTCTGAATTACCATCATTCTGAAATTGAAACTAAAGTCGAAAGAAAAAAACTCAATCTGTTAAATCTAAGTGACTCTAAAAGAACTGAAGAATATTCCCACCCTATTTCCATTGAAGCATTTGAACTCAGAATCAAGTTGGACTCACCATTTATGTGAAAATTAACCTTCATACGAATGTTGCATCTTTAGTTCTTTTATAAAAAGTATAATCCTCATTCTTTCGAATTTAGTGTCACCGAGATTGGTAAAAGCCATCTTCAGAATCACGAAAGAAAACAAAGTTGAGGAACCGGCCAAAATGATCACCGATATGTCAATCAATCCGTGTCAAGAGAATGAAGTTTTCGGGGAGATGAACGCATACTGTCCTAAGACTTGCGAGTTTCTGAACAGATTGTGTCTCTCTGAGGAAAAGATAGAAGGGTGTATTTGCAGTGATGGGTACATCAGGAGGTCTCTGGAGGATCCCACTTGTATACCAGTCGAAGAATGTACAGGTAGGTGGTGGAAGTTGAGTAGAATTCGTTTAATGAAAAAACTGCTCCACATGACTAAGGGATATTGACTTAAATTGCAAAAAAATATACACTCCGCAGAAAAATTAACGCACATTCTGGAAATCTCAATTTTAATGAAAGTTAACTCTACATTGACTTTATAACTTATTTTTCATGTTCTCTCGGGAAGGTTTTGAACGAAACAAGACGCATTAAATTTAAGAAAAATTCAGGATTTCACCGAATCTTATGCGAAAGAAGAGAAATGAACAATTTTCAAAATACTGAAATGCCGATAAGTGATTTAATACTTGGTATTTCCACCCCTTGCGTAAATCACAGCTCGGCAACGACGGTATTACTCACAATGAGTGATCTTAAAATGTTCTGATCTAATCCTTCCCAGATTTCTCCGAGTTGGATTCCTGAGTCATCAAGAGTAGCTGGATGATTTTCTGAACTTCTCAGCCTTCTATTGAGGTTGTCCCAAATCTGCTCAATCAGATTGAGATCTGAACTTCTTGCTGACCATTCCATTCGAGAGACTTCAACCTCTTCAAGGTACTCCTGAACGATGCGCGCACGATGGGGTCTGGCATTATCGTCCATAAAAATGAAATTTTCACCAATGTATGGGGCAAATGGCACTACATGCTCTTCAAGAATGTTCCTTATATAGTTATCAGCATTCATAGCTCCATCAACGACCACTAGGTCTGTGCGAGCAGTCAAAGATATTCCACCCCATACCATAATCGATCCTTCCCCGAAACCAGTAGTATTCAGGAAATTGCACTGAGCATATCTTTCATGTGGACGTCTGTGTACAAAAGAACGTCGATCACAATGGTAGAGGCAGAATCTAGACTCATCTGTGAAGAGAACTCTTTCCCAATCGGCCTCTTCCCAATGGATATGCTCTCTCGCAAAATCCAAAAGCGCCCTTCGATGGGCTGTGGTAAGAGCTGGGCCTCTTGCCACGACACGAGGCCTTCAATCATATTCTCTGAGGCGATTTCTTATTGTCTGAGTGCTAATTTGCTCTCCATGAGTTTGTTCAAGCTGATTTTGAAGGAGGCGAGCGGTTTCAAACCGTTGTCTCAACGAAGAAACTCTCAATTAACGTTCTTGAATGGCAGTTGTTACCCGTGGTCTACCCTGTCCTGGTCTTCGGACATTCATACCTGTCTCCCTGAATCGCTGCAACATTCTGGACACACTTGTATGGGAAACTCCAAACCTTTCTGCAATTCTTGTGAATGTTCACCCTTCTTCTCGCAAAACTACCGCTTGGACACATTTCTCTTGGGTCAAATTGCGTGTTTCGCGTTGAATAGTGATCGAGTGTAGAAAATCAAACGAAAGAAAAACTATTGATCACTAGAATTGATCGAGAACAACTGATTTTAGAATGGAGCCAATACATTCAAAATCTGATAATAACATCTTTTTTATTCCTGCTGGGAAAAAAACATCTGTATTGAAGAAGAACTTTGAAAGTGGATAACATATGCATGCATAATTCTGATAAAAATAATTATCATTGAGAACACCTTCAGTTGTAGAATAAATTTGAGATTTCCATAGTGTGCTTAAATTTTTTTACGCGGTGTATGTCCAACCCAGTTTCCAGATAGAAGATTTCCTTTAAGGGATATTTTTATGGCTTCCAGCAGGCTACATTTCCCCACATATAGATTTAGACAAATCAAGTACTACTGTAGGAGTTGTACACATAGCCTTTCTGGCCCCAACACAAGATAGCTGTTGCAACTTCTGCAGCCTGCTCTTCAGTTCTTGTCCACCATTATCAACACGCATATGTTTCTGGTTTCATCCTCATGTGTTTCCAAACAATCTTCAGCTAGCTTACATGGCAGCTGTGGCTCTGAAAGGGTTTTTCTTTGTGTTTTCCAGTTGAGGTCACTATCCACATAGTTGCACTCGCTAAAAAGGTTCAGAGTATGTCCTTTCAAAACCAGAGCTCTGAGTTTAAGTTTCCTTCTTCTCGAGAAGGGAATCAGGATTGTCTTGGAGGGATTGACTCTCAATCCCTCCTCCTCACACCACATCTCAATGAAGTCGAAGGCAGATTGCATTCAGCTGTTCAAAATGCTTTCTTCTTATATCTCACAGTAACCACTGTTCATATGCCTAAGCATTGAATCCCTTCTGTAACTTTTCAGATACTTGTTCCCGACCTCATTTCAACTGGTCTGATTGCTATCCTCTCTGCGAGTTAAGCTGTCAACACCGGAATCAAATGGATAATTGTAAGAGAGGCTGTGGTATTGGATGTTTCTGCGACAACGGATACGTTCTGGATGAAAAAGAACAGATGTGTGTCGAGAAATGGGAAGGATGCGATGAGAGAGAAACATCATTCTAATATTATGTACTGATATCTTATATTATAGGTACTAATCTTTCAAGAACGGTCACTGAAGAGAATCAAATTTAATTTGTTCAATCTCAACAAGCATTTCCAATTAGATAAACAGTGTTGCAATTAATTTATTTCGCTTAAATAAACTTTATAATTATTATCATTGATACATTATAAGTATATTCAGTCATCTCCATTGCGAAGAATATTGTAAAGAATGAATTTCTCTATTATAGTATCGTAATGAGTTCATTACAGTACTGAAAGTAGTGCTGTAATGAAACTCATTACATCATTGTTTTCAGTTATATTTTTCGTTTTGTGGTTGTCAATACTGACCTCCGATTCTATCAATTTTCAGTAATAATAACCCGAGGAACAAGCTTCAGAAAGTTGTCATAAAATTTTTGAGCATTTATCAATGTCCTAGGGTCATTCGGATAGAAAATTTTTTGCTACTTATAGAAAAAAGCAGAGCTTAAACAATTTGTTTGAAGGTGCAATTAACAAAGTAACAATCAGAAAAGTTACATGAAGATCCATACGTGTTAGTTTCTATGACTGATGAAGATGTATTTCCACTACGCATGCTGTTAATAATTTGATTATCATATTCTTCGTCAATACTCAAGTAGGGTTTTATTGAGTTTTCATTGTTATGATCCGTAATTTTTATAAGTTGTTGTTCTTGTACACCACTTTTGGCCAATCGACTTACTGTTGTCGATCTATTGGAATGATTAGTAATATTTTTTCCTTTTTATTCAAGCCAATCGCTTCGGCAGACGATCTTGTCCAATTTTGAATTGTATTTTTCCAATGGGCATATTTTCATACCAGTGATAATTTTCGGATTTCCATTGACGATTTAGTCTGAGGAATAATCTGTTAGTTTTAATATTTGGGCCCCTTTTTGACATCAATTTTTTGAATAATCGGACAGGACAAACGTTGCTGTCCTTATTTTCTATTAAAAACTTACTTCCAGTACACATTCTTGAACCATCCTGGTAAGTCTTGCTGAATACAGGGTTATATTCAACTCGATTTGTTACAGGACCATCGTTGTTCGATTCGATACAAAAAATATAAAAACCAACTTTTCCACAATTTGAAACATTCATAAACTGAAGTTCCGTTTCTTTCATCTTGAATATTATACAGAATTTCAGTTATTCTCTTCTGCATAAAATTATTGAGATTGCATTCAGTCAGAACTCATTATGTAAATACATTCTCCCTTTATTCCTCTGCATTCTCACGGAATATTAAAATGGAAATTATGTCTGCTCTCTTCTCATGGAATGCCAGTGTTATCACGGTATCATTCCTCTCCTTGTGAAATTTTTCAGCTCATACCAAGAAAAGAAATTGAAGAAAATGGGAAAAATAGGGAACCAAAACAAAAATTAGAATGATTTATATAATAATTTCTATCTCAACTCAACCATTGATTGATATTATTGATTAACTGAAGAATCGAGAAGTATATCATGTCACTGAAGCCTACTCCAGATAAACCCATAAAAAAACAACACAACAGGAAAATGCTGTCACCAAACTAATCAGAATTAACTATTCGCCTATGAAGAAAATAAAGATTTCAATACATCGAATAATGCATAATATTCATTACACACTTTGAAAAAAAAGGAAAAAGAGCAATACAAACTAGTACATGCATATTTTTATTTCGATATATTTTTATGCAGATAAGATGCTGTTCTTTATTAACACTTGCGTTATGAATTAGTGTTTTCATGTAGTTATTCAATTTGATCGACGTGATTACTTGTTTATGGTTGAATATTTCTTATAATTGATACATTTTGTACTAGTTTATTTTCAGCTTTACCTGTTTTGTAAATGTCTCTTACGCAAGTTTGTAACTGGAAGGCTGCAATTTGACGTGGTTGTCTCAAACTTATCAAAATATGGTATTTCTACAGCCTTTGTGATATTCTCTTCACTAGAGAATCAACATTTCGAAGAATTCTTAAAAATTCATTGGAGTTAAGTCCAAAATTTGATACTCACTTTAAGAACATGGTAACACCTGTCGACTCCATGGCTCTACTGATACCTCGCCAAGAAGCCAGCATGTTATACTTCTGTTTAGCAGTGAGAGGAAGTCTGCTATCCACTTGAACGGGTAACACTGCTGCTTCTTCAGTCTTTTGGCTCTTTCCCGAACTACCACTTTTCGCTAACTTTCCCAGTTCGCATCCCATGTTGGATCTGATCGAAACACTAGAACGCGAAATGTAGAGATAACCGCACTTTACGCAACTTAGGTAACTCTGGACGTTGGTCAGTATTGGAGTTTTTCCTGAAAAAAAATTAAGAAATTAATTTTAAAATATAGATGGAATAACTGATTTTTTTTGTTTAATTTCTCATCAATGACTTCTCAAATGCTGAAATCAAGATATACAAGGTGCGCAGACAAACTTGCCGATTTGAATAGGGAGCCAATGAGCAAGGCGTGGTAAGAAAGTGAAAGGAAGAGTCTTATTCTGAAGACATGGTTGATTTTTTTTTCCGAGTAGTTACCATTTTGATGACTTGCGTTTGAAGCTTGAAACTCGAAATAACGTCCCTCAGAAACTAGATGGTACTTCATGGAGCGCTGATGCAACATACTTCGTACAGTAGCGCTCGCCTTGTTTTTTTTTATGCTGAATATAGTTCCCCTCTTTGGTTGAACAGTGCTCATTTAAAAAAATTGATACTCAACTAAATTTTTCTATGTGTATTCTCACTGGTACTACCAGATATTCATCCACTCCTTGGTTACCAATTCTCTGAAATATTGTACATCCCTGCATTCTCAGAGAGACAACAACTTTGAATTTTTGGAACAAATTTAATTCCTTTCCAAATTCAGTTACCATATTCTCCTATATTCCAGATAATAAAGTCTCCAGATTGAAGTCTTGTAAACCATTTTGGTCAAATATTCCAATTAATATGAATAAAAGCGACAAGGGAATTTGGCATTTTGAATTTAATGGGTGCTATTTAACAAAGATCGTTAGAACATGTCATGGACGTTGTATCAGCATGCTTTTCAGATGGAAACTGGTTTAGAGCCTTAGTTGTGAGTGTGGGGATGTCGAGAAGATAATAGAACAGCTCACCCTATAAATTCTTGTGGGTAATTTGAAAAAAAATTCAATTTGTCATGTAAAAATTTTTTTTTACGCTTATATATTTTTTTATTCAACATTTTACTTTAGAAAACTCTTTTTGTTTCTGTCTAAAGAAGAATTACATAAAGATATCCTTCAAAACTCTTCGTTATGAAATATTTTCAGTAAGTTCTTTTGAACACACGAAGTGCTGCAGTTTTTTCCCGAGCACTTGCATACAAGGGTATTCACGAATATTGCTCTATAGAATATTTTTATGAAAGACACAAAATTCAGAATTGAAATTCTAAAGGTGAGTTTCAAGTAAGAAGACGATTTCTAGTATATTTTTTAAAGTTCTAGGAAGTGACATCAATTTTCGTATTTCAAATGGAAAGATCCATGTTTTATTGCATGAATAGATTCTCCATTGAATTCTGTGTGTTTTTGATTCCAATTCTTTGTCAAAATTAGAAGTGAACAAATATCAGATAAACGTTTTTTTTCGAATTGGAACCCCATTTTTTCGAAGCATTTTCGAAATTTTCATCAAATGATAATACTCCAAAACTTTTATCCCAAAATGAATATTTTTCGAGATATTCAGGCAAAACGATTATGTCTTCAATTTTCAATCCCATTCCGAATTTTTTTTTTTACTGGAAAATAATTAGCGGCCAAGTGAAATTTTTGGAAATCTCTGGTATCGAGAAAATATTTCCTATAGTTCAGATGAGTTAAGTTCTTGAATTATCATCTGAAATGCGAGAGCAAAAATTGGTTTAAAGTTCTCAACGTGAGTATTAGCGAAGTCAACGTGAAAAATTCTCAGGAATGCAGAATAAATTCATTTGTAATAATTTTTAATGCTTTTGAAATAATAATCAACAGAACATGTAACAATTTCATTACTGGAAATTAAAATTTCCCAATCATCACGAAAAAAAAAATTTTCCAGAATTAAGAATTTGCTGATATTATCCTAAGCGTTAAAAAATAAAGAAAAACTGAACTCGTCTGAACAATAAGAAAATATTTTCTCGATAACGAAGATTCCCAAAAATTTCATTTGACCGCTAATTATTTTCCAGTAAAAAAAACACATTCGGAATGAGATTGAAAATTGATGACAAAATCGTTTTTCCTGAATATCTCGAAAAATATTCATTTTGGGATAAAAGTCTAGGACGTATGCTCCTATTATTTTTTGACGAAAATTTCGAAAATGTTTCGAAAAAATGGGGTTCCAATTTGAAAAAACGATTTTTGGATGATTCGTCAGTTCAAACTTTGACAAAGAATTTGTGACCTCCTGTATCATATTCTGACAATCACGCTATCGGAAAAGAACCATCAGCCTTTCTCCTCGGAGAATCTCAAAAATGAGAATTTTTAATGAAAAACCTCGAAGTTGTCTGTATTTCAACAGAGTTCAATTTTGACATTTTTTTCGTGTCTCCTCATTTGAAGGAATTTTCTAAGGAAAATTAAAACTTTCGGAATCAAAAAGATCAGAATTCAATAGAGAATTTATTTATGCAATGAAAAATGGGTCTTTTCATTTGAAAAACGATAGTTGATGTTACTGGAACCTTAAAAAAATATTCGATGCAATGTTTTACACCTAATACATAAAACTTTCTTTGGAAAAATAAAATATTTTCTTTGAATTTCCAAATAGTCACAAACCTAACTTCCTGTTGTACGAAAATCAAAACGACGGATAACAAAATCATTGACGTACGTAAATTTTGTTATAGGAAAGGTTGAGTCGCGAAAAAAAAAATCTTTCCTCTCCAACTCAACTTCCATCCCATCACCTCGTAATTTCCTATCTATATTCATTCCTGTTCGATTCTCGGAATATAACACAAATACTGCGGAACTCGGTGACTTCGTTACCCCAAAACTACATCCTGTATAATAATATGCGTAATTCTGTTAGAGATCCATAAAGGAACATTTTGCTTCTACCGAACCTCAATTGATATACTCGGCGAGGAAGCTGAAATTGAAACTATTTCAAAGTATCTCCGTTTCTGAACCCCTTCGGTGGTTCTCCAATTTGTTGAAGCAAGTTATTTGCTTCGAGAATCTTCCGAAACTTGCATTCGCTCTTCATTTGGATCTCTGACAGAACGGTACAAGTAGATGGTATTTAATCAGCATTAAGATGATGATGACTAATTGGATAAAATACGGTTAAGTTTCCATGATATATCAAGTAGATTCAAAGAAATTCAACACCGTCCGAGATAAGAATCAAGAATTAATAGTTTTCACTATTTTAGTATCGTAAAGAGTTCATTACAGTACTGAAAGTAGTGCAGTAATGAAACTCATTACAGCATTGTTTTCAGTTACATTTGTCATTTTGTGGTTGTCAGTACTGACGACAGATCCTCTCAATTTTCAAATCTAATCATTTCAAATTCCTTAATCTTTCAAATTTCGTCACACCAACTGCCAAGATACAATACAAAAGTCACTAATCTGAATTTTTATTCGAATTTCGAGAGTATTTCACAAAACTTGACTGAAATAGAGATAATTCCGTCTAATACTCGTTACAGAAGGCAATTCCGACACTCATGCTTTCGTGTTGGAATAGGGGCTCATTCTGCAACTTGTTTCAGAATATACTATTCCCCTCGATTTATTGTAATCTAACTATTTTGACCCTCCTCTGTCAAACGTAAGAGAAAGTTAATCAACAAGGTATTGTTTGCCCTTAACGACAAGATGCAAGTCAACCTACATCCCTAGGGAAATAATAATCGAAAATTATTATAAGGAACTTTCATTTTATATTTCATCATTATGTTACAAAAATCCGGGCAAAAATGCGGTGATATCAATTGAAATGAATATGAATGGTACAATTCCTACAATTGCTCACATCATTAACAAAATTTTTAAACACGTTTTCTGGTTTCTCCTCGATGTGTATTACCTACATTTTCTGACTCCACAGATCCTTCATTTCTACCGGATGTTTCTGTCACTGTTGAAGCAGTGCAAGATATTTCTGGATGGGTCGTATTGTATAAAATTTTATTTGTTACTTCCTTTTTCATTGTTGAGGTTCTCAGCTAAAAAACTTTCCGCAATATCAACAGATTTCCATCTATCGTGTCGCTCAATAGCTAAAACATCAACTCCATTATTGGCTAATAAAGGATACTTAGAAATATCTATATTTTCCTTCATAAAGAGGGTGGACTTCAACAGGCTTAATGGGGACTTCAATGAAGTACTTTTCTCGTGGAAATATGCCAAGACAAGGTTTCTGAGACTGCAGTAGCCGTCTTGCTTTGACACCAATTCTAAAAGGATTTCTATGCTACCTCATACCTGTTGAAAATTGAGCGTTGCACTCCAGCAAGTACAGCTCTATGGTCAGCTCATTGACTGCTCGCGTCAAATTAACCGACCTCTATGTATTAATCAGCTGACAGATTAACTCATGTTCATTAATTGAATCAATTAATCGTCCTCTGTTGTAATCCAGCTCTGCCTGTGAATTGATCTTCTCTTCTGCTAATATTGTAAATTAGAATTTTCAAAAAGTTACCTCGCATAATCACTGTTCATCTCGTTCATTTCTTGAAGTAACTAATCGTTCTCTTTTATAATCCAGCTCTGCCTGTAAATAGACCTCTCCTTGTGCTAATCTTGTAATTAGAATTTTCAAAAAGTCACCTCTCTAAATAACTGTTCATCTCCTCCATTTCTTGGAGTGAGTCATTCTCAAACAAGAGGTACGTGAATTCTCAGAATTGTTAATAGTTGCATTTTCCATGTTATTTTAATGCTTTTCATAAAGTATGAAAATTTGTCCACGTTTCAGATCGTGAAAATCTATAAGAATATTGGTAATGCTCTTTCACTGTTTTCTAATAAGATCTCTATTGCGTTAAACTAATATATTTGAATCCTCTAAGATATATATTTTGTAATATTTTTGCAGTTCTCATACATTTTTCAGATATCTCCAGACACCTTACATGGAAATGATTGCTTGCTCCAAGAATGAACATTCTCATGTCTTTCTCTTTCGTAGTGAATACTGATTTATTATATTCTCATGTTCATATCATTCTCTTAATCATTTCATCTAATTTCTCAACTATTCACTTCTCATAACACTTGCTAATTATTGTTCTCGAGTTTCAGATGAATGAAAATCCTCAAACGCAAAGGTGAATAATGGAATCAGTTTTCTCTCTCAATAAAACCAAGTGAACTTCTCTGAAATATGTAAACGATCAAGTAGTTTAGACATTGCACCTGATTGACAGCCTCAGTCCCTGCTTCACCTTGAGAGGTCTCCTCTAATATTGGTAAAACCCTTCAATTGGTATGATCTCCTCATTATAATCAAGAAATTCTCAAGTTCATTCATCTGAACCACTTAGCAAGTAAGGGCTCAAGTATAAATGTCGTTTCGAATGATTAATTTTGCACTCTCTTATAGACCAACGTTATAAATTATAGATATTGATTTCTTGATCATGATATTCTCATATTGTAATAATCTCAACGAAGAACAGACTCAGACTACTAAGTTTTCAATGCAGGCATCTCCTCTAAGGCCTGATCTCACTTTTATTACAACTCAGCCTACTCTGATGATTCATTATTCTGTTTTTCTGATTGAATAACGAGGCATTCGCAATCAATTTGGATTGCTCTATCACTGTAAATGTTGAGTTTAATTTTGAATTAATTGAACTGTCTCAAAGTCTAAGTCTGACCTCATTTTGAACTTCTCTAGATTACCTCTGTTTTTTGTTGAATAATGTCACTCTGAGTTTTTAGATGATTTTAATATTTGTATTTTTACTTTATTAGCTTTTATGATTGTGAATGGTGACAATAAATGTTTTTACACTACCATCTCCAACTCAATTATTTGGATACAGTCCAAAACAGTAATTTACTAAATCAGAACAAAACCCCGATTTTGAACAATACCTTTTTTCGACTTTTCGGGTAGTATAGATAAACAATATTCGCTGATTCTTCTATATCTGAAACATCCATTTTATTCACACAGAATCAAACAATTCGAGTTCTTCAAACTTTTTGATGCGAATTCTCAACTTGGCGTTGTTGATAAAATAAAAACTGCTTATGTTGCATGATAATTCTATAGAATGTAATGATCCAAAAAGAAACCTAGTATTTTTTGTGAATATACAATACAGGGAGGGGAAAAAGGTTATATACTATATAGGATGTAAGTACATTAACCAGTCTCGAACTTTTTTGCTTTTTACTTACATCCCTTACAGTAAAAATACCTATTTGTTTCTCAAGTTTACCATACCCTTGACAAAAGTATAATTTTTTTATTCGGATCCCTAACTATCATGACCTTGATTTCTGATAAGGGTAGCTATAACGAAAAATGCAAGTAGGCATCATTCTGGACGGGTGAATTTTAATAAACATAAAATGCTACCGGTGCATTAAAAGTATGAGGGTCCATCAGTCACATGGCAATGACCAGACAGTCATAAACTGAAGCATTCGATGCTCTAGACTCTTTCACGAAATCCATCCATTGTCTGACACAAAAGTGACAAGTAACGTTGCACATTTCATGGGGAATTTTATGGAGTCGTAAAAATTTCGTATCAGAATATGCAGCGTTTTCATGCGAACAGCAAACACGAAACTTTAAAAACTTCAGGAAGGTATAAATTTTCAGAATGTGAATTTCTGTTCACTGGAAGAGAGCAGGCACTACCTAGAGGAGATATCGAAAAGTTATATAAAATTTGTGATCAATATTAAGTTGTTAATAGTGAGTTTTCAGGGATTCGTGATAATATCTAAAACCATCAAATAAAGCATGAAATAAGAAACGAGAATTCTACAATAAACTCCAGAGGTTTCTCTGTAACTGAGAGACCATTAACTTAATCCATGTCATCCAAGAAATATTCCATATTAAGATACTGAATTTTTTTTTATTCGTTGAATTTTGTGGTTCCACCATTTTTTTAAGATCATTTGAATTATGAGAGTTCACGAGTCACAACTGTTGCAAAGACGTTTCAAAAACATATTATTGTTCCTTTGGAGAAGAAACCCTATACCATTCCTGATGAATACCCAACAACGTTGAAATCTACCTTGATATAGCCCGAGGAAACTGTTCTCAAATTCCACAACAGAGCAACATTCCCGTAAATAATCAACCTTGATGTCGTTATAAAGTGCCCTAATTAAATATGGGAGTGAAAACTGAAGAAAACCTCATTATCAAATGCTCAGCACAGCTTTGCGAACGTATAATTTACTATATCAACAAACTTCAACAACAATTTCAATTTGAGGGAGCAAATGGCAACGAATAAAAGTTTAATTGACTTCGAAATGACATAACGAGTTTCCTAGAACAATATTTGCGTAATTAGCGGTGTGCCAAAAAGAACATGAGTGAGGGGGAGACATAAAAAATTCGAGAGGAATACTTGTTGAACGCGAAAAAAATTCCAACGTCGGTATACCTACCATTTCATGGTATTTGCTTTGATATTTTCCATTCTTTCAATTTTTCATCGTTGGTTTCATTAATAGAAGTTAAGTCTGGCAAGACTGTAATAGAAGACTGAGAAAATAGGCTATTAAAAAAACCTGAGAGAAAAATTAAGAAATAAAGAAAATAAAAGAATGTGAAAAATGAACAGTCGAAATGAAACGAGGAGTATATGGAAATAATATCAATTCAGAAAGTTCATCACGAACGAAATATAATCAAGTGGAATAGAACAGCGTTATTTCAAACTGTTTGAGGTCGTAAATTAGAATCTGAACACAAACAGATCCATTCTTTCAATCAACAGGTGCTCAGACCTTCATCTAAATAAGTGTTAATGTAAACTCCATAATGCAAACCAAAATCGCGGACGAAAAGATTAAATGGATTCTATTCATAGATGTATCGGAAATGTTATTGGAATGGTGGATGTTTATTTTCAACCAATAATACGTTCGATATCAGAAATATTGTATAATCCTGTTTGTGTCGTAGTGAAACATTTTTCCCGACCTCTAATTTGAATTCTGAGTTGTAACGCCGAATATATTGGAGGCTTTGAATGTAGTCATGCCTATTGATCGAAAATAATTTCCTGAATACATTCGCTACGTTTCAGAAACTTTCATTGAAATTTAATGGTTCATTTAAGTTTAATGGTTCATTAAAATTCTCCCTCAATAAGATATTCCATAGAGAGTACTCATAGATGCTCTGTTCAAAGAAGAAATAAAATTTTAATGTACCATTGAATTTTAATGTATTTTGAGGAAAGTCCATCAGAAGTTAAAGGTCGATGAAATTTTGGATGGACACATCAAAATTGTAATACTTCAACAAAGGGGATATTCCATTGCCAGTAGCCATGGATACTCTGTTTAGCGAAAAATTGAAATTTTAACGAACTTTGAGTTAGTTTAGAAAGAGAAAATTAAAATTCGAAGGTTCTTTGAAATTTTATTTTTGCCAGAGTGTCCATCGCTACCTCCAATGGAACCATTGTTGATATTTCAGAAGAGCGTTGCACATAAGAGTCAACAGAATAGAAAGAGATTAGATTTCTTTTGGACAGAACCCAACAGTTTTCCCGTGTTTGGATTGGAGTGTGAGTATTTCACATCGAAGAATCTTGAGGACATCTTCATGTAGTTTTTATATGATCAGAAAAAAGAAAGTCTTCTCCAATATATTCGAAATTCTCAATTTCCAATAAAAAATTCAAAGGTAAAAGGAACCTCTTGTTCATAATACATTGAATTGTTTTCAAATTCACCACATATTACAGAAATGCATTCGTTACTTCTTGTATAGCCTTGAAAATTCAAAATTGGGACACCTATTTATAGGATTTTCTATTGACTCCTCAACTCACAACTAATGCTCTCAGTTGAATTCTATCTGAAATGCATGTTGTTACAACATGACCTGTTCTAATAGGATTTAGAACAGACCATATTCTCCTGGAAAGGTTAAATCCAAGAACTCTGATGGAGGGATCAGTAATTAGATCTTATTTGAAAAATTTGCAGGCATTCCATTCAGATTGCCAAATTTCGTTGTCGCTTTTATTTATATCGATAGAAAAATTTGACTTAAATCTAGTTACCTTATTATCTAAAATATAGGAGAGTATGGCAATAAATTTGGAAAGGAGTTGAGGTGAAGATCTGTATTACCAGTGATACTCCCCAAGGAAAAATTTTGTTGGGTATCAATTTTGTCTACATGAGCACTGTTCAACCAAACAGGACAACAATATTCAGCAGCAGAAGAACCTATGCTAGCGCTGCTATACGAAGTGTTCTTGCATCAAGGTTCCATGTAGAACCTGCTAGTTTCTGAAGGATTTTATTTGAAGTTCAAACGCAGATAACCTAAATGGGCGTTGAAATTAAGAGAAGAATCAAGTTTGAGTCCTACAGATGTACAATTGAAATAATGTTTTAAAGAAGAATAACTCAATTTTCTATATTGTGTAATACTCTTCCTATATATCCCAGATAGTTTCCAGTTAGAGGAGAATACCCTCATTATTTCAAAGTGTTTTATTTCTAATTTATCTCAATTTACAATGTATCCCCTTTGATATGTGCACCCATAAATGTTTATCCAACGCATTGAAAAGTTCCATTGCTGCCTCGCTTACAATCACCAACCCCCTTTGACCCATTTCTCCCCTCCAAAACCTCCCTGTCCTGTCAGATCATTCGAATCGCAGGGAAGTACAGCAAATATCGAGGTCGTATATCGTACACAATCCTCAGCAATTTCAGGTGACATGATTTGTAATCAATTGGGGATAATATGTTCTGATGAGGCCGTATAGGCCAAATTATAGCTGGAAGCTGCATCAGACTCGTATTAATTGGAGACCCAGAAATTGCACTTTCAATCAAAACTAGTTGATTGAGTCGTTACTGAATAAAATTCGAATTGATTTGTAATTTGTAATGGAGGCAGTATAATTAGGAAATCGCTGTTCGTACTGTTCTTGCCTTGTCAGAGTTTTGTGTTGATATTAATCAACACAGAGAATCTGTCGATTTGTCTTTCACATTTGTTACATATACTCAACCTGAGCATTACAAGAAGATTTATAGCCTCTGAATATATACCTAGAATATGGATAAAGACTGAAGTAATCTTCGTACGAAAAAAGTAGCAACATATTATCTACGTTGGAAAAAGTAGTCTGTAGATCGAAAGAGATGGCTCTGTATCATCCAGAGTACTCTGAAAACTTCCTTTGTCTTCATAGACAAATCTGGAGCTTCTGACAACACAACACATGAGTCAAAGTGATGGATGCATGAGATGTTAAAGATGAGAATAGCTGGTGGGTTACCAAACCATGGCGGTGGAACAGAGAAGGTTTTGGAAGGTGCATAATTGGAGGCATTATTTGATCAAGATAATCACAGGTGATCGTTATCGAGTGCAATTAATGCGTTTGAGAGAAGCATTGAAAGACAAACGGATGCAATACAAAGAGAGACATGATAAAGTGATTTTACATCATGACAACGCTAGACCCCATATTGCTAAAGTGGTCCAGACATGCTTGGAAACTTTCAAATGGTAAGTGATACCCCTATCTCTATGGTCAGCTGATTGACTGCTCGCGTCAAATTAATCTAAATCTGTGAAACAATTGACAGATTAACTCATATTCATCAATTAGAATCTCACTTAATAATTGTTCACCTCGTTCATTTTTGGAGTAAGTTCTTCTCAAACAAGGTATGTAAATCCTCGGATTTAATGATTGTTGCATTTCCATGTTATTTTCATGGTTTTCGTAAGGTATGAAAATGTGTCCACGTTTTAGATCATGAAAATCTATAAAAAAAACTGGTAATCATCTCTCGCTTTATGCGAATGGAATCTCTATTGCGTTAAACTATTGTATTTCAATCCTCCAAGAAATATATTGTGTAATATTTTTGCAGCTCTCATAGATTTTTCAGATATCTCTAGATTCCTCACATTGAGTTGATAACTTGCTCCAAGAATGAACATTCTCATGTCTTTCTCTTTAGTCATGAATACGGATTTATTATATTATCAAGTTCATCTCATTCTTTTAATCATATCTCAAAACTCAAAGTCTGAATCTGACTTCATATAACCTCTTGTTTGAACTTTTCTAGATTACCTCTGTTTTAAGTTGGATGTTACTCTGAGTTTGAGGATGATTTTAACATTTGTATTTTTACTGTATTAGCTTCATGGTGGGTGACTTATTCGTTTTATGATTGTGGATGATGTCAATATAGTTATTTATGAGTGTTGAAAGTGACGTTTTATTTTATGAGTGAAAAAGTTTGTGAAATGAGCGGAACGAATTGAACAATTTCACGAATAAAATAAAATCACTTTTAACACAAATACCATAGAATGTTTTTTGTATATTGATAATGAAATGGGCGAATTTGTAATGAAAATAAACTTCAAAATGTATTTTAATATTTAAATAATCAAAAGGTTGTTGTGGATGGCAAACGTTGCCAACGTTATTATTACTAAAAAATGAGAAAAGACGCTGTCATTTGAATTTCGTTCCTGTCCAATTTTCATCTTGTGTTTTTAACTGCTTAATATGTTTGTTGAGAGTCCAATTATCAATGAAAGTGACGATTTGGTTGTTCCGCTGGATATTGAAGAGCAAATCTGGAACTCCTACCTAAAAAATCTGTTCAGCAGTACGATATTGCATATAACAATTTCCTGGCCTGGTGTAAATTGAAAAATGTAGAAAGGAACTTCAGTGAAACTGTTTTCCTGGCATACTTAAAAGAAAAATTAAAAATATGGAGTTCATCAACATTGTGAAGCAAATATTCAAGGATGAAGTCAAGCGCCCTTGTTAAAAATGATGCAGATGTTTGTGAATATTTTGAGGTAATAACATATTTAAAACTTAAAAGTGAAGGATATCGTCCCAAAAAATCAGAAATTCTCACTCGTGAACAAGTTGAAAAGTTTATAAAGGAGGCACCAGATGAGAAATACTTGATGGTTAAGGTTGCAACTATTTTCGGATTATTTGGAGCCTGTCGGCGTGAAGAATTGTATAATTCATCAGTGGAAGACATCGAAATAACGAATAAATCATTGGTTATACAACTTCCAAATACAAAAACGAAAGTCAGTCGTTCTTTCAGTATTATTGGGAAGTATGTAGACTATTTTCATAAGTACTTTTCACTGCGCCCTTCTGTCATCAAACATCGTCTTTTTTTCCTCAAATACATGTCACAGGGCATTAATGTTAGTAATTGTTCTAGTTTTAAGATTAATATTAATGGTTCATGGGTAATGATTGTTAAGTATTGATAATAAAAATTTGCGATTGCTGAATTGTTAACACTAATGTTAAAAATATTTTTAACACGCTTCCACGTAAACAATCAATTTTAACATTGTCTGCTGTCATTAAAAGTGTCACTTTTAATGGCAGTTGTACAAAAAATGTTTTACACTACCATCTCCAACTCAATTGTCTGGATACAGTCTTTCACAGTAATTTTACAAAATCTCAACAATCCCTATTTTGAACAAAATGTATAACCAGTTTTTTACAATAAAGCCTCGAATTTCTAGAAAAACCGGTCGAAGCAATATTGTACACCTATTATAAAATTTGTTTTGAAAGTGATTTCATTTGTTCGTGAAATTGTTTTTTCACTCACAAAATAAAATATCACTTTTAACTCCCACATAACTCCATAACGAGGTAGGAGGTTCCCTTCAAAAACTCTGCATTGCAATCTGCATAAATCCTAGATAAATTTCCAACTCGAACAAGGAAAACTCATCATTCTAGCGGCTTAATGTAGCGCATCCGAAAATCTCTTTCTCGGTGAAGGAAAACCATTTGCTATCTACGACTGAGAATGGCTCACTGCATTTTCCTCGGTTTCATTATGAGCGGGACCCAATAAACTGGCCGAACAGAAAGCGGAAAATTAAATGAATGAAAAAATCGATGATAGAAACCCTGATATCGCAAATGAAAAATGCGCCCTCAGGCCTGGAGAAATTGTTGCTATAAAAAGATGATTTTATGGGTCGAGATGGAAATTTTCACGTTTTCATTCGGATTCGAGCTGCAATCAGTTTTCCAACGGTGATATAGTGAAAGGTATGCCCCATTTTACCGTTATCAAACTGCGAGTCATAATTAGAATTAAATAATACAGAGTCATAAATTTCTCCTAATGGGAAAATATGAATTTCCCCGATTCTGTGTAAAATCTGTTCGTTCTGCCAATTTTGTGGATCTGAATCGTGGGAGAATATCTCTCAATGGTTTTCCACAAGGTTCAGTTTTAGCACCCCTTGTTTTTAATTTATTTTTTCGTGATATTTCAACTTCTTCTTCCGAAAAAATTATTTATGCTGATGATATTGTTCTGGATTTCAATCATTTTAATTCTCAGATAGACAACAACTTTGAATTTTTCCAACAAATTTGATTCCTATCCAAATTCATTTCCCATACTCACCTATATTAAAGATAATAAGGTCCACAGATTGAAGTCGCGTAAACCTTTTGGTCGAATTTTCTAATTGATATGAATAGAAGGACAAAGGAATTTGGCAATCTAAATGGAATGTATGCAATTTTTTCAATGAAAATCTTATTACTGATCCATCCATCAGAGATCCTGGTTTGGATCTTCCCAGGAGAATATGGTCTATTCTAAATCGTCTTAGAACAGGCCATGGAAAATGCAAAAGCATGCTCTTCCGATGGAATTCAGTTGAGAGCCCTAGTTGTGAGTGTGGGGAAAATGTGGGGACTATAGAACATCATATAAAGAGTTGTCCCATTTATAAATTTCAAGATGGTTTCGAGGCTATACATAAAGTAACAAAATGCATTTCTGAAATGGGTGGTTAATTTCAAAATAATTTAATTTGTTCTAAATAATTGGTTTCTTTTCTGCTTTTGTCTTTTTTCATTTCAGATTAAGAATTGCGAGTCATTTTGTAAATAATCTGTTTATCTGAGTCCATATAGACAGAATATGTTCTCTTAGTCTTAGATCTCGCTGATGTATTTCAAGATTTCTCTGATATTTAATATTTTTAGTAATTATTTTTCACGGGTGAGATAAGGGTTTTTTTCAACTGAGGTTTTTTCCTTTCATCATTTGATCATACTGCAGACCTGTATGGTTCTTCTGTGTTGCACAAACCTCAGCTAGGTGCCTCTTTGTGTCAATATGTATTGTATTATTCTAGCTTTCTGAATCAAAAGAATATAATATATTTATAATTCTCAGAGCATAGATACCTTTTCAGCAGATTTGGAAATTCTGGAATATTATGTTTGTGCCCCAATGATAATAAAACCGAAGTTTCATATTTTTCATTTAAACAATCATCAGATTTTTTTTGGTAAGTAGTTCATTTCACTTATAAATGTATAGTTATGAAGAATTCATTGTTTTAAATCCTGGGAACAAGATAATTTATCAATATCTGTTGAAATATAGGTGTTTGAAAAAAATGTCCCAGGGTCCAAGAACCTCCCTTACTTTCGTCTTCCTTAGAAAATCAAACAACAAGAAGTTACTCAAACTGATGCAGATCTCTAACAAAAAAAAAAAAATTACCTACATTTTTATGACTCAGGGAATTTGGGACACACTGTACATGCACACTTGGTTTTAGCTGAAAGGACTTCATGAACACCCAGTACATATTCAACTCTGTTTCATCTGCAATAAATATTCATATGCATGGTAAATGAAAATATGCATTCAATATACATGAACGATAGTAAACCATACATTGAAGGACCCTAGTCTATCAATATTATACCTATTCATTAATAATATCTACAAAAACAAATAGGAAATGTCTCCTGTATAATTCTGCTAATCAATGTCCTGAAATATTATGAGTCTCTAATGGGAAATCAATAAGTAAGTATACCTTTACTGGCCTCGTTGAATTCAAAATTTCTGATAACGTTATGATAATTCACATCATTTTGCAAAATGATGGTTGTACATTTACATTTCCCTTTTTTATTGAATTTGAAGTTATCATTATCCTACATAAGTTGCACTAAGTGATCATTAATTTTCATAATACTGTGTTTTATACATGGAAAAGTTTATTAGCAGTATTGTAGCATTTTTGTCACTGTTTGGAAGTTCTTTTGAACCAAAACAATTTTGATGATTCCAATGTTCACACAATTTTTAGCCCATTCTTTCTTGGATGGGCTCCACAACGATACTCACTGATCATTACAATCCAGTCATGTAAAAATTCTCGAGTATTGTTTGGAAAGTGCAATAGTATAAATTTAACATTACTAGCAAGGTAACAGGGTTTTTACTGGCGAATGGAGGATATAACTGACGAGCCGCAGGCGAGTCACTTACCTCCTTGAGCCAGTAAAACCCGTTACCTTGGGAGTATTGTTTAATATTTTATCTGTTTCTCATTTGTAAAAATGTTAGATAAATTCCAAAAAATTTTAATAATCTGTCGCAAATGTCGTAAGCTATGGAAGCGTTGCCATGAACATGTCTGTTTAATTTTCTTTACATTTGTTTTGGCGAAAGCGAAAATGAATGTACAAAAAGAAATTATTGAGGCAGCAAGCAGTGTAGCATCAAGTTTATTACCTGCAAAATCAGCTTCAAGGTATGAGCGAAAATACGACGACTTTAAAAAGTGGCAAAACATAAATTGTGTGATTGGGGTAACTGAAGATGTTTTGTTGGTCTACTTGAATCAACTATCAGCTAGATTCAGCCCTAATACTTCATGGTCAAAATGGTCTATGCTGAAAAGCTTCTTGGAAATGTAAGAAAATGCCCCTGATTGCAGGTTTGTTTTCCTTAAAAAAATTTATTGAAAAATATGGCGTTTAGTTGTCATTAGCAGATTTCAAAATGTAATAACGTTTCTGAAACGAAAAAATGAGCGTTATACGCCAAAAAGGGCCAAGGTATTAAGTAGAGAAGAGGCTGAATAATTTCTTTTACATGCTCCTGATGACCAGTGATTGCTGGCGAAAATTGTATCAATATTTGGGATTTTTGGATGTTGTCGATGTGACGAAATTCTCTCCATTAACATGAATGATGTGGAAGATATGGAAAAATACGTTATTGTGACATTGCGGCAGAAAAAAAATTTAACAACAAGAAGATTCACCATAACCGATGATTGCTGCAGCTTCAAGCCCTGCATGTTACACAGAAAATATGTAAATCTTCGGCCTCCTGGAACAGAAAGCCTAAGAATTTTTTTGACATACCGAAATGGAAAGTGCATTTCCCTTAATGCTATCCAGCTCACTATTGGTGGTGTCCCAAAGCAAATAGCGAAATATTTAGGTTTAAAAGACCCAGAGTTATACACCGGCCACTCTTTTCGCAGAACTGGAGCCACTATGGTTGCGGATTCGGGTGGAGATATTTTAGCACTAAAACGTGCAGGAGGGTGGAAGAGCACCGAAATTGCGATGAGTTATGTCGATGATTCGGTCAACAGAAAAATCGAAATGTCTAGCAAATTATTTGGTAGTAAGGAGAGTACAAATGTTCTGCAGTCCTCGAGTTCAGCAGTTTCTGAGTCAACAGATGGTTCATCATCATCAGTATCAACTCTTTCATCATCAAAAATCTGTGTTACTGGAAATAACAATTGCACCATGATTTTCAACATATATGACGATAAAACAAAATTTTCTAATGTAAATAATACTACTAACTTGTAAAAATTTTGCAAGTTAACTTTCAGTTTTACAAGTTAGTGACTTAATAAAATAAACTTTCTTGATTAATATTGTGTTTTTGGAAACTGACGTTTACAAATGAGAAGAAAATAAAAGGGTTAACAGCTACTTACTCTATTATTGGGACATTTGTGCAATCGAAAAACAAAATCGATGAAAAAAAGAGAATATATTTATTTTATTTATTCTATCGTCGCATCGACACCATTCCTATAAAATTATCCCTGCAATAAACCGGAAACACTATACCATGAAGAATGGAAAGTTTTCATCGTGATGGATTAGTTTTGGTTAAAGATACAGTACTTCTTCGAGATATTTCTTATTTTTATGATATCCAGATGAAACCGCCTCTCAAATTTCGAGTGATTGTTAACACTTCCGGGTTAACATCCTGTCAACATCTATCATAGAATGAATCATCAGTTTTATCTCAAGGGGTGTGTGTATCTTATATTGAATTGTGTTATTTCAGAAACTGGAAAATTACCAACTAAATCTTTGCAAATTCCAAGAAGTTTCGATCACGATCGGACATCAGTTTCACTCCTTTTTCAATCGACATCGAATTAATCGCCCATTACTCCACAGAATTCAACAAGTGAACCTGTAGAGCTGTCATTGATAAACGGAAAATATTCTCGCCTACGGTTTATTTCTTGCGTCAAACCCCGAGCGCAATTAATTTTTGTTAAGAAAACGCAGTTGGCGATCTGATCAAAGGCGAATGTACGATCCGGAATTATTGAGTAATTCGTTATTCCCAAAGTGGCGAATGTGTTTATAATCTGAAATCGCTGTTTGCTCTACCGCTTTCCCGAGGCGGCTGGATTAGGTTTTTCCACGGCAACGACGTCTTTTCCACGGTGTTAAACTGGGAAAAGATGGGCTCTTTGCACGAACATTTGTCATTTTCCCCGGCAAAGTGGCTCGGTTTCTTTATTGTTCGTGGAAAGAGGACAAATTCGAAATTTCCCGTCACAATTTTCGGCTCATAACTTGTGAAAGGTTGATTTTTCTCAGAAACTCATCTCGAGCTTTTCTAAAGAAAATAAAATTCTTCAAAATACAAGCCTTACATCATCTCCATAAGTACAATGAATCTTGAGATATTGAATTTTAAAAATGATGTAGTAATCCATTAAGAAAGTTCTTTATTTTAGTTTGAGTCATCAATATTGCCTCTAATTCTGGTCCTAAGAAGAATGTAATGTGAAAGAAAATTACAAGAAATCCATTTGGCCCACATCTAGGTCCAGAGAAAAACCTTAGGGATCAATAGGTCTCGATTGATTTAAAAAAAAAATGGGCAAATCAGATTCATTAATATATTGGACCCAGGAGGATTATCACTGGTTTTATCAGCTCTTTTCTTACTCCTTGGTTACCAGTCCTCTTAAATATTGTACCTCCCCATATACGCAGAGAAACAAGATCTTTGAATTAAAAAACAAATAATTCGTTCTCAAATTCATTTCCCAACTCTCTTATATTCCAGATGATAAGGTCTCCAGATTGAAGTCGCCCAAACCATTATATTCAAATCTTTTTATCGATATGAATAGAAGCGACAAGAGAACTTGGCAATCTGAATGAAAGGCATCCAATTTTTTCAACAAAGATCTTATTACTGATCCTTCCATCAGAGCTCCTGTTTTCGACCTTCCCAAGAAAATATGGTTTGTTCTAAATCCTATTAGAACAGGCCATGGACGATGCAACAGCATGCTCTTCCGATGGAATTCGGTTGAAAGCCCTAGTTGTTAGTGTGGGGAGAATGAGGAGACTATAGAACATCTTATAAAAAGTTGTCCCATTTATAAATTCCAAGATGGTTTCGAGGCCATACATAAAGTAACAAATGCATTTCTGAAATGGGTGGCTAATTCAAAAACAATTTAAGTAATTATAAATAACTGTTTTTTTCTACTTTTGTCTTTTTTCTTTTATATTAAGAATCTCAGGTAGTTAGGTGAAGGCCAGTGGCGTAGCAGAGGGCCCCGCAGACCCCGCAGTGCGGGGGGGCCCCGGCACTTAGGGGGCCCCCGAGCCAAACGAAAAGGTTTTAATGGGGCCCCAGTAACTATTGAACTTGCCGAATCGCGAAATTTTTCTGATGATATAACGAACAAAACCTAAACAATGATGGTACAAATATATATTATCGAAAAATAGAGAAATATTCCTGAATTATATTCAAAACACAGAAGGTTAACAGTAATTCGATTCGATATATCCCTCAGTCACACCCTGTGCTACCCTATTTTGAAGAGTTTTTCATATCTTTTCGGCATTTCTCTTTGAAGGTCGCCACATGATCCTTTTATTGGGGGCTCGGCGGCTTATTTGACATGTTGTTCTTCAGGCGGCTTGCGTCTTATCTGTTATTGCAGAAATTATTGTCAATTCTCCAATCAGGATATTTTTATGAAGAAGGGGAAAATATTATGAAATCTTTTTATTTCCATATCCATTCTAGTAGTGAGAGAAACAAGTGTTTGAATACGAAACCACGTTGTGAGTTTGTTTACAATCAACGTCAAAGTTTTCAATGTTTTGACTCTTTTAGAGCCTTTGGTTTCAGGATTACAATTTCATTCAAGGTTAGTTCTACAATTAATTGCGTAGCTTATTTATCCGTTAAGAAACGTCCCTCGTATTTTTTCATTCTCAATATGAAAAAAAAGAAGAGTTATTGAATGCGTCAATTAGAAACGGCAGTTCGAATGTCTTGAAATTTTTCAGAAATAAGAAAAAATGTGAGATCGGAGAAGAGAATATTTGAGTGGAGCTTGCAAAAGAAAACTCCAGAGAGAAAAAGAAAATGCATTTTCTATGCGACGACAGGTTTTTTTGATATTTTAATAAGCCAATGCCTGAGTCACAATCATTCAGTACAGTGGCGTATCAGAGGTCCCCAGCACTAAAGGGGCCCCCAAGTCAAACGAAAAGCTTCAAAGGGGGCCCCAATAATTTCATCCTATTGAACTTGCGGATTCGCTATATTTTTCTGGGATGAAACAATGGATATACAACTATTATTACTCCCGAAAAATAGAGAAATGTTCCTAAATGGTTTAAAAAACATATAAGGTTTTCAATAACTCCATTCGAATTATCACTCAATTAGTTTTTCAATATGCCGTCAAGCTTTTCGTGACTCTCTTTGGACATCGTCAAATGATCGTTTTATTAGGCTCGAGATAATCAAGAATTATCTTAGCAATACAATAACGCAAACACGTCTATCAGACTTTTGACCCTACTACAGCTTTGAACAAGAAGTAGCCTGAAGCTTGGCCATCGACAAGTTGATAGATATGTTTAAACAAACAAATTAGCAAAGATTTATGCATTTTTGTTAAATAATTTTTCAACTTTTTTATCACATTGATATCTTTCCAGTTATTTTTATATCGGAATCTATGTTATTTTGTTTACAAATTTTTGTTATTCAATATATTGTATACATACCGAGATACATACCTATATATAAATTTTTTATCACATTATCTTAAATATTTTTCTTCGAAAAACGTCAGGGGAAACTTATCAGAAATAACGTAAAGTTATGGAGGGGGCCCCCGACTAAAATCTTGCAGGGGGGCCCCCGAAATTTGCGCTACGCCACTGGTGAAGGCTCTGTTTTCCTCTGGTCATTGAAGAATGTATTTTTTTTTCTAACACAAGAAGACAGATTTTTTCAACTGCTTAAGAAAAAAAACAGCTCGCATTTTACAATTCACGATTATATTCATCGCCGCAATGAAAAACAAAAATATAGGAGTTGTATTTCGATGAATTTAACACATTGATGTTAATAGGAAAGCGTGATTGTTTGCGAATACTTTTTAAAATAATTGTATGTATCAATAAAATTGAAATATCGCTCTTATCTAAAAAAAATTACGAGACTATTCGTAATTGTCAAGAACATTTTTTTAAAAGCAATCTGGTGATTATTAGATTTGAATAGCGGTTTATTTCGGAAATGAATCCAATTGAATTTGTGAAATGGAGAAAAAAAATTTGGAGATAATCCCATACTCTGTGTATCAACCCTATAAGCTCAAAAAAAGAGACATGATCAGATTCACGAAAATGCATTGCTACAATTTAAGTTGAGTATTTGAAAGGGTTGTAAATAATATAAAAAAACTTTACTGTTAGGAATGGAATTTTCTAGAAAATCGTCCAGTGAAATTTTTTCATTAGTTTGTTCACTCTTATAGTTTAAATAATGAAAATACAGAAAAATGTTAACATCAAAAATTGTAACTGATGCATTTACCTACCTTCAAAAATTGGCTGACCATTCTTTTGATACATTCATTAAACCTCATTATTTAAGTAATTTTCCTCTTGGTGTTTATGATAATGATTACTTTTTATTTATGAGAATATTGCTGTTAATTGATATGTGTAGAATATACTATGCATTTTTCATCATTAAATGCGCTTTTCGTAGAAATACTGGCATTTCTCCTCTCAAAACTCTAATGACTATTATATTTTATTGATTTATCACCAGCAATGATGTAATATAATAGCTTATTGTGTAAGAAATTTGATATTTACAGAAAAACTTTATGAGTTTTGAAAAAACATACTACAAAGTACTGAATATTAAAGTTTTATCGAAACGAAAAAGTTAAATCAAGCAGCAAAAAAAATATTTTCAAGAACCCGCCGTTCAAATTTCTGAATATTGATTATTATGTTTAATGATCATTTGCAATGTAAAATTAAAAAGTAATTTTCAGTGCGGAAATCATTAGTCAAAAAGAAATTATAACTAATTATTAACGTTTGTTTTTTGTAAATAAACTGCATTTTTTCAAACTCAAAAGTATTTCTCTTCAGAAGTTGAGGTCTTTCACTACATTAAGAATTCGTTCATTATTCAGTTTTTCAGAATATTATAAGTCTCAAATTATTAACTTTTAAATCGAGCTACAAAGAATTTCAATTTTCGACTCGAACATTTTTCTGTATTCCAATTATTTGAAAAAAAGGAAGAGGAAAAAGGAGAGAAAAAATTTAATGAAAAGATTATTTTCAGGAGAATTGTATACCTCACATAATAAAGTTGTTTTCATGTAAAATACAATTCTTTTGAATACTTCTCTTCACTCACGTTCTTCTACAAATATCAATAAATAATGAATAATTGACCTACCCCATACATTCTTTATGTGATGTCGAAGGGATCAATAAATGATTATTATTATTATAAGGAATGCTATGAACACATCATTCAAAGGTATAGTTTTTTCAGTATAGATCTCGAATCTTTCATTGAAACAGTTTTTTTGCTTAATTTGTAAGCTTCCAATTTTTCCTGATATTCCTTATCATAATTATTATTTTTGTTGTACATGTTTTTCTCGAAATTCGAAATTATTCTGCACAAAATCTGATGGTTATTGATTGTCCTCAAGAAACTTTCCGATGATATCTACCTTGTTCTATCTTATTTTGTATTTAGATTGATTTGAATACACCCTTTAACAAAATGTTGTCATAATACCTTTTACTTCTCTCATGATGTTTTTTTTCATTAGTTTCACACTAGCTTATTCTTAGATTTTTACAAGAACAAACGTTTAAGGGACAATTCTTTTGCAAATTTCTTTATACTAAAAACGAATGAGTTCAAGGTTTTGCTATTTAAAAAAGGTCCATCATTGAAAATTATAAATAAAAATTGAAAAATCACTTACAATTTCCAACCAAATGCGTAGATAAAAACAAACCTTCTGTCCGCTTGAACCAACGTCGAAATAGATATAATCCCTCAATTTTCAGAAAACAAACATTCATGCCAAAACCCCATCAAGGAAACATATCCAAAAATTAAACAACGGCTCTCCAAGAGGGCAATCAATCACTCGAACCAACACAGACAAATTAATCGCATCAATTAACCCTTAATGAAGAACTTAAACAATGTTTACCTACCTCAAAATTCCCCCGCATGATAAATATCCTTGAACACCGTTTCTACTGTTACGAGCACCTTCAGGGTCCACTGGTGTCCTAAATTATAGGCAACCCGCAAAGACAGCCTCTGAAACGGTGGCCTGAGCGCGTTGAGGGTATCTTTTGACTGAGGATCCAAGTGCGCTTCGATGCCAGAGGACATGCGCGGTGTTATGGCTTGTCCCGGCACTCGTAGGGAACATTTTATGTGGGGACTTAGGAAAAGCACCTCCAATATTGATTTCGTTATACATATTTGCTACTTCGGTGGAGATTCCTCTTCCAGTCATCTCGGTTTGGATGTTGACCCCCGACAGACGACAGATTATGGATTGTATCGCCATTACGTTGGACTTTTAGGAGTGCACGAGACTTGTGGAGTGTGGATGGGATGATCCGAGAGATCCATCTTTATCTGTCGGGAGGGTTGAGTGCAATGAGTTGATATATCGCCATTTAGGACCTTTCGGCGGGTTATGGGCCCAGGGGGGTTTCCAATAGAGGTGTTATGGGTCAAGGTATCAGGGTTGGGGATAACCTCGAATTAAATTAATATATTTCCCACCAATAACTGCATAATTATTTTGAATTGTTTCTCATTTTCGACGATGAAATGCACTAAATTAAATGAGTCGGGCCAATAATAGTTTGTCGGGTAGGAAGTAATGAAGGGCCATATGAAATGTAACTCCAACATATACACTGCGCAAAAAATTAACGCACATTCTGAAAATCTCAATTTTAATGAAAGTTAACTCTACATTGACTTTATAACTTATTTTTTATGTTCTCTCGGGAAGGTTTCGAACGAAACAAGACACATTAAATGAAAGAAAAATTCAGGATCTAACCGAATCTTATGTGAAAGAAGAGAAAGGAAAAATTTTCAAAATACTGAAATGGTGATAATAAGTGATTTAATACTTGGTATTCCAACCCCTTGCGTTAATTACAGCTCGGCAACGACAGTTCATACTCAAAATGAGTGATCTTAAAATGTTCTGATCTAATCCTTCCCAGATTTCTCCGAGTTGGATTCCTAAGTCATTAAAAGTAGCTGGATGATTTTCTGAACTTCTCAGTCTTCTATTGAGGTTGTTCCAAACCTGCTCAATCGGATTGAGATCTACACTTCTTGCTGGTCATTCCATTCGAGAGACTACAACCTCTTCAAGGTACTCCTGAACGATGCGCGCACGATGGGGTCTGCCATTATCGTCCATAAAAATGAAATCTTCTCCAATGTATGAGGCAAATGGCACTACATGCTCTTCAAGAATGTTCCTTATATACTTATCAGCATTCATAGCTTCATTATCAACGACCACTAGGTCTGTGCGAGCAGTCAAAAATATTCCACCCGATACCATAATCGATCCTCCCCCGAAACCAGTAGTATTCAGGAAATTGCACTGAGCATATCTTTCATGTGGACGTCTGTATACAAGGGAACGTCGATCACAATGGTAAAGGCAGAATCTAGACTCATCTGTGAAGAGAACTCTTTCCCAATCGGCCTCTTCTCAATGGATATGCCCTCTCGCAAAATCCAAACGCGTCCTTCGATGGGCTGGGGTAAGAGCTGGGCCTCTTGCCGCGACACGAGGCCTTAAATTATATTCTCTGAGGCGATTTCTACATTCTCTTACATTCAAGATGATAAGGTCCCCAGATTGAAGTCGTTTTAACCATTTTGGTCAAAGTTCAAATATAAATAGTAGCGACAAGGAAATTTGGCAATCTGAATGGAATGCATTCAATTTTTTCAATTTCAACAAAGATCTTATTACTGATCCCTCCATCAGTGTTCCTGGTTTTGACCTTCCCAGGAGAATATGGTCTGTTCTGAATCGTATTAGAAAAGGCCATGGACGTTGTAACAGCATGCTTTTCAAATGGAATTCGGTTGAAGGCCCTAGTTGTGAGTGTGAGAAACTTGAGGAGATAATAGAATACAAGGTGTTTAACAACTTATGCGACAAATTTTAACCACATAAGCACTGTTACGAAGGAAGTTGATTTCTAAACAAAAAAGTTATAAAAGTCCTAAAAAATCGAGTTGAAACACGAGTTTCGATAATAAATTGAAAAATAAATATCACCTTCGTCAGAACACGCCTTAACAATTTATTGCATCAAATGTGTAAATAAGGTTTAGGTAATCTGTAGAAGAACGGTCGGTTTTTGTGAATTTAAATGAGAAAGTATTTTGCGAGTTTATGTTTCAAGTTATTAATTGATGAAAATGACACGTACGTACACTAATGAGGAGTAAGTGGACATTGTTTTAAAATAATGAGAGCTTTCAGAACTCAGTAAACTGTTGAGAAGTATTGTTATATTATCTCGATATCTGTATAGAACTATTATTACATTTTATTTTATCAATTTCTTTTGTAACAGTGCGCAAGTGCACGGTGGTTAAAATTTGTTGGATAAGTTGTGAATCATCCTGTATATCATGAATGGTTGTCCCATTTATAAATTTCGATAAAGTTAAAAGGTTATACATAAGGTAAGTAATGCATTTCTGAAATAGGTTAATCTGAATTTCCTTATTTTTCCTTTCCTTTTTGTTGTATCTTCTCCCTCCGTTTCAATGGGTTTCATCCTAAAATTATTGTTCACTTATTACCATTTTCAAACATCTACCCAAAAAAAAATTGTTCGATCCAGTGCCAGTTTTTTACACGAGCGTTTAGCTATAAAAGTTACAAAAAAAATCACTGTGTAAAAACGAAGTTGTCATAAATAAATTTTCATTAATTTTCTTCATTACTTTATCTACACATTCAATTTAGTTCGTAATAAGAATTGATTCTGGTCATTTTCGATTTAATTATCGTTTGTTCTAGTCGTAACTATGCACAATATTAAGTTTTTCGGAAATACCAAATAATATTGATATTAGAAAATTGTATTTTCAATCCGACAAAAGCAGATTATAAGCTTTAATTTTGACAATATATTGAATATCTCATTGAATTTTTTCGTGAAACAAAGTAATAAATTATAAGTTATTCATAACTCTTCCAACTATAACAGTTAATTAGCAATAATATATATATATAGCAATTTATATATTTTCAGACAATTTTAATTGAACAATGAGAGCGTAGGACATCTGAAAACAAAGTTTTTACATTCTCTTTAAAACATGTGGTCCACGTTTGTAGACGATTTTGTCTGAATTTTTGAGATTGCCAATTAAATCAGCTTTACATAAGTACAGTTTTGAATTTCTTTTTTTTTATACTGGCAACAATGAACAAATGCCCTGATTCAACATCGTTGGTTGATATTTATTGTCGATGAGGGCGCCCCAATCTCGCCAAAAACATATTTCATCCTCTTACGAAGCTTTAAGCACTGACAGCCTGTACTGTGATGGCAGCACTGCGTCAAACCCAGGAGTAACATGCACCTGACTGGAAGGTACTAAAAGATTTCGAACGACCTACAAATGATCTACCCGTCTGCTAATCAATTTGTTTAAAGAACATCATGTCCAATCCGACTATCACATTTAAGAACAAGAGTTCTCTGATTTGTGACTTCTATGTTCATATCTGACAGATGTCATTCCTTAGCTCAGTGTTCCACTCCAACCCATAACATTTCTGTCAAAATGTATCGCCCATCTCTTTTCGTTTCAAATGTTTTCAAGTCAGGAGCTGTCGCGTTATGTGTTGTGTAGCATCTGTGCCAGTTTGGGTCAAGAAAGTTTTGTTATTCGAAGGAGAAAGTGAATGAGGTGTGAAGCTGTCACGTTTGTTATTTGCGGTTAGTCAAAATACTCCCAGCGATAATCAAACATTTCGAAGTTAATCGGACAAAAGACTATCATGTGAATGCATCCGATAACGAATGTATTAGACACGATCAAATGTGGACAAAATGAACGGCTTCAGCACAGGCGAGGAAGATTCAAGAGAACCCACAGAACAAATTTGTTGTTTAATAGACAATGGTTTGAGGTGTATTGAGATTGCAGGAAACGCATCTTATAGTAAGAGGATCCAGAAAACTGTCACACAGCGAAGGCTCAATTTAGCGTTAGATAACTCGGTAAGAATCTGAACAATTTTTAACTTCCCCCTGCATAAAGAACTCATTAAAATTCCTAATTTAGACTAATCTAAAAATAAAATATTGATTTTCCGTTGTTCTGTTCTACTAGGCGAGACATATTTATATCTGTGATAATCATAAAATGATCATTCAAAGTGCTAGAACAAAGAGGAAGAGGAAAGACTCCGAAGAAGATAGCAACGAGACGGATACGGATGTACCAGATGTGGATCTGTTTCAGTTACAAGTCAACACTTTGAGACGATACAAGAAGCATTTCAAAGTTCCCACCAGGCCTGGTATGAATAAAGCCCAACTGGCAGATGTGAGTTTATTTCAAGTTTTTTTGATTCCATTCTTAACAACTTCAGGACAAAAATTGCAATATCATGGGAATTACTTTCAAAATCTTTTAGGTTAGGTTAGGTTAAAGCATTGTTTATATAACTCTAGTGAAAGATAGAGGGCGCCTTAGTTTGATATGATTATTTAAAGAACTCAATTCAAATTAGACTCTGAATGAGACTCTTCATAATCCTATGAGACATGTGTTATAGGTTAAAGTTGACAAATATGAGATTTTATTATTCATTAAATAACTAGAGATTTATAAACAAAGGTTAAAGGTCCAGAAATATAATTGATTTCTCTCCCACATTATTTTCTGACCTTTCATCATGTTTTTACCATAGCTCTTTGTAAAAGTCAATTTTTATCATGTAATAACTTAAAAAACCAAAATTTGGTGCTAAGAATCTCAATAAATTTACACAAAGATGAACTCCAAATTTGCAAACTTGAATTTAGATTTGTGGTATTTATTCCTAATTGTGTTCACAGCATGGAATCTAAATTTATGAAAAATTTATTGCAATGAATTAATTCAATAATCAATTTATTATTTTAATAGTTATTGTTGATGTTCCTCTTTTTTTCATTGTTGAGCAATAATAGATTTTGTTAAGTTTTTTGATTGCTTTTATGTTATTGACTCTTTGAAAGTATTCTGGTTTCACTTGAAATTAGTCCTGCTTTTCATTGTAAACACTTCTCGTAACAATTAAAGGAACAGAAAAACTTTCCAAATTTTTTGGTGTTTTTCAACAGGCTGTATCTCAGTGAAAAATGGTCTTATGAGAAATAAAAAAATCAACTTTTGAAGCTTGACGACTCTGGTTTTTGAATTTATTGGTTAACAATTTTTCATTCATTTTTGCATTCAAAATTAGATATCTCGAAGACAAATGGTCATTTCCGAGGGTAGTGAAAAACAAATTAGAGCTGAAAAAACAGGCTATGCGGCTTTTGCATCAGTCTAGCACAAAAGAATTTTTCCATGTCTGAGAGCAGAACAAAAATTTGAAAAATAAAAAAATATTTCTTCGTGCTTTATCTGAGGATTGCATAGCTACTGGCACTCTGAAAAATTGTTAACTGATAAATTAAAAAACTAGAGTCTTCAAGCATTAAAACAGCGTTTCTTAACCTCGGGTCGCGACCCAAATTCGGGTCGCGAGAGGTATTGGGTTGGGTCGCGAAAAACCCCCAAACAACTTTAAGGAAGTGGTAAACTTAACATTATACAGGGTGTACCAAGTTTGACGGCCTATTAGACGTTTCTGGAAAACTGGATCTATTTGAAATCTGGAAATTGGGATTATGATATAGTTTGACATTATTTACCGAGCTAAAATATTGTTGCAGCCTGACCACTTTCAGTTATACAGGGAATGAAAAGAAAATGAAAAAAAAAGTCTTTCTATTTTTTTTTCTTTACGAATTCGACAGAGTATTCAATTGAGAATATATTCGTATTCAAATCGTTGCATTCGTCATAATAGTTTCCATAATTTCGAGAAAAAAAACTAAAGAAAAAAAGGGAAATAAGAGTATTCGGTATTATGTTTGTCATTTCTAATCTAGATATCTTAAGCATGAACCGTTTTCACATTTTTAAAGTCGAAGACAGTGGAAATATTGTGCATATTTAGATTTTTGAAAAACTCATCACAGGTGTTCCTAATGTTGGGTCGAAAATTGGGATCAAGATTTGCCCATAACCTTTGTTTATCAAATTAGAACCCTATTTTTTTATGATTGCGTTGGATTGTACGAAGAAAAATGATCAAAGTAAAGTATTTTATAAAGTAAAGTATTTTATAAAGTAAAGTATTTTATTCGTCATATACAACTATAATCAAATTCATAGAATCTGTTTCATAGAAGATAAATTATTCCAATAACTCACTAGTAATACACATCTTTTCTGAATTCATTCATCATCATTGATATGGAACAGATTTCATGAATTTGACTCTACGTACGACATAAAATCAGAAAATCTTAAATAACTCAAGAATTATTAATTTTAGGAGCATCAACATGTTTGAACATTATAATAATTTTTTTTTGTAGAATCCAACGCAATCAAAAAATAGGGTTCTAATTTGAAAAACGAAATTTATCAAGCACTCTTGATAACATTTTTTGACCCAACATTTGGAAAACCTTGCGATAAATTTTTCAAAATTCTAGAAATATACAATATTTCCACATTCTTTGACTTCAAAAATGTGAAAACGTTTTGTGCTCAAGCTATTTAGAATAGGAACAACAAATATGATACAGAATACTCTTTTTTCCTCCGTTTTTTTCGATATTTTGGAAAGTATTTCGACAATACAACGATTTGAGTACGAATGTATTCAGAATTGCATACTCCATCAAATTTAAAAACAAAAAAATTGAAAAAAAATTTAATTTTTTTTTCACTCCCTGTATAACTAAAAGTGGTCAGGCTCCAAAAATATTTTAGCTCGGTAAATAATGTCACCCAATAACATAATACAAATTTTCAAATTTCAAATAGGTCCAGTTCTCCAGAAAAGCCTAATAGGCCGTCGAACTTGGTACACCCTGTATATCATCCTAGTATATGTCACTTTAAAATAAATTGAAAAATTTGATGAGGATCGCGAACTTCAAATATATTCGTATTTTGGGTCGCCAGCGAAAAAGGTTAAGAACTACTGCATTAAAACTTAATTTTTTCATTTCTCTTACGACTATTTCTCTATGAGATACAGCCTGTTGAAAAACACCAAAAAATTTGAAAAATTTTTCTGTTCCTTCAATTGTTGCGAGAAGTATAGTTTCAGAGCCCTATTATTCGTACAAAACAAAAGTTTTCTTAGAGTTTACTAAAATATTGCCATCTTATTTTTTTTTTCATTTATTCCATTGAACACGAAAAATTTGTTTATATTTAACGATAGCTAACTGATGTTTCCCTTTTTACATTCAAGTTTGAGTTTCTTGGCTAGAGGTATTCTTGAAATTGTTGAGAACCTGAATATTGTCAGCAGTTTGAAAGTAACAAAAAATAAACAATGATTTCTTAATTTTTTTCAGTGTTTGATGAAACATTTCAAGACCATTCCAGTGAAAGAGAAAGAAGTCGTTACCTTCTTCATTTATACCGTTAAAACTAACGGGAACAAATTAGATCAAAAGAACGGTGTCAATTCTGACACTGCTTGATCGACCATTGTAAATTGTGGAATATTATTTTACATGTAATTATAGTATTTAATTGATCATATATTGTAGATTTATGAATAATAAAAAACCAATTCGAATGGAGTTTAGATTTTATTTTAACAAAATGGTAGCATTTCTACATTGCTTTTTTCTTAGTTTTCGTTTTCTTTTTCGCGTTCAACACAACAGTTGCTTCTTCTTCGCTATCTGATTCGACCAGAGAGATAGTTTGTACTGAAAAAAGTTAAAAAATAGTTGCGATTAACATCGAAATCTGAAAATATACAATCAGCTTATTCAACCGAAATGACGAAATAACAAGAAGAGAGAACATCGAAAAGACAAATTTCTTCAAAGTTAAATTAAATCACTTCAGCATAATTGTACTAAAATGAATTGAGGAAAAAAAAAATTTTTTAATTTATTTGTGAAAATGCTTGTAAAACATGAAATTGAAGTATTGACGGAGATGACTTACTCTTCCTTGGTATTTCGATGACATCCTGATCTAAATCCTCTTCACTGCTGCTGCTTCCCCAAGCATCATTAACTTCTTCATACTCCTCCGGAATCAAGACAGCAGAACCATCTCCTTTCGATTGAATATCACAAACTTTCTCGGACTTAACCACCAATGGCGATTCATCAATTTCCATTTGGTTGTCTTCAATTTTCTTTTTTTTAGGTACTGTTTTCCATATATCGAAACACGAACTAAGATCTCCCACAATTTCTTTCGTTTTGTTGATGGTGGTGTGGAATCCTATAGTCTCTTTATTTTTCCTACAGATCGATAAAAATGCAATTAACATCAGATTTAAGATTTACACAATTTGTATCTGAAGTTGAACCATAACCTGATAACTGAATGAATAAAATGAAAAATTAACTGTAAATAGTCGTAAAATAAAATATCTATAATGTTTCCAAACAATATTGGTAAAAGATATAAATAATTAACCTTCTTTCATTATCTAATTCAACAGCCTTCTTTATTTGATCCACCACTATAGCTGCTCTAGCCCCAGCCATCTGAGTTATTTTGATCACGATATCCGGAGTCAATTCTGCCTTCCCCCCAAATGGAGGCCACACAATTCTAGGTAAGCATTCATTCCGACATTGAGGAAAGCATCAGCCACACCTTCCTCCAATAAAGTAGGATCGGCTAAAATAAATTCCCTGAAAACATTATTTCAACTATCTATGAGAATTTCATTTCAATATAACCTATTTTTCATAAGTCAAAATGACAGATATTGACAAATGACAGTTACAGATTAAAAGTGAGGTTACTCTAGGGTCAGATAAGCAACAAGTTTCATTAAATACAGGTGTTTAAAATGTTGAGCTTTAGATTTGTAGGACACCTGGTATTTATTCCTAATTGGATTCACAGAGTGAAAACTAAATTTATTGAAATGCATTAATTCAATTATTTATTATTTTAATAGTTATTATTATTGATGTTTCAGTTTTTTTTATTGTTAAACAATAATTGATTTTGTAAAGTGTTTTGAATGATTTTATGTTATTAAATCTTTGAAAGTTTTCTGGTTTCACTTGAAATTAGTCCTGCTTTTCATTGTATATGTAGTTTCAGAGCCCTATTTTTCGTACAAAACAAAAATTCACTTAGGGTTTACAGAAATATTGCCATCTAATTTTTTTTTTATTCATTTCATTGAGCAACGAAAAATCTGTTTATATTCGAATATAGCTAACTGATGTTTTTCTTTGAACATTTGAGTTTGAGGTGAATTATTTCTTGGCTAGAGGTATTCTTGAAATTGTTGAGAACCTGAATATTGTCAGCTGTTGGAAAGTAACAAAAAAATAAACAATGATTTCTTAATTTTCTTCAGTGTTTGATAATAAAGTAGGATCGGCTAAAATAAATTCCCTGAAAACGTTATTTCAACTATCTTTGAGAATTTCATTTCGATATAACCTATTTTTCATAAGTCAAAATGACAGATATTGACAAATGACAGTTACAGAATAAAAGTGAGGTTACTCTAGCGACAGATAAGCAAAAAAAGTTTCAGGAAATACAGGTGTTCAAAATGTTGAGTTATCTAAAAGAATAAGCTTTGAACGTGTAATATACGACACATTTTTGTTGAATTACTCATGAAATCTAATTTTTGAGAGACTCACCCTCGTTCGAATATGGAATAAGTGACGCAAACTGGATAGTGATGTATAACCAAAGGGATAGGATCCTTCTGATCGTATCTTAAGACAACAAACTCCTCACCATCGCAAGAAATATCCGGTCGTCGAAAATGACATAAAGCTGCGAGGGCTGCAATTGAAGCACAATCAAGAATGTTGCCTTCGTGATTCAATACGTTTATATCAACTCTCACTGCCCAAACCTTTGAATGGAAAAAAATTGAAAAGTAGTTGAAAACATATTTAACATTAAAACGTTGTAGAATAAACTTACCTTTTCGCTCATTTTTATACAGAGCGATTCAAGATCGATTGCTTTGGAATCCTTTATACATTTTTCGAGCGTTCTATTCAACTGGGTGAAAAGATCGTTTTTACTGGTAGGATCGAAATTTGGAGCAGCTATGGGGTTCAATTCAATGTTTATATACAAAATACCTTCACTAGGCCTAGATGATTTGGGCACTTGTATTTCACATGATACTTGTGCTAAAACTCTGAAAACACCACGATGAAGAGTAAAGTAACTGGAATATCTGAAACTCTTCTGTACTCACTTTGTTTTACCTAATGATACATAACAACAGCCATAATCTTTGCCGAATTCTATATTGATATCTCGGAACTCGCTGAAAGACCTATGGTCCAATCTCTACAAGTACACAAATTCAATTTCAATTCATCAGATTTGGACAAACCTACCTTGTGTTCTTTCAGACATTTCAGTAGGAAGTTTCTCTCGCAGTTCGAAACTACAGTCTCCCTTAATTTGGACATTTTGAAAATAAATTAAATGGTTTTTTCTGCTTAGTATAGAACCATTTGTTTCGTTTTAGTGCGGATGGAGCAATCGGGTTTGGTGTTTATACCCTGATCCCAGATCAGATTCAGATTATAAACATCAATATAGGTTAGGTTAGCTTATTTTAGGTTAGTTTTGAAGTTTTTCTGGCTTTTCCACGAGGTGGCCTGTCAGAGTGACTCCTGTCATAATTCGATTTGACGTAGTTTTTAATAAGTCTAGAATCAGCATTATTTGGAATACTCTATATTCCATACTATTTCTATGTCATTGGCAAACCCGCAAAATTCAAATATTACCTAGAATTGAACAAAAAAACTCAGTTTTTATCGCTTGGATGGAAAGGAATGTATTTCGATTGTGCTATTTTGATGTAATGGAATAATAGATATGCGCTAAAAACATAAATATTTAACGGAGGAGAGCGCAACGTATTCAATGACGACCTCGTCTACTTATTTTTAATTATGATCCAGACTCCCCCACTTCAGGTAAAAGAGCAGTGAGGGGACTCCTGCTGTCCTGCTAAATAATGAATCATACTTCGCGATAGGTATCCCCTCATGCAATCTTTTATCCCCCCTGTAAACTGAGTCATGCATGACTCTAAAAAGTCGCGCTGAAGAAGGATGGAGTAAATGCGAAATTTCTTTCTTGCTTGTCACGATCTGCCCATTTGAGCTTCAGTTATTTGGTCGATAGTATATTTCTATTTCGCCCCGTTGAACAAGGAGAATAGAAATAGAGGTACCAAGTAAACTCCGACACAAGTGCAGCAGTGAACCGGCTCTTATGTGGTGTTGTTTCTCACCGTCTATCCCTCTCTTAAGCCTCCTGCCCATTTTTGACGTTTCAAAACGTCAGTAGCCGGTATAAAGACCTTTTGTGCAATTTTCATTTAGTTACGTCGAATTCGAGTATTTGTGCCTACAAATTATGGAGAATAAGGATCAATTCTTAGAGGCTGGGGATGGTTTAACGAAGGATAATCTTATTGGAGGGTCGATACAAAGAGAACACGATTCCGTTGACGATTTCGAGCATTTAGGGCACGAATCTCTGCCGCAAAAAGAGGTTGATCACAGTATTCCTTCAGTGAAAAATGAAGTAAGTGACTTGCTGATCGGCCATTCAGGTGACCTTCACGAAATGATCAATAAAGGGGTTGATTCCGCCCACAAGGGTGGATTTGGGAACGTCATTGCAGCGCCAACTGTATATCCAGAAACATTCCAAGATTTCAGCAGTGGCGAGAAATCAGCTATGGAGTCGAATTTGATATCTACAGTCGACGATTTTCCAATTTCCCACGAAGGTAAGGAAAAGTTGGATCAATACCTGCAAGGTGCAGCAACATTTGGCGACAATAAAAGTTTCATGTCCAATCCGAGTGTGAAAACCGCAACGTACGATTTTATGGAAGCTGAGAAAGGTATACAAGACAGCATTTCGTCTAAAATTGAGGAGTTTGAGGACAACAGCCCCAAACATCTGTCGAAAGATAAACCGGAAAAGGAATCCTTCAGTTCGTTGGAGAATTTACTGTCCGATGACTTCAGGGATGTTGCTGAGGAGTTTGAACACCATGTGAGCCCACCTAAGGAGGAGCCTAAACCTAAGAAGGAGCCGGAAGTTGTGACTGCAGCCCCTTCGAGTATTGTCTTCGAGGATGCAAAATCTGAGAAAGTTTTGCCGGAAGTTCAACCAAAGGAAACAAAAGAGGTAGAGAAGAAGACTGTTTCGGCAAAGGAAACTACTTCAACTTTATCTGACAAAAAAGAAAAAAAACCTATCAATGTTATTGAGGCTGAAGTGTTCTTCTGTAAAATGGGACTAGGTAAGTTTTGCGATGATCTCAACCCTTGTCCAATATTGTGAAATATTGTTGATCTCTTCTTCATCTGATTTTCTTACTTTACACTTGGACAATTTTTTCTTGTAGTCGATACACTATTTTCAGGTCAAGTTTGCATAAGAACAATTTTATTTTCTGATCACATTATTGTGGGATAAAACTGAAAAAATCATTTCAAATTGAAATGGAATAATTATCAGAGTTTTAATTGATTATTTTTTATTAATTTTCAACAATTCATGAATTTTACAAAACACTTATTAACTAACTCTGAAAAGGAAGGAAATGCATATTTTACAAAAAGTTTCTTATGAAGTTTCAACTGTTATTCTCCTATTCTGAACATTTGAAAAGGAAAATATGGAGTATGCTGAATTTTGGAATTTCATCAAAAATATTTAAGGCACCTCCTTTGGGAGAAAAAATAATATGAAATGAAGTCATGTGTTCTTGCTTACCAGGTACAACACTCAATAATTGAAGAAAAAATTTAATTCTTCTCATTAATACGTCCCTGGCATGATAATAATTTTTTTTAATTATGGAGAAATATAGCGAAGAATGAAAAAAACCTTTTTCCATTGTTAAAGATGGGAATGTACCACATTACCGAAACTAACTGGTCCATTAAAGTCACTGAATTACAATTGAAAGTACCTTTTTCACCTAAAGCACAATTAAAAATATCGGATACGAAATTTCTGGGCCAATAATGATAACAAAAAATGGTGTATGCCGATGTAAAACTGGCAACGCAACCTCCTTCAGCTCCAACTTTTCCCATTCTTGAAGATGGCTTCATCTACGAATTCTTTAGGACAATTCACCACATTTACCAACCCAACTGGTCCATTAAAGTGTTCAAGTACCGTAAAAACCCTGGATATCTTGTTTTAAAAACTCACACAATACATGAATCAAAATTTGTGGTTTCAAGAAAACGAGTACGCCACTGGATTATACTTGAAAGTGTCTGAAAACTTTTTTTCTAACTGAAGGACAATTAAAATAATCGGCCTAGAAATTTCTGGGCCAATAATGATTACAAAAAATGGTGTATGCGGAGTAATTCGCCGATGTGAAACTGGCAACGCTGCCTTCTTAAGCTTAAGCTTTTCCCATTCTTGAAGATGGCTTCATCTACGAGTTCTTTAGGACAATTCACCACATTTACGAACCCAACTGGTTCATTAAAGTGTTCAAGTACCCTAAAAACCCTACATATCTTATTTTTAAAACTTACACAATACATGAATCGAAATCTGTGGTTCCAGGAAAAACGAATACGCCACTGAATTATACTCGAAAGTGTCGGAAAACTTCTTTTTCCAACTGAAGGACAATTAAAATAATCGGCCTAGAAATTTCTGGGCCAATAATGATAACAAAAAATGGTGTATGCGTAGTAATTCGCCGATTGTAAAACTGGCAACGCTGCCTTCTTCAGCTTTTCCCATTCTTGAAGATGGCTTTATCTACGAATTCTTTTGACAATTCACCACATTAATGAACCCAACTGGTCCATTAAAGCCTTCAAGTACCCTAAAAAACCCTAGATATCTTGTTTTAATAACTCATGCATGAATCAAAATCTGTGGTTCCAGGGAAAACGAGTACGCCACTGAGTTATACTTGAAAGTGCCTGAAAACTTCTTTTTTCAACTTAAGGACAATTAAAATAATCGGTCTAGAAATTTCTGGGCCAATAATGATAACAAAAAATGTTGTATGCCGAGTAATTCGATGTAAAATTATCAACGCCGACTTCTTAAGCTTCATTGTGACTTGTTAGGTTAGGAAGGATACGAAATAATGGAATTTGAGCAGAAAGTTAGTTATTCTCAAGTTCAGCATTGTTGATCAGCAGCAGTTGGCTATTACACAAAGTACCCTCTGGAGTACAACCGGCAACGCCGCATTTTGAAGCTTCTTTCTTCTTTTGAAGCACGTTGGCTACGATTTCACAAAGGAGCTTCATGAGAATATAGTCATAGCCATAGTAAAATAGCTCATCCATCAGAATAACACATGGGCTACAACTTTTAATAATAATAATAATTGACTTTATTCAGTAGGCAATATAACACCATATTTACACAAGAAATTGGGAAAGAGCAGTTGTTGTATAAAACCATAAGAAAGCAATTCATTTTTTCGTTCCTCATCTCGGTCAGACTTACTTCGATTTCTAATTGACAGATTGCCAAAATTCGTATTTCGTTGGGAAATTTAAACTTATGTCATCAACGTCATATTCGTCCGCGTTATTTTTGAAGCCGGTCGTTTTTCACGCTTGCAAGGTATGGTGTTGAGTGCGTGGATTTTCTTCCTCTATTCGCGGATGTGAAAATTCGAAAAGTGTGCTTCGGTCGTCGTCGGGTGTGATAGAATGTAGGGTCCTTAAGTGTCAACTGTCAGTTTGACAGGTAAAATGTCAGGTATGCGATTTAACGGTTTTGAATATTGAAATCGGGTGGAGCTAGTGTAAGAACATAAGAACAAAGAAATGTCTCTGTTGGAAGTTCTGAGCGACTTTCTGCTTTCGGATTATTACTGTTGGACCTCGACTGTATTGTGTTTGGTCGGGAAGTTAGGTAGGTTGAGGAATATTTGGAAGTGAAAGGTGGTTTTAATGCAGGTTGAGGTGCGCTTCAAGGTAAGGGTGGTTTTTTTTTTGAAAAGTCGCTTTTGAAGTAATGTCCTGTGTTTAACGAGAGGATACAGAGCGCTAAAATTTAAAAATTCATGTTTTAAATTTTTTGCTCTGGGTTACAGCAGGTTGGGAAAAAGAGGAGCACGAAAAAGAATATAAAAAAATGGTTGCTTCTTTCTCTATGGACGTACCTAATTTCTTAATGATAACTTCCCGGTGAATTTTATCCTTTAATTTAATTCGATATTATATTAAATATAATTTAATATTATATTGAATATAATTTAATATAAGGAAAAGAAGAATGTTATGAAAAGAAGAGGTACATATTCCACTGATTTTTGAAACAATGATTGGGAAATATCTGGGAAAAGTTTGCAAAAAGTTTTTCAATGTGTTCCATTTGCACCTCAAAACGAAAAAAAATGTTTTCAAATGGAATATTTTGTATCTTATTCTAATTTTTGAAATCTCTGAAATTTTCGGTTGTGGATTAACCCCTCGAATTAATGTGTCATTGCGATCAATTTTTGAAACATAGATGAATTCAAAATAGTAATCATCGAAATGAATACCATTTTCAATTCCCAGGCTCAGAGATCTTTTATCATGAGGTTGGAGAAATGATATTAGATTTTGTCACTGAGATGAGAGATATACCGGTTTCGGCCTTGTTGGGCCTCATAAGTATCCCGCACATCTCAGGACAAAATCTTCATAAAAAACTTCACAACCAATTGCTATAAATTCTGAAGTTTTTTATGAAGATTTTGTCCTGAGATGTGCACCATCTAAAAAAATCAAGTTGACCTTGAATTCAAGATTGAGGTTATAAAAAAAAATCTGTCCCTACTTGATACCCTTAAAGTTTTAAGATTATTTGCTGTATACAGTTTGCTCTGTATATCTACATCTGAAGTCATTTTGTGTTTTATATTTTCATGCTGAATTTTGGAACTGTTCTTCTATTTATTTTTTTTTTTTTTTTGAGGCGATGAACTCGAGGAGTAACACTTAATGGTCGTTCTTGTCAATTTTCTTTTTTTTTATTATAATTTTGTTTGAAATTTTTTTTTTCTATAAATTTTAGTTGCTTCTTTTTTCCTCTATAAAATCTCTGGTGTATCGATCACCTCGAATAAACTTCAATGAAAACAACTTCATTTCTAATTACGGTTGTAGATATATTCATTCGAAAGTTAAACTAAAATCTAACAATTTGTTGTTACTGTTGTAGTTAACCTAAAAATAAATTTTGTAATTATTATATTTATATTCAGAGAATTTTTGGTTTGGCTAGGCATGCTGTTAAAATATATGGTATAGTATAGTGCCTTCATAGAATCTCAACTCAGATATTTAATCCCTGGTGGGGAAATTCTCCAAATATCTAATAGACAAGTTCATACCAATTTTATTAAGTTAATATACAATTTGAACTTCGACAAGCCAACTGCTCAACTATATTCTTGCACTTCATTATTAAATAATATAAATTGAAAAAACTAGAACAAACAAAGTTAATATACCAGGTTAAGAATATTTCATTGAGAACACAGACAACTTTATGCTTTATGCTTTTGATTCAGAGAGCTAAAATAATACAATACATATTGAAACAAAAAAGTACCTAGCTGGGGTTAGTGCAACACAGGAAAACCATACAGGTCTGTAGTATGATAATATGAGGAAATGGAAAAAACCCCAGGGAAAAAAAACCCTGACCTCACCCGTGTTAGAAAAAAATTTACTAAAAATGTCATATCAGAGAATCTTGGAGGACATCTACGTGATCAGAAGAACATCTTCATGTAGTTCTTCTATGGGCAGCAGAGAAAAACAGACTCTGGTGAACCAATCTACCCGAAATTCTAGATCTGAAATAAAAAAAGATAAAAGCAGAAAAAACTAGCTATTTATAATCAATTGAATGGTTTTTGAATTAACCACCCATTGCAGAAATTCTTTCTTCATAAATTAGTTATGACAGAATTGTCACAATGTTTGAAAGAAATGAAAAAACCCAATCAATTTCCCCTTTTTGAATTGCTTAACATAAGAAAACTTATAACACAACAAGCTAAACCGTAATTTGGACTAAGTGACAAATCAATGAGAACATAACTTTCAATTGTCCTCCTTCACGAAGAAATTCCTCTGTTGCCATGTGGGTTTCTTAGAATATCTCTATCTCAACACCATGTTCAGTGGCTAATTTCGGAACGTAATCACTCTTGTCCTTCGAATTTCTCCAATAGTCAAATTCAAATTCTCAGCCTTGCTCTCTGATCGTGAGGGTTCTTTCGAACCAGGTACGACCATCCTAGTCATGATTTTTCGGAACCCTAATGAAAGGAAATCATATCCCATAGATAAACCAAAGATCTTATAACACAAGAAAACAGAATATTTTTCAGGACCAAAAATTACGACATATTCCGAGAATTGTCAAAATGAGAATATTATGTAGAATAAGGAATAGTGATAAAAATAAAAAAATCGATCATACTGGCATATATGGGACCCTTTCTGCGCCTTTCTGTTTTTACTCGATATAGTTAATATAAATTTTTTCACTTATTTTTCGATTTATTATGTTTTAGATTCTTTCCAACCGATTGTTACTGCCTATATGGTTATTTTCCTAGTTTGTATATAAGCTCACACTGTTGCATCTTGACTAGTTCGTCCAACTTCATCTACTGACAATTTTGATATAGATCTTTTGTTGAAAATCCAGGAAATTGATCAGAACAATTTTCAACTTTTAAATACCTTATTCTAGAGGCGAGTGTTTGATCACAATGGATTGTCTTTTCTTCTTATTTGTATTGTTGTTCTTTTTATACATTTTTGACTACTTTCACCCTAATCAAAGCCACATATTAGCCTTAAATGCTGAAAGAATATCGAATTTACGCTGTTACGACTTTCTAATGGACGTTTAATCGAGTTATTCCCCAAATTTTCCCACTGCGACGAACCTCCTAAACCCACAGTCGATTAGGGCAGGTGAGTCGACCGGCCCTGCATCCCACCGCTCGATAAACGCTCGAGTGTAGACTTTGAACGCCTCGCGCACGCGCACTCGCAACTTCGCCTTATCACATACGCACCGAACCAAGTTTCTGTCAATTAGGTACCCGGGCGCCCTGATTTAGGTGCCGATCGTGCGATTATCGTTGTGTTTTGTGTGTGTGCGAATATTTTTCGGCCGAGATGACCCAGGAAAGTTCTTTAAAACAGGCCGCGACTGAGATCGTGGACGACGTCTTGAACGGCGTTAGCGAGAAGAAAGGAAAATGTGATTCGAAAGAATGCCAAAGGTCGCTGATGTGCATCTTGCTGAGGCCAAGTAGGTACCTTCTGCCCTCCCTTAGGGTTGACAGAACACATCCATGCCCATTTCCTGTCAAAATCCAACCTATTTTTCCTCACCAAACATTTGTAATCGTCCAAAACTTCTACGATTCTTAAATAATTGAAGAATCTTACAGTTTTCCTTTTTTTTATCGTGCTACATATGTCGAGGTAAATAAACATAAAATTGGATCAACCTGTCTTCCAATAAATTCACCCATTTCTATGGCATCAGATCCCTTCTATCGATCCTTCAGTTTGGCATACATTCGAAGTTCGACGTTTTCAAACGTGAAATTAAATGCCTCGATTGGACGAATGTTGTGCATGGCGTGTTTTTTTTCCTGGGGCGTAAATGTGTGTAAATCAAATGCGTTGCATTGTAACGAATAGGAATATACGTGTTGGAGCTGTTGTAAGGTTGATTGATGTTAATAATGATGGAGGATATAAGCATTGTATCGGGGAAGTTACGGAATGAATTGATTACGAAATTGAATCGTTTTCCTCGAAGGAAATTTGAAAAAAAATTTACAGGATGAAATTATTAACCAAATTCAGGTTGAGCGAAGCATTTGAATTATTTGTAAATTCATTATATTCCTCTTTAATGATATCAATTTTCGTTTCAATTTGTCGCATTAATCAAAATATTCTTTATAAAAGTATTTTTTTCTTAACTCGTCCTGAAAATTTTAACAATACTTTTGTTGTGTGTATTGAGGTGGAACATTTCATAGCTAAATTAAGCTTATTCCTAGTTTTCTTATTCAAAATTCCTATCATTGCTCCGTTCAAATCTGGTGAAAATTTTCATCTTAACGATACCATTAAATTATTTTTCGGTATAATCATTCACTTGATGAGTTTTTTATGTTCAATAACCTTTAATTCAGCTTCTAAATTCTTTAACGTTCCTTTGAAAACAATTATTCAGAATAAATTAAAAATTCACAGGATAAACTTATTAACAAAATTTTTGGATAATTCCACAAAAACCAAATTCAGGTTGGGCCAAACATTCGAATAATTTGTAAATTCATTATATTCCTCTTCAATGATATCAATTTTAATTTAAATTTGTCGCATTAATCAAAATATTCTTTATAAAAGTATTTTTTCTTAACTCGTCCTGAAAATTTTAACAATACTTTTGTTGTGTGTATTGAGGTGGAACATTTCATAGCTAAATTAAGCTTATTCCTAGTTTTCTTATTCAAAATTCTAATCTTTGTTCCGTTCAAATCTGGTAAAATTTTCATCTTAACGATCCATTAAATTATTTTTCGTCATAATCATTCACTTGATGAATTTTTTTCATGTTCAATAACTTTTAATTCAGCTTCTAAATTCTTTAACATTCCTTCGGAAACTTTGTCGTATTTCGAAATTCAATATTTTTACTTCTTCATGAAACATTCTTCGCTTTTCGTTGTTTTTTTTTGTGAAGAAATTATTATTGCATTCGAAATTCGTCAGCAATGCTCTCGACTTATTAATAATATTTAATATTTTAATTTTACATTGAAATTCAAAAATGTATATTTACGTAAAAAATTGCCGAAATAAGTCGAGCATTTCAATTATATAAGTTACTTCGTACAATTAATCATATTCCTCTTCATTGATATTCCTTTAAATTCCAATTTGTCGTATCAATTGAAACAATATCGTATGAAAGTATAATTTTTACTTGTTACTAGTTCTTTAATTTAAAATTAATATTTTCGCTCAATTTGAATCTCATAAAATTTCCATCTGAACAATACCACTTTCCCCATCATTATTTTTCATTCAATGAATTATTCATTTACATCTTTAAATTTATTAAACGTTCCTTTGAACACTGTGTTCTTAGATTTTGGTTTTTTTGTTTGGTACAGAAAACTGCTATTTCATTTGAAATTTATCAGCACTGCTCTTGAATCATTTAAAATATTAAACAATGTCTAATTTTCAATTAACTTTGTTTAGGATTGAGAATGTCAAAAATTCAATTAAATTCGATTAATATTCCATATTTTCATGAAACTTCCAACAATTAAAAAAAAACTTCAAGTTGAAATATTACTTTTTGTTTCAATTTGTCGTATAAATTAAAAATATATTATATGGAAGTATTTCATTCTTAATTAATTCCGAGAAGTTGTGTGTATTAATATGAAACATCTCAGGGAATTATGGAAAAATTCTTCCTAGTTTTTTATTCATAATTCACATTTTTGTTCCATCTTAATCCGAGATCTGATTCTCATATAATACTTCCTTTCTTCATTTAATATGTTTTTAGGTTCCATTATTTTCCTTTCAGATTCTTATTTTTTCAAAGTTCATTTGAAAACTGTGTTGCACACCGAAATTCAACAATTTTACTTTTTCATGCAATATTCTTCGTTTTCCGTTGTTTCTTCTTATTGAAAATGTTTTTTATTTCATTCGAAATACAACTCTCAAAATCATATAATATATTAAACAATGACTTACTTTCATTTTAGTTTGTTAAGAATTGGGAATCGATCAGTATTCAAAATTTTTATGAAACTTTAATAAATGAAATTAGAGAATCGGAGATAAATTAGTAAGTGCAGTTTTCCTCCCAACTGAACACTATCAAAATATTTTCAATTTTGTTTGTCCAAGTTTTTCAGCAATCCTGTTCTGGTTGTTTATTTATTATTTCTGCGTGAAAAAAATTATATACAATATGAATTTTCCTTGTTTTACTTCAATACAGCATTCATATGACATTGTACATACCTTCCGAATGTCAATTAAATTCAATGTCATGAGTGAGAAAAGAACTGAATTATTTTGTTATATTCATCCGGAGAGGCGTTTCTTATAAAAATTCTTTCAGTGTGAGCCAGATGTAAATACTCTTTATGTGGACCCCTTTCTTTGTTCTTGCCTCTATATCCCATACAAACTTATGTTAACCCATCAGGTAGTCAGAAAATGGGGATATCCCATGAGATTACATAAGAGTCGACGCAGGACCGTATCTAGGAAGTTTTTTGATGTTTTTATCCAATTGATGAGTTTTTCTTGAAAACTTGGACCCTTTTGAATCCACACAAATGCTATCATATCTTCAATTATCTTAGATATGATAATAATTATTCAAGGGAATTACAATTCCTACTTTCCTCGAGATGAAATTATTAACATTCGTATAAAATTAGCAGTTGCATGACTTGCGTCAAATTTGAACTTTGTATTATCCACTCATGTTACATGACGAATTGAATGTACCATTTACTGAATAATTACGGTCTACGAACCTTCCAGGCGATAATATCCTTGACTATTGTACCCTGGAATATCTGTCACGATTGTCCGAACAATGAAATTATCTGCAGATAATTTATTATTTCTTGAGCACCTCCAGGAGTTTTTGTGTTGAGTTTGTGAGATAGAATAATCAATGTTATCTGAACTTGTCCACAGATAAATTCTCATTCTTTCGGAATTATCTTGTTTGGTTGAAGTGCAACGATAATTTTTGTTAATTGTGTTGAATTTCGGTTTTTTTTTCGATATATTTCATATAATCCCCTCTTAGGATATGAACATGGGTATACAGGATGATCTGAAAAATACGCTCACAACATGAATAACGTTCAGAAAGAGACAAGCATTCTTCTTGAAAATGATTACTGCAAAAAATGGTTTCTTTCAGATTTTACTCTTATTTTAGTGCTATTTAATCAGGGAATACTAAGATGAGATATTCTTTTCCTCCACCTTCTTCGTTCAGTGATCAATCAACGAGTGTTAAACAATCCTGTATATTTTACAGGTACCATTTTTTTAATTTCAAACTATATTATCATTGTTGTTTTTTATTGTCTCTAAATCAGAAACTTGAATGGGTAGTTCCAAGTTATCGCATAAAAGTGTCCAATGATAACAAAGATCAATAATTATTAAAGTATTACAACAATAATATACTTCTTTGTTGAAGACTCTTCATACCCATATTGAAGATTATTGGATATGAATATTTACCTGTTTCTTTTCTTTTCCAGACACATGGTTCAATCCCCAGAAACTCAATCCCAAAGGTGAGTCAACTCATTTTTGTTATTCGTGAGAATATTTTATCTAGGTATCTTAAATTTTCCATGTGAATTGTAATGCTGAGATATCTCATAAACTATTGCCAATAGCTTTTATAAGAAGAAGACCAGGATTTGAATTCGTCCAAAGCTATTTTACTCAACTTCACCTAACCCTTCATATAGCCTAGGCAATTCAATGTTCTAAAAGTTCACATAGATGGAGCCACTATCAGAAAATCTCTTACACATTCCGAAATGGTCAGATTGGTTCTTAACTTATTGCAATGTGTTGAAAAATTTAATGAATTCTCGTGAAAAAATATTTTTTCTTAGTTTTTCTCGTGACTTATTGATTTAACGAAATATCAATTATATAACATCAATTTAAAATGTACCACCCATCTCAAAAATTAATTCGAAACTTGTTTTTTTTCTGTAACTTTTCAGAGTTTTCCCAGTATCTGAAACAGAAATCAATTGGAATTTCCTCAATTTTTTTATATAATTATTAGGGGCCCTCATCGGAATTTGCTGATTGATTTTTGATAGGGAGACTTCTAATATATTTCAATCAATATCCCAAAAACTAGATAGAAATCTACTGGCTTTTTTGCATGAAACATTCAAAATTCATGTTTCGTTTGACATATTTTAATTTCAATAGTGTATACCATTTTTTCCTTGCAACTGTTGCTGATTTGGCTTTCAAAGTACTAAATTCCTCTCTATACATTTTCTCCAGTTTTTCAAATGGGAAAATTAAAATGCAGTTCACTCTATACTGATGTCAATCAATTAATTTCGCGAGTGAACTGTTTCCTCTACTTTCGACCTATTAATTGCGCTCTGATAATGAGCCCGACAATTAGCATATCGCCTTATTAGCATTCATAATTTCGACTCTATTAGTTTCGTATCGGCGGGTTCAATTATATTTGATGGAAACGTTCCACATGAAGTTGAAGACTTGAGAAATGAGGTAAAGTAGGTATATGCTTGATAAGTTGGAGACTTTGTGGTAATATTCGTGTTGGGCTTAATTTTCCTTATTCGTGTTGATCGTCATTAATTGTACATTATTAGGTATTCGTAGACGAAAACCGTTAGTTTTGGTGTTGTTGATCTTTTATGACATCAATTTAAGTACTTTCTAGTTTTTACATCAATAAAAAATTGATATCTAGCTGAAGTGGTCTTAAAATATTTGTTGAATAGAAGATATTAGTTTTATTGTTAGTTCGAAGTCATGCAAACATTTTTCAAACCGATGGGCACCCGTTAAATCAGTTCAAGAATCTATATAGTGTTATTAATTTCGTCAGAAGACGTCATCCTGATAAAGTAATGGAAACATAATAAGAAAATAATGAAACAAATTTAATTAAAATACCTTAGTAGATATGAATGTAATGAAAATAAACTAAACAATTTTTTAAGTAGGATTTGAATTATATATAAAACTCAAGCAAAATTTACATTTTTGAAAGGTCGTTTCCAAAAAGATAAAAAAAATAAAAAACAGAGAAATTACTACAAATATCAAACATCAAAGAAATCTTGAAAGACATCAGAGTGGTCTAAGAGAACATTTTCATGTTATCGGTCTATGGACTCAGATGAACAAATTCTTCACAAAACGACTTGGAATTCTTAATCTGAAATGACAAAAGTAGAAAGGAAACCAATTATCTGGAATAAATTAAATTATTTTAAAATTGACCAACCATTTCAGAAATGCATTTGTTAATTCATGTATAGCCTCGAAATCATCTTGAAATTTATAAATGGGACAACTATTTATAAGATGTTCTATAGTCTCCTCATTTTCCCCAAACTCACAACTAGGGCTCTCAACCGGATTCCATTGGAAGAGCATGCTGTTACATCGTCCATGGCCTGTTCTAATACGATTTTAACAGACCATATTCCCCATGGAAGGTCAAAATCAGTAACTCTGATGGAAGGATCACTAATAAGATCTTTATTGAAAAAATTGCATTCATCCCATTCAGATTGCCAAATTTCTTTGTCGCTTCAATTCATGTCAGTTAGAAAATTTGACCAAAAAGGTTTACTTGACTTCAATCTGGGGACCTTATTATCTGGAAAAATGAATTTGGAAAGGAATTAAATTTGTTCCAAGAATTCAAAGTTGTCTTGTTTATAAACCACACTAACGATTAATAGTTGGTGGACTTTGACCTGAAAAAAACATTTATCGGATATGTCCATCATAAAAATACTCGTTTCAGTTAACATATTGAAATTCCTCAAACATATAGTCATATCGACTTACTCCTAAATATTGAAAATCATAATTACATGAAACTTTATGAAAGATAGGATGACTTTTCAATTTTATCGAACGCTTCTGCTATGAATATAATGCAACTGGATGATTGGTTTAATTTCTCTATTTCTATATTTGCTTTGTCATCAAGCAAACAGAGATTGTGATTTTGATTAACTTTATCTCTTATCTCTTGATTATTCTTATTATAATCACGTTGAGGTCTAGGAGAAATGAATACTTTTCCTGGAATCTTCTTCAATCTAGGGAATATTTCCCAAGAAATCTATTGTTTCTGTAGGTTATGCTAGGTTAGTTTTGGGTCCAAGAAAAAATTAATACTTTTTGGCAAATCTTTTTTTCAATTCACAGATATTCTCATAAAGAATCTATAAGAACTATGCTGCATACCTCTTTGTTTTCAAGACAATAAGGAAATTTCCATGGCAATTTAAGATGGCAATAACTTAGCACGTCAAATGTTGAGTGAGGAAGGTCATGATGATAACAGTGTTGCCATCTCGATCCTTTCACGATGAGATATGTCCAGTTATTTTCCTATCCATTACTTGCAATTAACACAAGAAGCATCCAAAGAATCAATACCGTTCACTTTTCTAGTCTGGTTATTTCAAAGATCTGTAATGTTAATTTTCTCTCGAATTACTCGAACGGTAGATGAATTTGGCTTCTTCAACCCAATAATGGTGTCTCAACGCAATACTTTTTATGATGCTAGTGATTTTTTATTTTGTGAATGAAAAAGTTTGTGAAGCAAACCAAAGAAAATAACTTTTGAAACAAATATCGTATAACGTTTTTAATATTATGATAATAAAATAGGAGAATCTGGAATGCCATTAACTTCAAAATGTATTTTAATACTGGAATAAACATACTCGTGACATTTGGTTGAACAGTTTTCATGTGCCGAAATTTTTGCAAAACTTATCTATGAGGATTGTTGCAGGCTTTAAGTGGATTTCAGGATGGTTTTATGGCTGTGCAGAGTTCTAATCGAAAGTAGAATTATTTTCCATTCATTTGCAGCATTTTACAAACCCTTGGTTTGTTTGTAAGGATTCTCAAAATGGTTTTCCCCATCAATAAATAGCAGACGGAAAAAATGTTTCAGATAAGAAAAATAATTGGAGCAAGTGTGGTGGTGTAATAAAGATAGTGTTAAATGCCTGGTTACTATATTTAAGTACAATTGTTATCAGTTTTTCCTTCGCCGTATCGTAGACTCAAGAATGAGATAAGATACAGAAAAAAGTCGAAGTTCTTCTGTACTCCAAGTGACATAAATATACAGGTTTGGTATAGATTGAGGGGGATAAATCTGGTGACGTCTGGCCAGTACCTGTGGTGCAAAAAAGATGTTTCACTCCTTGATTTGCCACCTCTAAATACACTGCGCAAAAAAATTAACGCACATTATGGAAATCTGAAATTTATTCTGCAACTGAAGGTGTTCTCAATGATAATTATTTTTATCAGAATTATGCATGCATATGTTATCCACTTTCAACGTTTTTCTTTAATACAGATGTTTTTTCCCAGCAGGTATAAAAAAAAAGATGATATCAGATTTTGAATGTATTGGCTCCATTCTAAAATCAGTTGTTCTCGATCAATTCTAGTGATCAATAGTTTTTTTCGTTTGATTTTCTACACTCGATCGCTATGCAACGCGAAACACGCAATTTGGCCCAAGAGGAATGTGCCCAAGCGGTAGTTTTGCGAGAAGAAGGGTGGACATACACAAGAATTGCAGAAAGGTTCGGAGTTTCCCATACAAGTGCGAGAGAGCATATCCATTGGGAAGAGGCCGATTAGGAAAGATTTCTATATTCTGCCTCTACCATTGTGATTGACGTTCCCTTGTATACAGACGTTCACATGAAAGATATGCTCACTGCAATTTCCTGAATACTACTGGTTTCGGGGGAGGATCGATTATGGTATGAGATGGAAGATCTTTGACTGCTCGCACAGACCTAGTGGTCGTTGATAATGGAGCTATGAATGCTGATAAGTACATAAGCAACATTCTTGAAGAGATTATAATGCCATTTGCCCCATACATTGGTGAAAATTTCATTTTTATGGACGATTATGCCAGACCCCATCGTGCGCGCATCATTCAGGGGTACCTTGAAGAGGTTGAAGTCTCTCGAGTGGAATGGCCAGCAAGAAGTCCAGATCTCAATCCGATTGAGCAGGTTAAGGACGACCTCAATAGAAGGCTGAGAAGTTCAGAAAATCATCCAGCTACTCTTAATGACTTAGGATTCCAACTCGGAGAAATCTGGGAAGGAGTAGATCAGAACATTTTAAGATCACTCATTTCGAGTATGAACCGTCGTTGCCGAGCTGTAATTAACGCAAGGGGTGGGAATACCAAGCATTAAATCACTTATCAGCATTTCAGTATTTTGAAAATTGGTCATTTCTCTTCTCTCACATGAGATTCGGTGAAATCCTGAATTTTTCTTCTATTTAATGTGTCTTGTTTCGTTCAAAACCTTCCCGAGAGAACATAAAAAATAAGTTGTAAAGTCAATGTAGAGTTAACTTTCATTAAAATTGAGATTTTCAGAATGTGCGTTATTTTTTTGCGCAGTGTAGATTTTGCCGAACCTGTATGACATCAACGATAGATAAAATATAAAGTGTTATAAGCATCAGCAAGATTTTGATGAATATGTAACGAAGAGGCTACGAAAAATCCATCAACAAGCTTACTAAATGATCAATCAATGGCGAATCAAAATAGATTAAAAGGAAAATCAAGCAGTTATGTTAATGCAAGCCTGAGAGAAAGAACACAATAAAGAAATTATATCATCTGGAACACCTTCGAATGACACTTTAAACTTCAATGGACTCAGAAAAACTAGTAAAAAGCAAGACAGCAAGGATATCTACATAAATTTATCCACCAAAACAAAACAAAAATAGACAAAGAACTAAAAAACCTAATTTGAAATCTATACAACAACGAAATTGAAATACAAAACAGGATTCGAATTAAGGGAATACAGAATAGAATAATACATCGTATAGACACAGAAATTATAAGAACTCGTAATCAAACTTTTAAAAAAGCAATGAAAAATTGGGATCCATCATACATCTGCTGCTTGTCTCAGTGATTCGTCTTGTGTTCTTAACTTCTTAGAATTTGTTATCGGCTTTATTATCGCTTTATAGATATTAACTTTCACTTCTTCTTCTGAATCGTCCTGCAGATCCATAGGAAGAGAATAGTTAGCTTTTTCTTCAATTCTACGATCGAATTATTGTCGACCATCGTATTTCTAGTTGTCTCTATAATGTTTTTCTCTGTTTGATCTCGTATCAGAGAATTTTAGTTTCGTCTTTTTCTTCAATTCCTTTTGAATCGATTTATTTCATCACCTTGCACAAGTCGAAAAAATCTGAAATTTTTTTCGAAACTGTTACAAATTTTTTCAATTCTTCTGGTCAAAGTAGGGTTCTTCCCCTCCCCTCGTTGCGCCTATAGTCACGTGATCGATCACGTTCGCCTACCGGAAGAAAAACCGTCGTCACCAATGACCGGAATATGGAATATGTCGCGTCAGATATCGCAAGGTTTTCCCAGAGACTCCGTAGTAAATATAACTGCTTCTTTTGGACCCTAGCCAGGCCTGCTATACCAGGACCCTCGGAAACTTTTGACATTCTCTAGCGCGTCGTTCCACTCAGATCCGCGAAGTTTCTCTCAGTTTTTCTCCGATCGATCAATTCTTCCCGTATAAGGTTAAAAAGGATTGCCGCAGTCATGGACATGATGCTTCGTTTGGAGAAACGTAAGTGGGTGTGGTA